>JBBBDQ010000894.1:1632500-2232500 GCA_037127315.1 Ascarosepion bandense | reverse complement strand
AATAAAAGAAGTCATAAGTAGCAAAAGAAAGTAGGAATAATAATCATTTATTAGTATTTAGTGTGTATATGTGTATAAAAGATAAAATGGTCAAATATTGAAAATTGTAGAAAACAAATATAAAATAATAGGAGGTAAAACATGATTTTATTTGCAAAATTTAGTTGTTTTTTTTTTAAGTACATTAAGAAAAACTAATATGTTTAACAGTCTGCAGAATAGCAGATTTCAAAATAAATAGCATCTGCTAGCATGCAGAAATCATGCAAGTTATCGAAAAAGAAATAATGCATTTTCCCTGGTTGTGGAAAAATCATGTTTAATTTACTTTTGATCAATATGATTATTTCATATTTGTTTTCTCCAATGTGAAATTAGTCCTTAAAATACTATCAAAAACAGAGATGGAACAGAAAAATACAGTTACAATATAAAAAAATTCATATGAATTGCTTTAATAAGATTCTTTACAAGCTACTTTTCTCAAATATCAAGAATTTTATTTTTAAGTTACTTTTCATCCAGTAAATTGCAATTGACATTATATATATATATGATTAAGCATTATTAATAAAAATTAGTAAAATGTATTGAGAATTTAACAGTATCAAGCAATACATATAAAATATAAAAATATAGTATTTAATTCATAATGTATGTCTTCTTCAAGATTTGAAAGTATCAGTTATTAAGTCAAATATCAAAGCAGGAATAACTTTTTATGAAGAAAAAAAAACAGTGTCATTTATACACAAGCTGATAATTTAAAGTTTTCCTAAAATTAAAATAAATAAAAATAAATTAAAAATTCAAGATCATTTTCAATTTTAACATTGAAAATATCCTGCAATTTGTATATTAAATTCCTACAAAGATTATTAATACATTTCGAAGTACTTATTCCATTATGACATGAAAAATATTTGGCACTAAAGACAAATTCAAGAATTAATGATAGAATTTAAGTAAAAGTATCAAAGACAATCTAGAAAACAAAAAACAATAACAAATTTCAGATAAGATTTCAATTTTAAAATGAAATACTATTATGTGGGGTGACTATGCTCAGCAGGATGATGAATCACAATACAGTTGTCCAATTTCTTGTGATTTACTGGCAGTAAATCAGAAGACAACAAAAAGTTACTTGCAGCTGACTGTAAGCCAAATTTATCTTTTATTCTTTAATTTATTTTGGTAATAACTATTTCTAACATCAAAATGTGAAATTCATTACATCAATGTTTTCTCAATTTTTGATCTTTACTAAGAAATAGTGCAACTTAATGTTGAAAATTATTTACAATATTTACATTGTTAGGACTGTTCTCATCTTTGTTGCCATAATCAAAATGTTTCAGCTATTATATGCTCCCACTTTCTTCAGGTGTTTGGAATTTCAAACTGAACTCTGTATTTTGTCTACTAGTTCCACATGCTATGCCTCTTCCGGACATATCAGTATCAGTTATTTCCCTTTAACTCAACTCTCCAAGTTTTGTTCACCTCTACCAGATATTGAACCCACAACTCTTTGGGTTAAATAACTGGATTATTTCACCCATACTTTTATACACTGAGCTATGTGTCCATGTATGAATTTTGGTGACTTATAAAACCTAATGTCTCAGTAAACATTTTTTTTTAGCCAGAGCTCATATTACAATTTTGTTGTTATTATTGTTTTCCTCTAGCACTCTGTATTATTGGTTCCCATATTGTATTCAGGTTTATGCTTGTCTTAAGAGATTTTTGTGGCCTAACATATGTGTTAATTTCTTAAGTTTTCCTATTTTTCAGTGATGTTCTCTGTCTATTATTTCAACCTCATCCCACAGGAGGATTTTCTTTTTCATTCAATATATGTTCAGTCATGTCTAATTTTTCTATTTCCCTCATATTACAGCTTTATGGTGTTTTCATAGTCTTGTCATCTCCATATCCACATAGTGAATATGGCAACAAAGATGAGGACAACAGTCAGAACAATGTAAATAGTATACCAAGGCAGCTAGCTAATATATATTGCAGATACCTGCTCAAGCACACACATGTTTCTTCAATACCAACAGAGCTCACCTGTGGTTTATAATGCATCTATGTTGAACAAACCTTAGTTACAGTTTCTAGGAGAATGCATGTTATCTAGTATAAACTGAAAAAGGTTAGTACAATCAAACCCTTGGTTACGATGACTTGTGACTTTGGGCGTGCTAGCCATCAATAGCTCCCAATGGTTCCGTTTACCCAATTTCATCAACAAAGCTTGGTTCAACTAGTGATATGGTTTTCAGGCACTATCCAAATGTACCACACACTTGCTCCAGACTGATAACATCAAGAAATCATCTTCCTGACAAATCAAATATGGTGAGATTCGAACCCGGGTCTCATGATCAGAAAGTGAACCACTCAGTCACATGGCCATATCTATGAACAATACCATTTTTAATTTCAGTAAAATATATCTTTTTTATAAGTAGAAAATAAAATAAATTAAAAATGAAAATTAAGTGAATCAAAAAGTTAATAATGATTTCCTTTGTATCTTCATTTAAAATTTACATTACTTCAATTTATTTTTTAGTAACATAAATTTAAGCAAATTCTGGTTTTTAAATAGCTAAGAATAAGAATCTGAAACTAATATTTTATCAGAATCTATCAACACAAGAAATACAAATAAGACAATGCAATCAATATATCAATATTAAATATGTTGTTTGTTTTATTAGCAGAAGATTTTTTTTTAATCACTGAAATCATAAAGCATGTAAGCAAATAGATTTAAAATTTCTTCGATACCACCAGAATAAAAACAGTGATTAAATATTTAATCAAAGCTTTAAAATGTTCAAACAAGCAGTTAATTTAAAAGTTGCTTTTTATATAAGTTTTGTTTCTTTTCTTCAAGCTCAAATCTACTTAATGTTGCCATTGCATTTTGTTTTTTTTGTTTTGTTTTTTAAAGAAGTTATCACAATATGTTAAAAATAAAATATTGATAGAATTATAAAAATGGCCCTAGTTTTCATGAATGAGGCATAGTCACTCCACTAGATGGTAAAAAGAATTTCCAGAATGAAATGAAATGGGATGAAACAACTACAGAGCATTAGGTACACATGGAAACACTGAATGTTAAAATAGTTGCTTTCTACCCAGTCATGTGAGGAAGATAATGTTATTTAGAAGAAACCACAAATGATCAAAGATCAACAAATTTTTTAATAAGGAATATTATAGTCACCTCATCCCTGTTTTTGAAACAATGCGAAGTTGCCATCTGTAATGATAATTAGCTATAATTAGCCAAAGAACTGAATAAAAGGGGTTAAAAAAATTAAACAAGAATTTTCAAATTCACTTCAACCTATATTATTGTATTTTTCTTTTGGTTAGTAGGATTTTGTCATATTATAATGATCACAAATATGAATTGAGAATCAAGATATTGATTTCAGTTATTTTACAAACTTGTTCTTAAACAATGACTCATCTGAAATAAAAAGACATTAATTGCAGACTTACAGATTCACAATCAAAAACTAAATGTACAAGAATTCTAGACTGAAAATATAACAGTAGGTATATAAAATATACAAATCCAAACATGAACTTTTAACACAAGGAAGAGTTTATGTTAAAAAAGATTTCTGCAGTGTTTAAAAATTCCATTCAACACACACACAATACTTTAATGTCATCTGATCTAATATAGGATCAATAAAACTGTGAGAGAGAAAAATAATTCCTATTTAAGTATCTCATCAAAGATAACTGAGGGTTAATCACATGATGTTGCAATATTTTCTTTTTTTTAAAAAAATTTTATTCTGCTTTTCAATAATAGATACATGATATTTGATGTCTGAACAAGATTCTCTATTAGTAGACATGGTTATCAACTAGTGTTTTTTCCCAGTTTTACAATAAAAAAAATACTATAAAAAAGTTACTTGAGTACTGTAAAAAAACTAGCAAAGAAAAAATACCAAGCTTATTGGGATTACCTAAATGTTTCCATAACTACACAAAACATTCTACAAAGACATTACTGCCAAAAACTAAATAAAATTGAAACAAACAACTTTATCCACTATATTTGAATTCATAACAGATTAAAAATATTTTTTTCAACAGATAGAAAACTTTATAATAGCAAATTAAGATATTTACATACAAAATCTGATGGTAACATCACTAATGATAAAAATGAGTCTAAATGTTTCCTTTTCAAAACCAGCTAAGGAATTAGGTATACGCAATTTTTTTTTCTATTTTTGTACTTGTATTATTCAATTACAAATAACTTTATAGCAGAACAATGTTTTAAAAAGGGCTTTTGGTTCATTCTTTTTAAATACCCAATCCTTGTAGGATTTAATTAATAAACATTTATTTCACAGTCAATTATACTAATCTATAGAAACTCATTTTAATGAAACAAAAAGACACTTAAAATCATCCCAAAATTTAATATGTAACAATCTGGTTTAATTTTTAGTAATTTTATGAAGTTTTCAACTTCACAAGAAAACAAAATACTAAATAACAAACTCCAGGTCTTTGACTGGCACTTAATAATATAACTGGTTTTGTCTGTAAATTGTGATATAAAAGTAACATTTATCATTTTAAGCAGTAAATATTTGTGACAATGTTCTTTTTTCTTCTAATATAAGACAAATGGAATTAAATATTTTAAGTAAATAAGACTTCTCAGTAATTTTTCTGTAAGTTTTCAAAGTATCTAAGTTGATATCTATAATAATAAATGTAAAACAAAAGACTTCCTCAACATTTCTATTCATCTAAATCCAAATGATTTTCCACTGATATTATTTACTAAGATGCAAAAAAAATAAACCAATAAATATGATATGGTATTTCATAATTTCTATCATTTAAAGCCAGTATTTATACACCGATTTATTCCGACTAGTATAATCATCTCAGTCAACCTTCTTTAGATGTATATCATACCCTATTGGCAATTTTGAACTGAACCCTTTATTTAATCCACAGTGGAAGATAATTCTCAATCCACTATCCATATAGCAGAATATTTCATATGAATCAATTCATCCTTATGATAATGTTTATACTTATTCCACTGAACCAGATTATGTTAATTACATTGCTTGTGTTCGGAATTGAATTCACCAGGTAACTGCATACAATAAAACTATATTTACTTGGCCATTGTCCATTTGGAATAAATCTTAATGATAATTTATCATCTCAAAAATTCAGACATAAATTATTTTATAATTCTTTATTTGTAAATACTTCAACGTTTCAGTTTTAAATACAAAAATTTAATCATCTTTAACTTTGATTCTGCTTATTTCTTGGGTTCTAGATACCTAAAAAATTTAGCTTAAAACTAAATTTACTTTTCAATGTTGCATTCAAAAAAGATAAAATTGGAGCCTATAATGTTTTCAAAAGCACTGAAAAGTTTGATAGTACAGGATTTAAAAATATGCCTGTACATTCATAAAAACAAATACCCTTTTTCTATAAAGTAACAATCAAATATTGACAAAGAAAGTTTTGGAATATAATTCTTTCTTTACTTACTAAATAATGATTTTGTTTTTAATGACATCAGTCCAAACCAAAAATAAGAATATTTTCTATAAATCATTTTTATATCTCACCAAATTGACAAATCAAATTCAAAATCCACTGAAGCAGTTGGATTCACTTGAAATTAATGCTCTTAAAAAGGCATAAATCTATTTCTTCTCCACCCTCACCAGCTACAGATAAATAATAAGAGCATACTAGGCTCTTTAGCCTTGGTAAGAACAGCCTGTCTAGTAGGACAAATCTGAATTCAAACTTTTTGCCAAACTATCATGGATTAGCAATAAAAGGTAAGGTGTATTACTCCCCATGCCTAACAGATCTTGGGGAAAACCCGAGTCCTACAGTGGACTGAGAAAATAGCTTATTAAAAAAATAGATATACACAGATTTTATAACAACTTTTTTTTATGTTAGCTGATATAAAAATGCTTCTACCTTTGATTCTTACAATGAAAACAATAATACAGTGGCTAAGGTTTACATTTTAAATCTAATGTCCCTAAAAAAAATGAAATAAAAGACAAAATTATAAAAACTAAAAGTAATAATAAAAAACAACTGAAAGCAAAAACCAAATAAATTTAAAACTGAAGAAATGAAAAATTGTATTTTTTTAATCTAGTAAAAAAAATTAAATTATAACAATTTTTTAACTGAAAGAAAAAAATATTAAATGAAAAAAGCTCAGATACAAATCAAATAAAGAAAATACATGAAAAATTAAAGAAAATAAAAAAATGTAAAAGAAACAAAACATTTATAACTCTAAATTAAAAAAGTAAAAGTTTCATCTTTATATATGCATATTAATGATTAATATTAAGAAGTGAAATCTACCAATATACATCCACCATTTATTGCTATCATATTTCCCTAGCATTTCTCTCATATTTAAGTATCTATTTCATAATCATTAGCTAGCAAGAGCTTCATTTTAGTCATATATTACTTTATTCATCTTCCTATTAAATCATCCTAAATCTGAATCAAATCATCTCACTTAATAAATCAGTCCTAGTTGTTTTATACCTTGTAATATTCCTTTTATTAATATAGCAAAATTATTAAAGACTAAATTTATCCAAACTTGTTATAACTAGTGTTCCAAATCAACATATTCAGTGAGTATCATTAAAACTAGATATGAAAGATAAGAATACCACAAAGTTCAGAAATTCTTGTAGGTGTAATTATTTTACAACTTCTAAGCTTACACATGATTGCAAGTAGGAGCTCAACTGGGATGAAAGACTACCAGGTTTTTGACTAAATCTCAATGTCAGGTCAATAATATGAGTTACTATATATTCAAGTAGAAAACAGAAAACTGATATCAAAGTAAGGCAAAAAACCCTGTCCCTAAACAATGAAGTATTGTGAATTTGACAATATTAACAAGGTATAAAAATATCCCTTAATTACAGACATTGGACTTTCTTGGTTAAAAATAATTCCGAAATCATGAACAAGAATTTTAGTTTTGTGTAAGATTTCCATTCATTATTCTCATTAGTATCTACACATATGCACATACACATGCTTGCATATACACACAATGAAAGGAATAAAAACCAATCTTGAACTTTTGTATTTTTTAACTCAATACAAAAGTGACAAAAAAGGAGAAATTAAACAATCAATTGCTAGAATCTCTTGACGAGTGGATGGAGCTATTGTTGGAGGGTGTGACGGATTGGTTTGATTTAGCAGCATGTCAACACCAATGGGTTATTTAATTCTAAAATCTAAATATTTTGAAACACAATTTTATGGCTTCAACTAAATATATTTTGAATGTAATTTTATGCATTCAACTACAGATAAAATGCATTGTTGGTTATTTTACTATAAAATATATTGTTGGTAATTCTACTATAAAAATATATTTTTACACTTTCATAGGGTTTTGTTTTTTGTTGTTATTTGCCTATAGCTGGGACCCTAACAGGTGCTACCATGCCAGATCAGAGTAGACTTGAGAAGAACAGCAATTAAGAGGTAGTTTCATACTCGTCAAAACCATCAATCTCTGGAGGGTCTGACTATGGAACTAGAGTTGAGATGTTGAAAATAACATCAATCAGCTAAGTGGTAAATTTTATATTTGTATTAATGCTATATATATATATATATATATATATATATATATATCCCCCACCAGTAATATATATTTTAAAGATTATGGAGTTCCTGAAATGAGTGTATGTTAACCCCCAGTGTCAAAAAGTTAGACCAAGATCTTAAATGCTAATTTTTAAAACAGGTTTTCTTATGACTGGCATTATATAATGTTTAAATGTTATCAGCATATTTTGCATATATTGCCTGAAAGGTAGTCATTGTGCCTTGGAATAAAGGGAATACTTTAGGCAATTATTTGCTGTTATACTATATGTATTAACCTCTTCAAGTCTAGGGTAAATCATTATCTAGCTGCCATATCCTTGTAATTTTCACTTTCTATTTCCTAGCACTTGGGCCTTGTATTGGGTAAACTATAGTTAAAAAAAAAAAAAAAAAAAAAAAAAATTATATCAAGTTTCAAAGAAAAACTGCTGGGTACATTTGAAAATGGACAATTTAATCATACACTATTGTTATGTGTGGCAACTGTTGGTCTCAAGAAACCTTGGATCGGCAACCAAGGAGTTATGCCTCAGCTGCTGATAGCAGTGCAGCATCTGTTATGGCCATACATGTCCGCATGGGAGTGACTGTCTCAATTTCATGGGAAGACTCTTCCCCAATGCATACAAGTATTTGCTATATTAAGGTTGGTACAAACTGAAAAGGAAATCAATAATTACCAGAAAAAGAATTAGTAGAAGAGCTAGAAATTCCATGGAGAGTATGTAAAGTACCCAGTATAAAACACAATTGTTTTTGCTTCATGTTTTATACAAGGTGTTTTGGTAAAATGTTGCATCACACAGAATCTGTCACCTGTCTACATCAGTGTAGAATTGGCTCTCTGTAACTTGTGGTTTCTCCCAAAACTAAAATCATCATTGAAAGAAAATTTTCAGATCATGAATAAAATTAACGAGAATATGCTGAAGCAGCTGATGGTAATCCATAAAGATGACTTTGAAAAATTGTTTTGTAAAGAGCAAAAATGCATGGAAAAATGTTCAAGCTGCCAAGAGATTAAAGTAAAGGGATTAAAGTACCATTACTCTAGGTAAACTTATTTTTCATTAATATTAAATAACTGGAAGTACACATTTCTGACTCCTAAGTAGCTAGTACAGTCATCTATTTGTAAATTTATCAATGTTCAAGTGATAGAAATGTTTATTTTGAGGTATCAATATTTAATCATGGCATTTTATTCATTCAAAGTAAATAATACAAATACTTTTATCAGACGATTTTTCATCATTTTATATTTAGATAAATTATTCAATCATCACTAGAGAAGGCATAAATAACAAACTGAACACTGATTATAAAATATGGAGATTAGCTCTTAAGCTAGAGCATATAATAACTGTAAACTGTTCAAAATAAATTATGCCTTAGATAACAGTTGCTTTTAAATAATTATATATTCAGTAATAATTAACTTCATCATTGCTTAAAATTGATTATCACATAGTAGTTGCAAAAATTGTTTTCCTTACACTGTGCAAGATAAAGTTGAAATAATTAAGGTTTCCAATTTGTTAAGAGTAACTTATTTTTCTTAAAGATAAGCAAGATAGCCCAGATAAAAACAAATTTTATGATACTCAGTCTATAATAAATATTTTTTGTGTAAGTTGCACAGGTCTCCAAACTTCTGTTCTCAGTGTCATAGTATAGGAAGAAAAGAAATATATATTCATTTTAAGCAATAAAGAGTGAAAAAAACTTTTTAAAGCATCTTCTTTGTATTTTTTTAAAATAATTTGTTGTTATTCATTACTTACATAGGTACATTAATAAATTTGCAGCCAAATGATAAAAAATCATTTTATATTACACAACAGATATTTATTTTTAACATAATCTCCTTCCATGTAGATGCACTCGATCCAGAGTAGATTAATCACATAGATTGAACATTATTTACACTATTTTCATTCAAACTAAAGTCCTTATCTTTGTTGATGTTCTCACATTTCATCTGTTGCGCCCTCTGACTAAAACGTCATACAGGTGGAGTATCCTTTTTCAAAAGTTCAAAAAAATCTGAAAACCTCGAAAATTTGAAAGATTTTCAGGTGCTGACATGATTTGCTATAAATGGAAAATTTCAGAAAGCATTAGGAAGGTTCCTAGGTGACATGCAGCTGTTGTAAGTGACCTCATCTGCCCTGAGTGGGGGTTCCCTAGTCCGGCTACGTAGCTTATACAGGCACCAATTTTTTGTTAGCTATCATCACAGCAACACCTTCATTCATTAATTACCAGGTGTTTCCTGCTCGGCAAAGATATGTATATATTTACATTATTTAGAACTTATTTTTACATGAAATCTTAATTTCACCACTTAAAAATCTGTGTGAGCATTACATGACAAGTGTCATTATCTGTATCTGTATATATACAAAATTTATTAAATTATATATATAAAAGTATCTTCAGGGTATATGTATAAGCTGTGTTAAAAATAAAAAGGGATATTATGTTTATGCTCGAATTCCATTCCCAAGCTGACCCATTTTCTAGATGCTATATACAAATTAAATAGTCCATATTCCAAAATCAAAAGCATCTGAAAACCAAAGCACTTCTGGTCCCAAGAATTTTGTATAAAGAACTTTCAACCTGTAATAACAAAAAGAAAAATGAGGACAATAATCCAAATGCAAATAGTGTAAATAATTATAACACTACATCTCATAAATTCAGACAGAAATTGAACATTAAAGTGAAAATTCCAAATCAAAACAGCTAATAAATATATGTCAGGTTATTTACTTATTAATCTACTCTCATAATTTTAGAAGATTAAAAAAAGAACAAGTGCTCCATACTTGTGCCACATCTAAACTATTCTTAGTAAATGACTAAAAAAGGAAAATGACACCTGGAAATGGAATTAACAAACAAAATTCAAAATCTGACCAGATTCACTAATAAAACTTTTAGAATAATGTCCTTGGGAAAGAAATAAAGCAAATGCTCTTCATCACTGGCATATGATCTATATGTAAGTAATTTACTCTTCAATAATTAACTAACTAGTCAATAGCAGCAGAATAATTGCTATACTCATTGTCAGTGATGACAAGAAAAGAAAAAATAAACAAGCAATATGATTTCATGATAATGTAGGAAGTGATTTTAAACTGCTATGTAAACTGTGTTTTGATGAGGAGTAAGGCTGGAGAAAAAACAGGAAAGTGTGAAAGGAAAAATTATAGCCAGCATAAATATAACTGATATAACAATATCAATACAATAACGAGAAAGCATTAATTTTAGCTGGGAGTATCTTTTCTTTTTTATATACAATACATAGAATTCATTTCTGACTGCTTTACAGAGAGCTACAATAGTGTCTGAAGCACATTATGCAAACAATATTTGTGTATTTTTACAGGTTATTACTGGCTGCAGTAAATTAAAAAAGAAGACGCTAGAAAAGGAAATCAACTCGACTGTTTTCATGTAAAAGACACATACTTAGGAGAATAGAAAAACCAACCAAGAAGAAAATAGGAAGGAATTTGCAAATGAGATGTGCACTATGCATTCAAGAAACAATTATAAAATTAATCATGCAAGAAGAAATGTGAATAGCGTTACAGTTAGTTTTCTCAATGTTTTATTGATTAGAAAACTATCAACTGTTGATTTGTCATTAATAAAATGTACACTCTCATTTTAGCTAATTTCACCAAGTCTAAGAGAATTTCAGAGCATAGTTTTCAAAGTAATTCTTCTAATTCCAAATGACAAGTCAATGAGTAGGCCACTGAATAACCTAATGCAACAACTAACATTTGGCTAAAATGGTGATCTTGTTCAATAGAGTAACCAATTGTATAGTTTAAAAGTTATAATTCTCTCTTTAACATTACAGAATCTGTTTAAAATTTCTTCAAATATGCATTGATGTCTATAACTTTAGTTATGTAAACTAGTTTATCAGCATAAAAAATTTTAATATAATTTTTTCTCATTTATAAATATTCAGTTCCATAAATATATTTTTCACACCCCAGTTAAAAACCCTCAGTAAAATAGCTGATTTCTATCAAAATTTTTACCCACTTCCTCAACATATTTTTCTCCTCTATATATATATATATATATATATATATATATATAGAGAGAGAGAGAGAGAGAGAGAGAGCTGTGGTACAGTGAAACAGATCTGTCTGTGGATGACTATGCTCTCACATCCCAATTGAGCACTATGGAGAAATGGTAGACTTTGAAAAAACAGTAGCTACTCACACATCTATGCAGCATTCATTCAGTAATGAATTTGAACACTCTCGGCTACTGGCATGTGTTTACTGGCATGCTAAAATCCACCTTCCTCTACTAAGCGCCCATAGCTCAGAGGTAGAATCACCGACTTATGTCAACTCAGTCGGGTTTCAATCCTGGCTAGAAGCAATCAGATGTCTAACTGTACTGATGAGCTGTGATACAGTGAAACAGATCTGTCTGAGGATGACTTTATATATATATATATATATATATATGTGTGTACAAGGAAAAAAATATATATAGTGATGTAAATTAATAAATATACATATGAAGGTGCACATATGTATAGTATTATTATTGAGGTGTTAATAAAAAAAGTGATTAATGTATGAACAAAACTGTATGATATATATATATATATTAATAAACATATTATCCTACGTCTATGGCACGACTGAGTAATATGCAGCTGATGATTGCATAATGCATGAAACTCCAAGTTGTGCCATAGATGTAGGATAATTTTTTTTTTTTAGTGTTAAAATAATTTTAACTAACCATATATATATATATATATATATATATATATATATGGTTAGTCTTAATTTTGTCCTTCAGGTCATTGATATCACAAACTCTCTTGCTATATATACATGCTCTGTTTAGCATATCCCATAACCAGAAATCACAGGGTGTCAAATCTGTGAAGGCCAACACAATAGTCCACCATGACTTATCCATCAATCTGGTAACAGAGTAACCATATTATACACTGTGCACCAGTTCTGTGTATTCAGCTCTTCCAAAAATCGTGGTTGGTTCTGCACAAGCCTTCATAACTATAATAAAATAATAATAATAATAATATATATATATATATACACACACACACACACAGAGAGAGAGTGGGGTTAGGTCACTGGAATATTAATAGGAGTGAGAGAAGGATGAAACTGACCCTTTCCAATTCTTTTGCTGAGGACAAAGGCTAAGGTTTATTTATGGCTCATAACCTCTAGACTGCTTATTTATGTTGATTAGGTGGCTGCAGGAAGTATGTATGTAGATAGATTCAAGTTATTTTTGGTTATGACCTCTAGATTGTTTGTTTATCATTTTATTCATTTATGAATTTATTTATCTTGGACATTTTTTTTCTTTGGTTTTAAGTTTTGGTATTTAGAATAAAGTTTATTAGATTTAGGTCAATGGGATTTTATTTAGTCTTTTCCACCATGATGTAGGAATGCAAATGCAGACACAAAAACGAATTCCAACAATGTTATCTACAACCACATTAAAACGAAACAACATTTGGCTTAAAGATTACACTGAAGCATAAAACTGATAATGAATGTAGTGTTGAATTAATCCATGCAGTTTTTATTTCCTATAATGAGCTGTCTTTTTTTATAACTATAATAAATTTTAAACACGCACACACACACACATATATATAAACAAACACTAGATGAATTGAATACATTTGTTTTCCTTTTACAAAACTGGATCAAAAATTGAGTTAAGCTTTATATTAAAGTATATATTATACTTTATATTAAAGTATTAAAACATTTCATGATTGAAGAGTTAATGTAAACCAATTCTTTTATTTATTTAAATCAGTAAATAGAATGCCAAATATGTTTTTAAAATCCAATAACTCAATATGCATTCTCCAAATACTTTTCTCATCAGATAATTCTAAAACAAACTTTTAAAAATAAGTTTAGGAACAGAAAAAGACAAATTTAGAGCTTATCTTTGATATTAAACTATTAAATCCTATAAATCAACAGAAAATTTGTGTCGGAAACAGTACAGCAATAATTTTGATTTTAATTATATTTAATAGATTTTAATCATAAGTAACATTGCTAAATATATTCAAAATACAATTTTCAGCTAAAATACATCTGAATGAAAAATTAATTTTCATAATATTACTCTATATATTTCGGTATGTTCAGTACTACAAAATATTATAATTGGCATCTATAGTGTCTTTGACACTCATGCTTATTTTATCTATTGCCTTGTTGCCAACTAATCCTTGAATTCTTTGTAGGTTAAAGAATACTTCTGATAATTTCATAGGAAAATATTCCAAAATTAAGACATTATTAGCAGAAGAAAAAAGTGTAAAATTTTACAGAAATAAATGATGTTGCCATTGGACACATAACAAAATAAATATTTTAAAGTTGGCAAAATGCAACCTACATAAAAGCTGATATTCTGTTTAGTAATTTTATAGGATTATTATGTTCAAAGAATCTACCATTTTACTTGAATTTCAAATTCAAATTTGGAACAGAAAACTTAATCAGTACTCATGTGATTTATATTAGAAATATTTTTTTGATTCCATGTAATATGTAATTTCCAAGGATCTGTTTTGCTTAAATCAAACTTTCTAGTTGCAAGTACCATTCAGTTACAATCAAGTAAAACAGAAGTGAAAAAAAAGTTTATATTTAAATTTAGTTTTTTAATGAATTTTTTTATCAAATGTTTATTTTTTCCTAAATCATACATAAGTTAATAAAATCAAAATGGATATCAGTAGGTATTATTTATTACCAAGCTAGCAGATATTTTAATATCAAATAAGATATAATGAATGATAAACAGACATCTGATAATTTTAGTCAATAGAATATCATTTTTCCTGTCTAACACTGGACACAGAATTTTTTTTATCAAGATGAAAGTTCACAATTCATTTTCTCTACTTAGCAAAGTAGAAAAAGAAGTTGGTTATTTACTTCAAAACTGGATAACTTTCAACCAAGAAAACCAAAATAAAATTTAATTGAATAATCAACAAGTTGAGTAAATTTTAATCAAGCTTTATATTACTTTGAATCAACACTTTACTCTATAGAGATTTAACTTCAAAAAACAGTAAAATTTGTTACATTTCTATTCCATAAATGTAGAAATGCAGTCAGAAAACAACATATTCTATATGACAGAGTCATCCAAGCACATAAGTATCCATACATCAATGCATAAAATGTGATCGATAGAGCAGAGTCTTTAAAAGAGTAAAAGTAAGGACAGCTTTGCACATTCTGTATAAGAATTCAAGACCAAATAGCACATTGTAAAAACAGGCATATGCAGAAATCTGTGTTGACTGATATGCATTAGGCCAGATACAAATATGCTTGTCAGAGTATAGGTGAATTGGAAGAATGGATACAGCTTTTTACTACCAACAAAGATTGTATGGAGAATATTTCACTTGAAAAGAAAACTACTATGAATAGTTCAATTTAAGAAAGAAATCCATAAAAATGTATAGTAGAAAATAAATATAAAATTAGTAATCAAGCCAAATGATAAGATTTAACATAACAAAATCATAAACATAAAAAACATAACATAAACATAAAGTTTCATATATGAATTCAATGGTATATTTTTGTCATGTTCTACCCATGTACAAAATATATTTTTTCTTTTAATTTAAATCAATATGGAGTCACTTAAGCTTTACTATGTTAAGCTTAGTAAATATCACTTCTGAAGTCTTTCTTTTGGATTTATCTCCTTTTTAATTCAGCACACTTAAACAAAAGCTCTCAATAATACATTTAATTGATAGCTTCTCAACAGAAGGATCCATATATTCCTTTTAAACTCATTTTTCTAGAATTCTATTTTGATATGACTAAATAAAAATTTTTAGTTTATTCTTTTTCATCAAAGCATGGCATTTTATACAACAGAGTACAGAATGCCATGCATCAGAGCCTCTTTTATAAAATACCATTGGAGATATTAGACTGTTTACTCTCTTCACAGAAACAGATAAACAACCAAGTAAAAATTTATTCAAGTCAGTACAAACATTTACATTTTTGTATTGTTATATTAAAAGATAGAATTTATAAGAAAAATAACTTCCAATAATAAATTTTCAAATATATGTATTTAATGACTTTAGCTTCAATTGAAATGAATAAAACATGAATCAAATCATCAATTATTTTTTATAAATATTATTGCATAAACACTGTGCCAGATTTTATTATGCAAGTCATTATTTTAGTATTAACTATTAATTAATATATATTTTATTATGAAAATACTGACTTATAAAACATTCAGGATATACTTGTAATATACAAATACCATGCAAACTTTACTTTATGATATTTTTATTAAAAATATTAACAATAATTATTTGTTGATTTGAGATTGTATTATGTAACTCTAGGATTGTCAACATATTGGCTTGCACTTATTTGAGTTTTGACTTGGATTCTTTTTTCTACTGATTTCATTAATGGTTCGACAGGCTGATGCAGATTGCATATTTTTAATTGAACTAGGTTGAGTTTTTTCTGAATAAATTATTTTTGAACTCCTAGATATGTATCAGATAGGCATTTCAAAGCTTCTTCATAAAGTTTGTATTTTTTTTGTGGGTACTTTATTCTTTAATTCTGCAGCTTATTTGAATGTTTGTCTTTTTGTTTTATCTTTCAACCAAACTGCAATGCCTCTGACCTGCTGAATATGATGAAGAAGAGAATTGGATGGTGACAAGAATCTGTACAGCAGTGACAGAGATCATCATATTGGAAATAAATGTATATAGATTAGAATAGTTATTGATATTTATTTTTAATTTCATTAGATGTAGTCATTGAGTAACATTGGAAATTGCTGAAGTCTTGAACAGAAATATGACAACAGTCAAAAAAGAAATTGAAAACATTGGAAAGATAAAAACAAGAAAAATACCTTGAACATCACATGATTTGAGAAAAATTCAAAAAGTAATAAGAAAGAAAATATTTGAAGAAGCTGTATTTAGAATTTAACAGAGAAAAGATGTAAAAAATTTTTTAAAAATGTGGTAAAAAATAATTTCTCAGCAGTAAATTGTAGTGATGAATCTAGAGGTGTAATGAATTGGACCTGATGGCTGGGTTAAAGGTATGCTCCCTCATAGAAATAATCAACCAACATGATTCCAAAGGAGTAAAAAAATTTAGTTTTGGTTTGCAGTAATTCACTGCTGTAGTCATCTCAGGAAATTCAAAGAAAAATGTAGAGATGAAGAGCATAATTAATTTGATTTGAAAAGTTTATCTTGACATATATTCTTATTTACTCAGATCTTATTACAATTAATATATAATTTGGCGGAGCTTTAGATACATCAATTCTTACCTTTTTAACAAGAGCGTATAAAATGTTGTATGCATATTAATCTTTAAATTAATTATCCACATTAAAACAGTTTTAATGAGACAAAAATCATATTGGAAATATGAATTCTGGATCAAAAATATGACAGTAAGCAAAATAAACATGAAAGTAACTTTTTATTTATTTTATTGTTTAGAAATAAAATAACTGTTGTTATGCTGACTTATTTTGTTATAAATACACTATTTTATGATTTTATTTTATGATTATAGATTATATTATATACTATTTTATGATTATAGTAGAAAATAATTGACTCTTAAAAATATATGGTTTAGCAACAGGGTTAGTTTTGTATACCTAATTTACAATATCTAAAATTATCAGTTAAAATTTATTGAATTTGATTATGACATCAACTTTACTTAACAATGAAATTATTTTTTCTATAATTTTATAATACAAGGTAACCAAAAAGGTTCTGTCCGTTTTTAAAGGAAAAAAAGAAAATACTTCACAGTACGTATAACTTATATTTAGTCTTCAAAGTAATCGCCATCAACATCCAGCACTTTCTGCCAACGTGTCTCCAGCTGTTCAATGCCCTTGCGGTAGAACTTGGGGAAGGGGGGTTGACACAAAGAAGTCCGTGAAGGCTTTGCGCAAGTCTGCTTCATTGGTGAAGGATTTCCCACAAAGATGATTATCCAGGGAGTGGAAGAGGTGGTAATCGGATGGCACAAAGTCTCCCACTCAAGTTGCTGTATGGTATCCCTGACCACTCGTGCAACATACAGCCTGGTGTTGTCATGGAGGAAAAGCACACCTTTGCAATTCACCAGTGTTGGCTCCTTCTGGCGCAATGCTTGTTGCACACGTTTCAAATGCTGCAAGTATAGGTCTCCAGTGACCATTTGGCCCGTTGGTAGCAGTTCATAATGAACCACTTGACGACTTGTCGACCAGACACCAAGCATAATCTTGTGTGGGTGCATAAGCAGTCTTGCAGTATGAGGGACAGCCAATGTCTGGAACGCTTGGGAGTTTCATACAGAACCCACTTTTCATCACTGGTAAGCACTCGATTGAATAAGGATGCGGTACAGTGGCAAGAAAGCAGCAATACATAGGCTGCTACTCATTGTCCCTTGTGGACCTCCAACAGCGTTTGTGGAACCCACTTGCTCAGTTTGTACATCTTACCTAGGCAGTGCAGGTGAAGTCTGTTTCATCGGAAATGTTGAACTGTCTTGCAAGTTCACTACACATTAGACTACTGTCCTCTTCAATGGCCGCCTTCAGGACTCTGTCATTCAATACCTGTGGTCATCCACTGCGAAGCTCATCATGACTTGAATTTTCGAAACCAACGCCTTGCAGTATGTTCATCCACAGCACTATCCCCAAATGCTTGGCATATGCGGCAACTTGATGCAGCTGCTGATAAGCCCACTTTGAAGTCATAAATCAAACAGCCCCAAACGTGCGCATGTTTTTTATAACGTCTAATGTTTCTACATCCAGCTGTCCGAATTTGAAAACAATTGCTACACGCATTTCGTATATATTTCAACTTCATTCAATGACTAACCAAAAAACAGACAGAACTCTTTTGGTTACTTTGTAAAAATGTCATATTTGCTCCTATTTTATGCTTTTAACAGGAAACTAAACTTCAACATACATTTTTTAAACACCTATTAGAAAGAACAAATTACTCCTAAAAAATTAAATTTTATCATCAATATATTTGTTATGAATAACAATATCACAGTGAAATTAACTTTATGTAACAAAAAACATTTTAATATAAATTTTGCAGTGTAAAAACAGAATCAAAAAAACAATCTTTGGAAGAAAAGTTTATTAAAAATTAAACACTATTAAAATAAAATTTCTTTGGAGAGACTTTGTAACATTTGTAATAACAAAAACTAGAAAAAATATGATTAATAACTTATTTCTTTAAATCAAGTAAAATTAAAATGTTACATTTCAATGAAAGTGTGGTAAAAGTTCAACATAATAATTTCATCTGTTAAAAAAAATAGAAATTACACATTAGTGTATTTGCTTTTATGAATACAAATTTAATCGAGAAGAATATTAAATTAACTTTAAATGAAAAATGTTAAATTATCTTCCAAATAACAAGACCAAGTTACCCAAATAACATTTTTTTAGTGAATTTTGTATAAAAAAGTGAGATTTTGCAATGAAAATATAAAACAGAATTATTATAAAAATAGTATAAAATTTTTTCCTATTTTGTCATTCAATTACTCCCCTTACACACACACACACACACAGAGGGAATGATGGATGAATTGTCATCTAAATTATGCAAAAATGAAAATAACACTGACATCTCATTTTAACAGATATATTTACCAAAATTACACAAAAATATCTTGAAATACTAAAGAGTAAATTTATTCCAATTGTCATTGGCTTCAACTACTGCCTCCAGATGACTTCATAATCTAATACAACTCTTCTGGATAGTCTCCTTGGTTTAAATTGGTGAATGCTGCCATAATACTTGCCTTCAGTTTATCTTTGGTGTTACAAACAGTTTTGTTCATCTCTCACCCTATACATAATAATCAAGGGGGCTGAAATCTGAGGAGTTAGGTGTAAAGGGCTTGTTGCTTTAAATGTTTAAATGTCTGTGTTATTTTTTTATTTTATTGTTTTGTTCTTTTATCAGTTGCTTGTTTCATATACCATATAAATATATATATATTGTTGAGTTGTGATAGATTTTGGCACGTAGATGGTTGTTCTTTCAGTAGTTTTACTGATAAAAGGTATTTTGGTAAGCAGGATGTTTATCATAAAGTGATTGATATCGAGGAGGAGATACAGCGTTGATAGTTTTAGTGCAAAGAATTTGTCACTTTAACTGAGCAGGTTTTGCAAAAAGAAAAACAGCCCCAATGAGTGAAAACATCATAACAGTGTCTTCAAAGCCAGCATGAACCTGCTCAGTTATATATCTCTTTCTCTCTCTCTCTCTGTGATTCATTGCATGTTTTGTTCTCTCCATTGCTATTAATTATCAATTTTTTACTTCATCCCCACCATTTTGACCAGAAATGTTTAACCTGGTTTGTAATTTGCTTCATTAAATTATGTATCCATGTACATGTGTATATATAATATGCATATGTACACATACATATATTATTTGAAATTTGGTTTTTGTTTGTAGGTGACTTGTTATTTATTTTGGTAACTGGTGAATGACTAATCCCTTGGTTGAGTTAGAAAAAAGGAGAGGTATACCAACAACTGAAAGAAACTCCCCCCACCCCAATAGTGAGTGAGCAATTCCAGACCCCACCTACTTTGCCACCATCTTTCTTAAATGTGAAACTTTGACTGTTGAAATCAATGAGGTATTTCAGTCAAGTAAAATTTTTTGCCAAATCACCATTGAAAATAAATAAGTCTAACTGCCCATGAGAAAAAGCAGAAAAAAGTCAAGTGAGGAAGGAGATGCACATGCACCCCACAAGCAACTTTTATCATCTCCCCAATGGGTTTTTGAGTTCTCATGTATATGAATGAACTTGCCTTGGGACCCTTGGTCTCTCTCTGGCAAGTGCAATGTTTCAGACCCAAGGAGGAGTTGTGTTGCCTGACTGCTAGGAAGACGAGACACATGCACTGGAAGTATCACGCCTGAATCTTTCATGAGTCCTTATTAAGGGTGCTTGGAGGTAAATATTTTCTGGGTTTGGTATTATCCACATGATAGTCAAGAATCTGGATCTTCAATTAACTTTGAAGAAGACTATCCTATCAGCAGGAATATAACATTGGGTCTATTTAGTGCCATTTTGTGAATAGTTTCTAGACCGTACAGTAGTCTCTAGTGGGTCCTCTCAAAGCCATGATGATGGGTACTGCAGTGGCAGTATCTCCAGGTGAGTCAACCAGGGTTATTTATGCATGCATCTTCAATGGATATCTGTATCACTGCTACTAGTCATCCACCAAACCAAACCAAATATGAAAGCAATCAAATTGAAAATGAACAAAACTATCAAATCCAACCTAAAAAAAGAAGAAGAAAGTAGACCCCAAGTATACCATCTCCTACACCAATATAAGGGGTTTATGTTCCAACTTTCCAGAAGTGGAACTTCATCTTCTTCAGTCTCAACCTGACTTCCTGTGAAATGAGTATCAGTGCCTCAATCCCATTGCAGGAGCTCACAATCCTGGGGTAATCAGCAATTATAATAAAATTACTACAGTCACAGGATTGGAGCATACTTCAAGAATGGGTTTCCCTGTGGCAGAGACACAAAAAAAAACAAGGATTATAATCTCCCATATATATGTTTCCAAGTGGCACTTATCTATAGTACCACATTTGTCTTTGCTCTGTATCATCCTCAAGATGAATACTTCGTAATCTTCAATCAAAAATCAGTGAGGATTGACAACATTCTTACCAAATTTACCTCAGCCAACTTTCACATATGTCTTGACTTTAATGTTCACCACAAAAAGCTGTTCATCCAATAACAAAACTGATGAGGAAGGCAGATATTGTAGAGACTTATCCGTCACTTACAATCTGACCCAGATTGTTGAAGAACCCACTCAAGTCCCGGAAACAATGGTACAGCAGACAAACCTCCTTCACCTCTAACATCCTGCCCTGACAAAAGCACAGCAAAAGTCTCCTCCACCCCAGTGACCCATCTGATCATTCTCTAATCAGTGTTTTGATTGAGTCTAAACCAATGACATCTCCTGATTTACCGTTTCATACATGAGTCTTTCACGATGAAAAGGCAGGTTGGGACAGTTTTTGGCCCTATATGATGGAAGTTCCTCTCACAACTTTCAAACATGCTGTCTCCAATTTTGCTGCCTTAATCTCTGAATAGAACCTTTCTGAAATGAAGTATTTTATACCCGAAAAAAAACTTCAACAAAAAAAACAAACAGTCAATGCTGGTTCACTCCTAAATGTGCTGCAGCCATAGCTCACCAGAACCACTACTTAGAAATCTATCACAAAGAACAGTGTAGTCTGGCTTTTACTTCTTTCAAAACCACCCACAATCACTGTAAAAGAGTTCTGGAAAACACTAAGTGCAGCTATGTGTAAGCTATCCAGGCCAAGGTTTGGATCTTGCAAATTCTGGAAGAACCCCAACTAAATTATGAATAGAGGGAAAGCAGCTATCATAAATGGCCCCGAGATGATATCCTCAACAGACAAGGTGAAGCTCTTAACCTCAATCTTTCCCTCGAACTCAACATTAGATGATAAAAGTCATTCCCTCCCTAACTTTCCATGTCTCACTCGTTTCAGTAAAAGAAGTCTCTAGACTTATCAAAAAAAAAATTACATCAAAAAGGCCACTGGGTCAGATAAAATTCCAGTGGTCGTCCTTAAAAATATTAATCTAGAATTATCCCCAATTCTATTAAAATTATTAAACCACTGCTTGAAAGAGAAATCTTTCCCAAGCATGAAGAAAGTGGTAAGCATACATCTTCAAGAATACAGGCAAACAATCCTCCCACTCCCAGTACAGACCTATTATTCTCTTCAGTGTCATCAGTAAACTTTTTGAGGCCATTATCAACAAGAAGGTTGTCAAGTATATAGATAGGAAGAACCTCTTATGCAATGAGCAGTACAGGTTTTGATCAGCCCAATCGTTTTCTGACGTCCTAACTACCATTACATACAGAATTAGCTAGGCACTTGACAACTAACATGTTACAAGGACCAAAGGATTAAACATCTTAAAAGCCTTTGACAAGGTATGGCACAGAGGTTGACTGCACAAGCTCTCCAGCTATGGAATCACTGGAAGAGTTTTCTCTATTTTAAAATCTTTCCCAACAGGGAGATCCCTGAAGTTAGTTATTAACAGCCAATACTCTGAGGTTCTTGTGGTCAATGAAGGTATTCCCCAGGGATCACATCTAGGACTAATGCTCTTTCTGATTTACATAAATGTTCTTCCTAAAAATATACTCTGATCATTTGTAAATGTCGATGATATGAAAATATAGTTACACCTCCAAAAGTCTTGATGATCAGAGATCAGCAGCTAACTTCGCTTCAAATCTATCACTAACTTTCCAGTATGAGAAAAACTGGCTGGTTATATTCAATCCCACCAAAACCAAACTGGTTACATTCTATCACCACTAATCAGACCCCAAACTACAAGCAGTCACAATGAAGGGAAAGCTCTATTCCTTGAGTGGATATTAAACTTCAGACTCAAATGCAACCTCAATTCCTGTAGAAAGTGGAATTTTTGTATATGATCCATCGCTAAAGATGTAGGTAAAATGACAGGCTCCCTATAACACTCCAGTAAGTACTTGATTCTTCATGCTATCCTCTATCTTTATAAGACATCTTTTGAACAGGTGAAGAGGCTCATCCCTTGTTTCCTGTTTAGGATGTGGTTTCCGGCTTTCTCTTTTCCATTCTTTTTACCCTTACGTAGCCCCCTGCGCATCAGTGGCGTTACCGCCTTGCTTGGGGTGATATGATTAAAAAAAAAAAAAAAAAAAAAAAAGAACCAAATGTCAAAAATGGAGTACTGTTGCTATATCTGAGCAGGAGCTGCCCAGGCCTCACTTTCCAGTCTTGTAAGCATTCAAAAGTGTCTCCAAGGCCTTGTTAGACAAGAATTATATTTCACATTTCAATCTCTCTTGCACAAGCAGGATATAGCAAGTTTCTCACTGCTCTATCACTACTACCATGTAAAGTTCTCAGAGGAACAGCTTTACCTGGTTTCTCCAGGTCTGACTTTCATGACTAGGACTAACCATGCCACTTACATAGTAGCAAACTACCCACACCCCCTCTATATTTCATCAGTGAGAAGTTCCACACAAACAATTTCTTCCTGTGAACAACAGCCCTATGGAACAGACTCCCAAAAGGATGTTTCTTCCAATCATTACAATGTTGACCTATTCAAATCTAGAGCCAATCAATATCTTCCCCTCCTATCCTTATAAACTAACCTTTAATGTGTTTTTCTACCTTGAGTGGACCCCAGGGCCTTAGACAGAGTGAACTATACTGTAAAAAAAAAAAACTGAAAGCCATGAATGGGTTTTTTTGCTTGTGTGACATGATGCAAAGTCCTGTTGCTACACATAGGGTTCTCCAGTAGCCACCCTCTTGACCTAGGGCGATAGTGCCTCAGTGTTGAATCTGAGACCCTCACCAACAAGTTTGGGAGTTCTTTTCTTATCAGAATAATCAGAGTGAATTTTCTGAGCTGCCATACCTTCATAATCACCATTAATATCATCCAATTCCTTCTGAATCTTCTGCACTTATATATATATATATATATATATATATATCCTTTAACATTATCAAGAAAGTTTGAAAATAAAACAATTATCCCCAACACCAGGATCTTTACCATTATTTCAAAGATAATTAGAGATATAGTTTGAAAGAAAAATAGATGCAACACTACATCACATACCAGGAAGTGGGACATAAAATATAGAGAAATTTTATATAAGCCTAACATCTAGAAATCTAAAAGCCTGCATCTATGAACATAAGAGAGGCCTATGTTGAGACAACCCTTTAAACTCATTTGTAATACACAGAAACAAAACAGGCCATAACTTCAATTTTATAAATGTACACCCTAATTAGAAAAGAACATAATTTTTTAAGCAAGAAATACTTTGAGAGAGTTCTGTTAAATATTTTAACATCTATAAGCACATGTCAAATACACTTTATTATATCACCAACTTTTATAAAGTTTATGAGTCTAGGATATGTAACTTAAATTCTTTCATCGTCATACAAAACATCTCCAAATCAACATGCAGACAAACACAAAACACGGATAAATACACTTACTAGACGCACACACAGACAAACAAATATACGTTATGATCCTGCAAAATCAAACTAGAATTGATACACATGAATTATACACACAAACGCTGCTTGACAAAACTGACACACGTGAGGTCTTCTTAACTGATGAAAAACACACAACACAAAAATTGAAAATACCAGAATTTTCTTTTTCTTCTCCATATTTCATTCTCTGATGAAGCTTTAATAAAAGTGAAACATGTTAGATTTATCAAGGTTTCTTATTTGTTCCTTATCCTATCATTATATATATATATTGTCTCATAAAAAATAAACAAGGATGTTACAAAAACAATGCTGAATATAAAATATAAAAAATATACAAACAGCCAGTATTAAAATTCATAGATATTACTGTCTTTTCATGACTTAAAGTTTCGTGTGGACACGGAGATGGTTATGCAGCTGTCTCACATACTTTAGGTGGTACAAGTGATGAATACTCAATTCCTTATTCAAGGAATATTCAAGTGATGAGATACTGAATTCTTTATTCAAAGAATACAATATTAAGTATCATGTCACTTGTACCACCCAAAGATTGCAAAACATCTGCATCATCATCTAGGTGTCCGCATGAAACTTTAAGTCATTGGAAGGTAGTAATATCCGAGTATTGTTCTACAATTTCACTTAGTAAGAACATAATAAAAACTTGCTCAAATTAAATGAGCCAGTTACAAGCCCATAATTAATTGGCTTTATTATTCAATTAACAAAATCCTTTACTAGAAATTTAGTCTAGTCAGACAGAATTAATTGTAGTGAGTCATACAAAATAGGTGAAAATAATTTGTAGCAATCAATGTTATTTACAAACATAAGAAATATTGAGGAGTTAATATCAAAATTTGAATAACTCTTAGAATACTAATATCACTCATTTTGTTTAAAAATCAAATACAAATAACTTCTAGTTCTGGTTGTAATAATTTCATATTCCTAAGAATAATTAAGGTGAAAATAATTATTTTTGCAATAAAGTAATTTTCAAATAGGTAAAACCAAATTCTCACTACATCAAAGAACTGTGAGAATTTCTGCTGTTGCAAATACTAAAAAAGCAGTAACACCAATAAAGACAATTTTTTCAATCTTTAGAATTCAAACCAGGACATTTTATCGCAGCAAGAAACTTATTCCCAATAGAAACAAAAATACTCACTTTCATATGATTTTTATAACATAATTGGCCACACAGGGAATTCTTTCTTGTATTATTTTACTTCTATTATTTTATAAATTCAAAACCAAGCCAATATAATTATTTGAAAATTTAAAAATAGAAAATTCTCGGTTCTTCTCTTTCACACTCAATATTGAGAACACTGAAATTCATTCTTCAGCACTGTCTTGTAATCTGACAATAAGCATCCACATATAAAAATCAACTGTATTTTTTCCTAAAAAGATAAAAAATTAACTAGCAACCATCAAAAAGTTTTAAATATTTGACAAACATATATTATTCTTGACATGAACTTATTAAAGATTAGGAAATATTTGTATTTACATATTTGTCTAAAGTTATAGTTCCTCCTTTCTTTAATTCTTTGTTAATTAGCAAAATTGCATACTACTGGGGGAGGGAGTCACATTTATCCAAGCTTTTAAATATTTAAATGGAACTGAAATCATGAAATACTTTAAAGATTTTATATTAATAAGCACATATTCAATAAGTAAAAATACAGCAACATACACATAATATATTAATCATTTCACCCAGTACTGCCACTGGTGCACAGGGGGTTACATAAGAGGTGAGTGATGAGAAAGAGGAACAAGTTACAGAGGGTGTCAGAGAATGGATAAGAGAAGGATGAGAATACTGATGTGAAGAGAGCTGCATGAGAGCAGAGTGGAAATGGAGAAGAATGTAATACAAGGGTTGTCAGGGAAAGGATGCGAGTCAAAGAGATAAGAGATGGCAATTGATATTGCAATTAAATTCTTGGAGATTGTAGCTGTCAAGGAGGTAAGTATACGGAAGGAAATTCCACAGATGGAAAGTGTGAGCAAAGAAGCTGAGGAAGTAGAAGTTGTAGTTACATTTGATTAGTTTCACTGTAAATGGGTGGGACCTAGTCACTAGTCTAGTAGCTTAAGTAAATTCATGCAGAGAAGGCACCAGGAAGCTAAGCTCATCAGAGCAGAAGTCATGAAAGTATTTGTAGAAGAGACAGAGGGAAGTCACATTACTTCAGTGAAAAAGTAACTGGAGTTGAGCTACCAGGTCGGGATCTATTACATTGCAGATTCTTCATAGGATTTTGTCAAGAACCCTGAGATGAATAACAAGGTAGCCAACCAGATATGACAGCAGTATTCAATGCATGGGCAGATGAAAGATTTATATATGTGCAAGATAGATTCAGATGAGAAAAACTTCTGGGCCCTACACAGTGAAATGACCTTCCTAGCAGCAGATTTAGCTATAGATTCAATGTAATCATTCCACTTGAGGTCAGCTGATAGATTAGGCCAAGAAGATACAGTGTTTTGCTTTCAGGCAGACTAGCCTGATCCATGCTGATGGGGTGGGGGTGATTCTCTATAGTGGTTAAAGGACAGCAGCTTCGTTTTGGAAGCATCAAAATTTACGAGCCATTTCTTACTCCACTTCACCACAGATTGGAAAGTTGGGTTACAAAGATATATTGCATTAAGGTACAAGCATTTTTTTTAGCCCTTGACAAACATCTTTCCTTTTTTTTTCATTAGAATTAGTTTCACATAACAAGAATCTAAATTGATTGATTTGTTTTTTTATGGCTTATCAACCTTTTGCAGGTTATTTAAAGTCAAAAAATATTTTTAGATTCTAAGAATTTGGGGGAAATAATGACTTACTGATACAGCCCCTACTATTTAACCCAAAGCTGGAGGAGAAGTGGATTCATAACTTTATGAAGAGTTTTTGTGTATAAGTGAATAACAAACCTGACTGGAATTAGAACTTGGCTCTAAAAACTTTTAATTCAGAGCCTTTATCCATTTCAACATTTGCACATCCAAGCTTACATATCTGGTATTCCCAAGTGATCAAACAGGTTCTGACCAGGCTCAACAGGAATTTAAAGATTTACTCGAAAAATAAGGGAAGTCTAGAAACAGTTTACATACATGTTTTAATACTGTGTATTATTATTATAATTAGAAACATGCAAAAACTTTTCAGTTAAGATTTTCCTATTGAATCTATCAATCATTTGAACTTGCTATCAATTCCCAAAATGCACTGAGAAGTAATAGTAAATGAAAGTAACCAATTGACAAAATAAAATACAAAAAGTTAGAAAATTTAAAGATATAACAGTAATATACCATAAAATGAGTAGAACATTTTGACATAGAAATGTAGAAATTGATAAATTACAATCATGATTAAAATGGTATAAATGTTAAACTTTCAATGATTCAGTACTTCACTAAATTCTCAAGATATTTATGCAAGCCAAGCACAAAACTAATGTTAATACAAGATTTGGCAGACTTGTACAACATTACCACCTGTAAATTTCTTAATTATCATTTTTTTGGACTTTTTTCAGTGCATTCTTATCGATTAGTACATAAAGTTTCTGATTTTCAAGCCAAATTAGGAAAAAATTCAATATTTAAAGATTTTTAGGGATGCTCAGTTTCTCATACAACGTTATAGTAAATCGATCCTCCATTTTGGAAACACTCACTTTGAGTTGTTGCCCTTTCTGTTTTTTGTTCAAAACTTGTAGGAAATTAATGAAAAAAACCATGTCGGAAATATGTTTTTATTCAAAATTTTTTTAGAATAGGAATTATTTTAAAGAAACTCTGTCCAAAATTTTTTTTTTTTTAAATGTTTAAAATAACTTATTTTTCATTGATAGGAAGTACGGATAATTAAAAATTTTCCATGGGTTTGTTGATCTTCAAATTGTAAGCTTCTCTATATATGGTCTCAGCGACATCAAAGTGACCCCAACGCAAGTGTTTCCAAAATGGAGGATCTATTTACTATAAGGTTCTATGAGAAACTGAGAACCACCTACAAATCTTAAATAATGAATTTTTTACAAATTGTTTTGGATTATCGAAAAGTTTAGTGTTTAAATCGAAGATATTGTACTGAAAAAAAGTAAAAAAAATGATAATCAACATATTTACAGGTGGTGGTAATGTCGTACAGGTCCACTCAAGATTCTGTTTAAAATAGGAAGATAAAAAAAGTTGATACAACAAAATACTTTTCGTGATAATTTCTCAGACACTGTTTCTTTAGACAAAGTTAACAGTTAGAGAAAAGTATAACTATTGTTTACATTGTTTATGGTAGTCATCCAAGAATAACAAAGCACTTATAATAGTTTTCATGCTGGTATACAAGACAGTGACAATAAATTTGATCCTCACATTAAGCAAAGTAAAAATTTATCTTAGAGGATTATAATTTATTGATACCAGCAAGGAATAAATTAATTTATAATTATATTTGATGAACCTTTTACTTTCTCCTCAAGATCCTCACTTCCCACATTCAGAGCTTCAAGTCTTGCACTCACAGCACCTTTGAGGGGGTGTATTGGTCTAATCTAGTACCCAATGAGGAGCTCAGTGCTGTGTTTGCTCACTCAGTCACATCCTGCAACAACCTGAGGACTACTCTACCAGAGTCATTAATCATCTACAAAATAGAGATGACTTAATGGCAGAGCATGCAGCTGCTACAAGGACATTGTTCAGCAGGACCTTTAGCAGTTTAATCTAGTACTGGAGGATATTCCAAAGACTCAACCAAGACTGTAGAGTTGGAGAAATAAGATGGCTATCATGGGCTCAATGCTTTCATGGCATGAGATTAGATTTAGCAGTAGCAAGCAGCAACCTTTCACACAAGTTAGTATTTGTTGATGTCGCCAAAGGATAATAACTGAAAACAGTTTAATTTTGTGTTGAACATTAACTGGGTAATGCATAAAGATTTTTTTAAAAAATCAAATATGGATAAATAGCAGGTGAGAGTGTGTTAAGTATATATGCTTTCATTAATTTCTTGGCCTTCCTCTTTGCAAAATAAGTAACTTTATTCAATTCAGTGATAAGAAAATAGCTTTAATATATGAACACTAAGATATAGGAATTATATGCGCTTATAATGATTGTCATTATATTATTGTCATTCATCAGGTATTTTTCAATGGTATTAATTTTTTATTGTTTTAGATTGGTCAGATCTATAAGAAAAATGTGCATTTACTTGAGCTTCATTTGTTTTTATTTGTTCAGACTCTAGTGACAGAAAAAAAGCAATACTAATGAAAAGAGAATAAATTTTAATCTTTAATAATTAATACCAAATCTGATATCAGACAGTCAGTATGGTAAAAATCAAAAGAGGAAGAAAATAAATATGAATCCGTGTCACATTTTACTCATTACATATTTTATATAGAAACTGTCTTTAAAATACTCTTCTTTTTTTTTTTTAGCTAAAACATTTAAATATGATTTTTCAAGATCTTCTAGTTGCAATTTAGTAACAAAAAAAATCAAGTCAATTGTACGAATCTAGTTTGAAATAATAATAAATAGAAGCTCAAAGGTACTTTTACGATACACATATTGTATTTCAGTTATCTTATAACTTAATTATGTGCTTGTATAAAGATTATCAAGGTTATATATATATATATATATATATATATATATATGTGTGTGTGTGTGTGTGTGTGTGTATGCCAGAAAGAGGAAAGGTAGAAGGTAAGAAAGGTAGGTAGATACTATAGGCTTAATACATATAAGGTAAGCAAATACTAAGGGCTTAATATATTAAGCGTATAGTATCTGCTTACCTTACTTACCCTCTACTTTTTCTCTTTTACATCTCTTTCCTTTTCTCCTCTTCCTTGTTTTTCCAATATTGTTATGCAAAAACAGATAGACATTTGAGAGCTATAGGAGAGGAATGCTGAAAAGTTCTCTGCCTCACTTCCTAAAACTCAGTATTTCAATGACCAAACATTAAAAAATAACTTTTTAGACTTAAAGAAATATGAAAAAAGTTTGTTTGGATTAAATATATGGAATAGTATGTAAGATTGATGGCTCCATCACTATTCGACACCCTTGTGTGTGTGTGTGTGTGTGTGTGTGTGTGTATATATATATATATATATACTGAAAAATTTCTCAGCTTGTCCCTCTTACTAAAATCTGATCAAATGACCAAACATCAGAAATCATATTTTTGGAAGAGCTTCTGGGCCAAACTGAGAACTTTTCAGCACCTTATCATAGCTCATGTATTTTTGCACTATATTTTTCACAGAAAAAAAAACAAACAATATTATACTTATCCAAAGTAGAAGTACTGAGAAGCCACACTTTTATACTCAGCAGAGTACACAGATACTACACTGATCTCAGGCAGAAGTGCTGATCCATATATAAATAATCCTGTCATACATTGCCAGTTAATGGAGATTTTATAACTGGAAGCATGTAAAGATATAACCACTGTAATGAGTATTTGGTCACAGTAAGAAAATTATGAATTATTATACTCTTTGAAGTTTTCAATAAAATTCTAACCTTTTTATAATATGACTTCTGTAAATATCCTGCATTGACCAAGGTTTTATTTCTGTTTATATTAATAAAACTCTGGCTCATTTTTAGGTATAAAACTTAGAAACCAATTTAAAATCTCTCAAATGAACTTCTAAAAACATTTACATTTTATTAAAATGCTTTTTATTGTCAGTGTAGAAAAATGCATGTTTGTAGTTAGTTTTCTTGTTTTAACAATTAAAATAGTTCACTTCCAGACAATGCACAGAAAATCAATAAAACTTATGCAACTGAAAAGATTATTTATTTCAACAATAGCTACTTTGTGGATACTGATACAGAAAAGTACTTTGTGAATATACAATAAGAACAAAGTACTGTTCAAGATTAAATAAAGCATGTTGCAAATGCACATGAAATGCAGGTTTATTAGTTGTACTTTTTATTTTAACAATACAACCAAATTGTTGTAATTTCTAATCTTGAAATTAATAAAATTTTTGCTACTGGAAAGATTATTCATTCCATTATGCAAGGATAAATGATTGAAAAGGAAATAAAGCGAAACTACTTGTTTTTTTCTATTATGATAAAAAGGTGTGCATTAAGAATGTGTTGAAAGTGTATTTTAGTTGGTCTTCTTGTAATCAACTGAAGGGTCAAAAAGTTAGAGACAGCAGCACACTGGATGGGCTCACTTGCCCCCACTTTTAAGAACAGAAATAGCCGGGTGATATACATACGCACACACTCCTGGTTAAAATCTTAAGACCAGATACAAAAGGGTTTAAAAAATATATGAAACATTTACATTTAATTAGAAAATGTAGTTTATCAACAAACAAGTGAAAATTTTAATTGATTTTAATTGATTAATTTAAGCAAAAAGTTTTTTTAAGAAAAAGTATTTTTTTTATTGTTCATAAAGATAATATCATGTAAATAAAAATACAGAACAAATAAGTCACAATGACAAGTTAATATTCAGTATATCCTTCATTTTTGCAAATTACTTTGAAAATTCACTTTGGCATACTCATTATTAACTTCTGCATGAGGGTGCTTGGGATGCTAGCCCAGGATGCATAAACAGCAGTATAAAGAACATCCACAAACATTCAAATTGCGATCCATGTTTATAAACATCCTTTGCCATCCACCCACAAATATTCTCGATTGGGTTTAAATCTGGAGAGCATGGTGGATGGCTCAAAAGCTGAATGTTGTTTTCCATAAAAAAGAGCATTATCCTACTGAAAAAATCCAGTTTTCAACACAGACACAAGGGTCTTCAGTAATTAGCAATGTCTTTATGTCAAAGTAACTAATAGCTGTTTGATGATCTTTTACCTCCTGTAACTCAAGAGTTCCATTGTACAAAAATGAAACCCAGACCATAATTGATCCAACATTATTGTGTTGTGTTGAGAAAATTTCTTTTGAAACATCTTTTGCATGCCAGTAATGCTGAAAACCACCTGGGCCATCAAGGTTGAATTTTTTCTCATTTGAAAATAACACTTTCTTCCATTTATCCACACCCCAAGTTTGATAATCGGAAGCAAATTGTAAACAGGAGATTTTATGGTGAGGCATCTGTAGCTATTTCATGTTCTTTAACTGATTCTTATTTAAATGCCAACAAATTGTTTGAGAGCTGCATTCAGCATCTGTGTTTGCTTTTATCTGATTTGAAATTAGGCTTGAATCTCTCTTAACTTCTTGCTTAATGCATCTGTCTAGAAATATGCATCTGAATTTGTAATGAAGTTAGCAATGACATTTCTGCTATGGCCAATTTCATTTTCAATGGCTCATTGTGAAAGACTATGTCTTTGAGCTTCAACAATCCTGCTCTGTTCAAACTTTGTTAAAACTTTACCCTTAGCCATTTTAAAATTTGAAACTTAATGCTAGAAATGAGCAAAGTAGATGTCTACACGCCTGAAGCTATAAGTGCACTGACTAGTTCAAAAATGTTTATTCAGTAATTTTTTTTTGTTCATACATGGTCTTATCTTTATTACCAACCAAAAAATACTTTTTCAATGTCTGTTTAAATTAATCAACTAAAAGCATAAAATTTTCTCTTGTTTGTTGATAAATTACATTTTCTAATTAAATGTAAATGTTTCACAAATATATTTCAATTGAAGTAACAGTATTTTATATTTTTTTAATCTTTTTGTATCTGGTTTTAAAACTTTGACCAGGAATGAATATATATATATATATATATATATATATAATTATTATTTCAAACATTATTTTTTAGTGGATGGCCATATTTGAGTAGACATTCTGTTTTATTATTAAAACAGTATTTATTTCATTTACCACAAAGGAGGACAGAGATTTGAATCCTGTTGGAGAGCACTTTTTTTTAATAAATTTTCTCAGACAAAATACTGTTTAAAAAATGAAATAGAGTGTCTACTCAAATATGTATATCTGCTAGAAATAACATTTGAAGAAATTAAAAATACCAGATTAAAAAATAAGATCCATTAATTCCTTAGAAATTACTTCATTTACATTTTAGATATGAAACTGAGCAGATATGCCTTTTGAGAAATCTAAACAGGTGAATGTGATTTAAAGCAAACAAAATCTTGCTTGATGGCAAATTTCTTGATAGCCAAGTGGTTAAAGCATGCCTGATCAGGAGGTGGTTTCTCCTGCAAAGGGAATGCAGATTCAAATCCTGCCAGGGGGAACGTTTGTTTGATGTAATATACCTATAGCACAAACAGGATTTAATGCCATCTGAGCACAAAATAATTGTTGGGACCTAAAAGATGGAAGTTGGCAACTGTTCTAAAGTCTTCTCCAGTAATAGTAGCAGGAGTATACCAGCAATATGTGACGTGCAGACTGATATCAACAGCATGCGAAAACTGTAAGTGGCTACAGGTAAAGGAACAGAACCACTGACAAGAATGATAGCCACACAATAAAGGTTAGCATTGCATTAAATCAATTCCCAATTCAATGCTGGTGCTACATAACTTAGCTATCAATGTACTGGATACTGCATTCTATGACATTACATAGTAAATTTACATGGGGACCATTACTGAAACCATGGTTACTGCACCTCAGCTAGACTAGAAAACATTTTGCTTGAATTGAGAAAGACCACCAGCAGTTTATGATTATACTGACTAGCAGTTCACAAACAGTGTATCTTCTTCACACAGTATGTGTCTTGTACTTGTTGATATACTATTATTCCCAATCTCCGTTTTTGGTGATTACTCATGTAGTAACCTTTTAGGGTTACAACAGAAAACAAATCAAACAATCAGTTTACCTGATAAAGAGTAATGTTTCCAGCTACTTCAAGAAGAGGGAGTTCCTGTGTAGAGAAGATCACACTTGTATTCTGCCAAATGGTAGTGGTATGTTTACAGAAACTGCAAGTAAAACTGGAATCTGTCTTTTTGAAAATTGTGATATATACACATATTATTGCAGATCATTTTCACTCTTATCTTTACCATGTTTTCCAATGATGATCTGTTGCAGCAAGATATTGCACCCACCCCTACATGATACATAGGGGATACAAAACTGATTCCAGCAATACTTAACTGACTTCCTGGTATTTCACTGGCTCCTGTACTCACCAAATTTAAGCACCATTAAGTATGTATGAGACATATTGCAGACCTCATACAAATTTCATACATTGAAACTGAGATCAGGAACAAGTATATATATATCTATGCAACAATTGCAGATTCAAGGCAGAAGTTAATCTATTAGGCAACTTTTTAGCACTTTAAGTGATCAGATTAACTGAAATTACAATAACTTCTAAACTAATCTCTAAAACTTAATAAACTAATAAAATTGTAAAAAGTATTTTTCTTTCTAATGATACCAAGTAGGATATGATGGTGTTAAATTTTACCTGTGTAAGTCAATGACTATGAAACCTTATAGAATGCAGTATTCAATACATACTGAGAATGAAAAAACATTACTTTGGGATAACTGTTTATGTTTTGGGAGACAATTCTAGAACAATGCAAATTTTTAAAGTAAAATGTACATTTTATAATGATTCAAAAAGCAATGACTGTATATTTCCACAAATAAGACAACCTTTAAATCCCAAAAATCACCCTTAGAAATTAGGGGTCATCTTATACTCCATCAGTTAGGTGCCATATATGATACACACTTGGGTGATTATGTCCTGAAAGAGACATGACTGATTGGAAAGAAGATATTCCTGCAGTAGATTACCATTACTTTCTGCAGTAGATTGGCTGACAACCAAGGCTATAGAACCCAATTTGTCCTGTTATTTAACTCATAGCTGGAGGGAAGAGATGAATTAATACCTTTCCCAAGGGTATTTGCATGTAAGTGAATGCAACAAATTCAACTGGAATTTTTATATATATATATATATATATATATATATATATATATATACATCTTATACTACAATTCTAAAAAAGAAACCCTAAATTCTGAGAGATGTTTGTCAGTAGGCTAACCTTGGCCTTGGTGCAATAACCAATAATATACATGAAAAGATTTACATGATCATATAAACTGATAATAAAAGTAATAAAACCATTTCTACCTAATACGTTGCTTGCATAACGTCATAATAAATTGCCTATTTGAAGAATAATTCCATATCAATGAAATCAACTTGTATCCATGTAAACACAGCTAAGAAAATGTAAATATCGAGTTATGATTGTGTTCACAACAAATTTTATGTATTATTATTCTATTGCTATTAGTAATATTTTGTGACTGGTGAAGTATAAGTCAATGGCAATTAGTACACCAGGTTGTTTGTAACTGTTTAGATATAGTCAAAGAAGAAGAATCAGTATCCACAATAGATTATGTGATGAAACATAAATAAAACAATAGTTTCTCTTTTAGGGAACGTGTGTAGGAAAACAAGATATAGAATTGTTTTGTTATTTCGTTTATTTTGAATTTCTAAGGATACAGCAAGTAACATTTCCAACAACATCCTCTTTATATAATCAATAAGCAGTCATCTTATACTACAGGTATAGGATAAATTCATGAAAATTTGCTCTATTTTTTTTACTTCATTTTATCTAAAGGTCACCTTATATGCAGAAATATACGGTAATTTTTTAAATAAAAAAAAATTTGTACTTCTCACCAACTGTCATAAACTTTTAATAAACGAAGCATGCACACACACACACACACACACACACACACACACACTAAGCACTAAAAAGCTTTTAATTAAAAAAAAACTAAATTTCTGATTGAAACCCAAATAAAAAATGAAAGTTGAAAGACTTCAATTTATGTATTTGTATTATTTATGTCAAAATTTGAAAATCATTAAAATCTAATTTAAATTGTTATCTTCTATCATCTTAATTCTTATTCTATTGTTCTCACTCCTTAATAATGCTTTCACTTTCTCATATTCTCTCTCACTCAGTAACCCTTTGCATCTTAGTGGCTTTGTAAAATTCTTTTCCACTCTCCCACCAACCTCTCTTTCACAGGCGAAATGTGGCAAGACTCACGTTGCTCTATTGATACTTTCATGGAAAGTGCTCAGACAAATTACATTCCTTGGTTCTGCCAGTTCTAATCTTCACAGCAAGGACCCACCATACCACTTACATTGCAGCAAACCACCCATATTCTAGTGAGTACAACTTAAACAGCTTCTTCCCATGAACCACTGCTCTGTAGAACTGACACCCAAGATGTTTCCCCAACCACTACTATCTTGACCTGTTTAAGGTACCTGTTAACCTTTAACGAGTACAAATTGCCTCCTAATGTAACTCTCTACCTCAAGTTGCTCCCAGACCTTGTAAAGAGTGACCCTTACTGCAAAAAAATAATGTTTTAATAAATAAAGCATGAAAATTATATTTCATTATAATTTTTCTGTCAATTTTTCGTTAACAAATGTGAATGAATCATCAACACATCTGTGTTATGCTTTCTTCTTATCAAACTAAACTGAAATGCACAACTAACTCCTGCAAATTTCTATTCATGGCCCTCCTGCCCAGGGCCCTCTGACCATGAGAAAACAGTAACCAAGTGATGGCGTAGTAGCTGCAAGACACAGAGACCCACGTTTAAAGATTGAATGAATCAAAAACAAATATTTATTTGCTAAACATTTTAATTATATTTTTATTATGCTACTAAAGAATGGCAATGATAACAACATTTTATTTTGATTTTGAGACAATTCAAAATTTTTAGGAAGATAATTAAACATATTTTTTGAGACAGTTACAGGACAATTGTAAAAAAAGCTAGTCTGAAGACCTGGTACCAATGTTTTTTCAATGTATATTTAAAATATTTTTCAGATTATTATCAATGTAGAAATATGAAGAGTTCTTAAAGCTTTACAGTGTTTCTAAAGAGTGAGTATTTTGCTGTGGCCTATTTACATCTATTAACAGAGATTAACAGACTGGTTTTATCATTCAGGTGTTTATCCTGTAAGTGGTCCACCAAGCATCCAAATTACAAAGCAATATTAACTGAAAAAATCTAGTGATAACTTAATTCAATTCAACTTTAAAAAAGTAATTGTTTCACTTTCTTTCAGCATATGCCTCTTCTCAAATTGATAAATTAGAATTCACAAGTTTGATCTCAAAGTTCTTTCATAAAGTTAGGTTTTTCAATGTATTATTCACACAGTCATAAATGTCTATATCTTTTAGCTTAAGAAAATGTTCATAAATGAACAAATGCTATTTTATGACACATCAACTCATATGAAATGTTAATGTAATGCTGAATAATTACTATTCTATTTAATAAAAGTAATTCAGAATTTTTTTAAAATATCAAAGATTTTTAGTTGCTTCCAGGTATCTAACATATACAATATCTTATTCAAATGGCACCTGAGGGAAATTTCAAAAAATTTTCAAAAATGTATGTGAACATCAACTTGTACAACAGGCAAAAGGATATATTCTGATCCTATCAGAGATATTTTTTTTATAAAATGTTTTTTTGATATCAAGTATTTATTCATCCTTGTGTCAACATTTTGTACAAGATTAAAAAATACACCGTGAAAAAAAAATATAGTAGCAAAACTTATTCTAAATTAGGACTTCTGACATTTAAATTAAGACCAGTGAAAAATAGATGGTCAAAACATTCCAAATTAAAGGATTTTTTCAAATAATATGCAATACATTTAAGTCTTTGTTTAATTAACTAGTTTTTTGCTAGAGTCACTATGCAATCAGAAGAAATGGAAGAGGATGGGTAGTGTAGGAAAACTTTTGTGCACTAGAAAATCTTTTCAAATCAAAATAGTTTTTTATTAATATATTTTTATTAGCAAGTATTACAGATTTTACAAATATTCAACTGTTTTTTTTTCTTTTTTAACTTAACTTCACTTTTTTAACAAAATATTTTAGATAGAATGTTAAATGCATAGACTAGGGAATATACTTGGTGTTTCAAAAATGTACCAGCAATGAAACTTATCCAAAAGCAATTTCTAAAATGTCTATCAATTTAACTCTTTACTATATTCTAGCAAATATATTGAACTGTAACTTAATTTTTGCAAAAATAAAACACACGTGTGTGTGTGTGAAATTTCTTTTTCATAACAATATTTGAACTGAAATACAAAGAAATTAAAATTAAAAAAGAAACAAAAAAAAGGTACATTTTTGGTGTTTAGCAAAATCTGCTTTTATACCTGCAGGGAATCTACAGGTAAATTCTTTCAATGGATTGTAATTAATATAAACACTTTATTTCTATGTAAAACATACTTTTCCTCAGATAGGCTTTAATCTGGAAATTTCTAAAAGTGTGCTTTCTGAAATTAACTGTTCAAAAGAGCTTGGCCATATTTTTTCTTTTATATAGAACCAATTTCTAATTTATTGCTTGAAGAATGAATAACAAAATTCACATTTTGAAGAAACATGAGCAGTCATTTTTTATGATTTAAAATTAATGGAAATACTGCTGTGATTTAAATAACAGCCTTAGGGTTCTTCCAGCCTCTAGGGTAATTACAAAGAAGAAATTGAAAAGGTAATTATGAGAAGATAGAAAGAGAATGAAAGATTAAAGGTTAGAAAGAAAGAAATTTGAAAAAGAGGAAGAAAACATGATAAAATACAGGTTAAAGAGAAAAGGAACTGGCAGCAATAAGAAAATAAAAAGGGACAAAAGAGAGAAAAAAAATTTGGTTCACAGAAGAAATGAATACAAGACAAAAACAAAAAATAAAGGATAAATAAAATATTTTATAAGATGAAAACTTAAAAAAAGACATAGTAGTAGGGCATAATCTAGGCTGCTATTTCAAATATTGTGCTGTCTGAGATTCAGCAAGATCTGATAACATGAACAAAGGCCAAGAGTTGTTTAGTTTCTACTACGTAAAATCTATCATATCTATGTGATATAAATATATTACATTTATTTAATAAAGTATAATGCATATTCTTAAGTTTTGGATAACATTTTTTGTTAACTTTCTTTAATTTTAGCCTTTACTCTAATTAATGAATCAACCAGAAAGTTCATAAATACTCAGTTCAGGTCTTAAAGCACTGAACAGAAGAGAGTAAGTTAATATTTATAACAAGTGGGTATTTCAAATTGTATGAGAATTAGATTGACCGTTAGGGAAAAAGCCATTTGTCCTGGAATGCAATCAGTTTTCCTTATCCTACCTCAGTATACTGTGTTCAGTGTCATTAACACAGCTTGGAAATAGAATATCAGGCACCACAATCAATCTTAATTCTAACTACTAGCTATGCCTTTAAGTGCAACTAAAGGCAATGAATTTTATATTCAATTTCCAGAGACACATACACATTAAGAAGAAGAAAATCATACTTCCAAACTAGCTGTGTTAGACCTCTTTACCTAGATAAATTCAAGCATTGAGCAGCAGGCAATGGTGAATAATGATTGGAACATCAAAGTAATCAATACTATGGGTTTTGTTAAAATCTCACACTTAAGTGTTTTAAAGGCCTCACATGAAAAGAAACAGATACATACAGGGTGTGATAAATTAACTGTTGTCTAAATTACACAAAAATGAAAATAATACTGACATCTTATTTTAACAGATACATTTACCAAAATTACACACAAAAAAAAATCTTGAAATACTAAAGAGTAAATTTATTCAACAAAATCACATTGGCCACCAAACAACTTCAGAATTTCCTGCAACTCTTCTGGACTTGTTTAAGTTGGTGAATGCTGCCATAATCCATGCCTTCCATTTACCTTTCGTGTTAAAAGAAATTTTGTTAGTCTCTTGCTCAACTTTGCCACACACACAATAATCAAGAGTGTTGCAGTCTGGGGAGTTAAGTGGCCAGATGTAAGGGGTGATGTGGTTGCAGAAATTGTCTGACAGCCATGATTGGATTCTCCTGCTTGTGTGGCATGGTGCAGAGTTCTATTGCCACACATAGGCTCCTTCAACAGTCATCCACTTAACTCAGGGCAGTACTACCTCCTCAAGACACTTGATGTATGCCTCTGTGTAGAATCTGAGGCCCTCATCAATAAATTTGGGAGATTTTTCCTTATTAGAATGATTAGAGTGAGTTTTCTAAGCTTCCATATCTTTGTAATCACCATAAAACTCATTCACCTCTTTCCAAGTCTTCTGCACAATTCTCAGAATGTTTGTATTAGAGCTTCCAGCATGAATGCTATGTAGTACAGCATGCCGTTTCCAAATTTCTGACAAAGTGAATTACGTCATGATGCTCTTTTTCTCACTGACAGTACCCAATGAACCCTACTATACTGTGCAGTCAACAAAATCAAAAACAAACAACACACAGGGACAAAATTAAAAATCTAAAATAGCGACAATTTACCCATCATACTCAGTATATGTAATAAATGAAGCAAGGTTATGTCTTTATATATTAGTTGATGTTTCTAGTATATTTCACAGTTGTTGCATTGAGAAGCCAACAAAATGGTTTAATGAACAGAGGGCAAAAAATTAAGTTATAACAATAATTACAAATACATTCTTTATGAAAAATTTGTAATATCAGAAAAACAAACATCAAATTAAAAAACTATAGAGATTGCCATTGACTTACAATCATGATTGGTTACGACCAACATGTCGTAAATTGATCTGGTCATAAAACAGCCTGTAATTAATTTTGCAATTTTTGTATCTTTCTTTAAGCATTATTATATTTTTTTTATAATCTTTATGCTTTCTTTACATTTGATACCATTTGAATTATCTCTTTACACATTGTTTTGTTTCTTATTTTTACATTCATCAGATTTAAGTCAAACACTGCATAATACCGGATAATCAGTCATTACAATTTGGGGTTGTGGTCATATAAAGTCGAACAGTCATAAGTCTACAACAACCAGAAATATAGACAAACCTGTATTTAATATGTGGGAAAAATTCATTAAAAAAAAAAAGTGTCAGATAATTTGCAAAATTGATGAATTAATGATTTTAACTTACCCTGCTTCCCAAGAAGCGAGCCTCTAATAATTCTTGCTTCCTAGGATCCAGACTTTGTAAATTATCCATAGAGAAGGCTGAAATTATACAAAGATTATAATGAGTATAATGCAGGTAAAATTATTGCTTTTAAAATGTTTTAAATCAAGAAATATAGCGATTTTTATTTTTATAACTTAAGCTTTTCATAACGAAACTATAAAATAAAAAGTACTGAACAGATAATTCAGCATTTCAAGTTAATTCTATTCATGCCACATGAGAACAAAATAGTTAGAAATTTTCAAAGTAAATAGTATAAAACAACATATCAGAATAAAAGTAGGTGTGAACTGAGCATGATTTATTTCTTAATTACTGACTCTAGGAAAACCTCAGATTCTTTATGAAAATTTAAAAAGTATGGATTGCATAATGTTTTGTGGTGCATTGGATATCAGCTCGGAACAAGAAATCGGGGAGCCGAGTTCGAATTCCAGCCGAATTCATTGCATTCACTTACACGCAAATACCATTGGGAAAGATATTAATCTGTCTCTTCCTTCCAGTTATGGGTTAAATAACAGGACAGATTGGGTTCTATAGCCTTGGTCGGCAACCAGTCTACCGCAGAAAGCAATGGCAACCTACTGCGGGATAATCTTCTGCCCAGTCAGTCATGTCTCTTTGGAGACATGATCGCCCAAGCATGTATCACGTATGGCACTTAACTAATTGACTGAATTCTTTTTGTAAAAGACTTGATCTTGATTTGATTTAGATTTTAATGACTTATTACAAGTTCATCCCAAATCCCAAACTTAATTAGGAGGATATTATTTTCTGGAAGAAAATTTACAGTATCTTTAAATTTTAATATACTATATATATCTGTGTATAAGCCTACTTCATGTATAGTGCAATTCCTGAATTTTTTTTGCATGAAATTTTAAATGTTCCAGAAAAAAGTTACCTGTGTATAGTGCAGCCCCCTATTTTTTGCATAAAAAAACTGATAATAAAACTTGCACTATACTTGAGTATATACAGTAAATTATTTAAATCATTATCATATAATAGTAAAATTTAAATTCTTTACAGCCAAAATGCTTTATTTCATATTTAAAGGATATAAGTGCAAAATTTATTAAGCTATTTTCTTTTCTCATTCTAAACATTGGAAGATGAAATGAAGTTGCTTCATGTTTGACAAAACAAATGAATCAACACTATATAATAATCACCATCATGTATTTATACCTCTTGTGTCATGCTCTATGTAATTAGATAGGACAAAATTAATAATGTTTACAATTCTTTCAATAATAGGGGATTTTTTAAAAATAAAGTGGCATAAACCAATAATATTGTTTTTGAATTTTTATGCTTGCTGTATCAGATGAAATAAAGTATATTCTGAACCCTTTAATAACTAGTGTCTATCATATATATCATCAGTCCTATAATGCCTATTCTGTTATATATGCGAACATTAGAAAAAAGGTTTAATCATGACCAGTCTTCATTTTTAATGGTACATAATGTTTTAAAATTATTATCACATCTTTATTTCACTGCATTTCAATATGAAAACTTTCTAACAATTATTGCCATGTTTCACAGCATCTAGTTATAGATAAATCACTATTGTTCTGATGGTAAAGTTTACTTAAACTCAATTATAATGTACTTAAAACAACTTTACAAACAGTTCCCATCAAATCTGAAGTTTCTTATGAAAAGAGCAATATTTCAAAACTGACTTTAAATTGTAAAATAAAAATTAAATGCATGATTTGATACGTAAATATTTGAAGATTGTCCAGTATGAATAAATATCAAATAATTTTATACTAACAAAAATATATATTCAAATGTAGTTTTTATTGCAAATTGATTGACAATTTTGTAGAAACATTCTAAATTTTTATTTGGTAGCTTATAAAGAGCAAATTAGAATGATTGTAATTATATGCAGCCATTGATTAACTTTTATTGCTTTAATATCAACAATCAGCATTCAAAGAAAAATGTGTCACCTGAAATGTCTGCAAAAAGTCTCACAGGAATTATAAGTATTCATGGAAACATCTATTTTTCTTATCTAAGCATGTACATTTTATTTTAAGTTTATTTAGAAGTATATATTAAAAAAATCTTTAAAAACTAATAAAATTTGTGGAAAATGTATACAAATTTTTTATTCAAGACACATTCATTATCTTTTCTGAAAGATTCATATTCATGTTTAAATTATATTTTTCCCAGTTGTCTCAAAGTTGAAACAGAGAATCATAATTTATAATATAAATTGAATTTTAAATATTAGGTTGTCACACATAAAATTACATATTTGGTTGGTTGTTGATTCAGTCATCTAACAAAGTAACCTCTTTAGTATATAAAAAAATCTTGACTTATTCCTGATGATTTTTCTTTCAATATATTCTTACTCATAAGCCCGATGAAAATGATTACAATGAAACAATGTCAAGTAATCTAATGGGAAAGAAACATTTTTGCTTCAAATCATTAAATGTGATGAGAAATGGATACTCTTTGACAACCGTAAGAGGGTAGGCCAGTGATTAGATACAAGTGAATCACCAAAACAATACCCCAAATTTCAACTTCATCCTAAAAAGTTAATGGTTACTATATGGAAGTTTTTCAAAGTGGTTATTTATTATTCATTATTCAATAACAGCAACCTTGTATTGTGGAGAAATTGACTGCATGCACAAAAAATTGAAAAAAAAAAAAACCTCCTAAACTTGTAAACAGGGATGGCCCGATTTTGCAGCACAAATCACATGGCCTCATGCTTCCCAAAAGTTGCAAAGCCTGAATTATGAAATTTTGCCTCATCCTCCATATTCACCCTACTGATTATTATTTATTTAAGCATTTTGAACTTTTCATACTCAATAAAATATTCTTCAATGAGGATGAGTTGAAGAATTTGAACTGTTTATCACATCAAAGGATGAGAATTTTTTATAGATGGGATCAAGAATTTAGAGGTATATCAAAGAACAATCATTAATCAACATGGTGCCTATTTCAACTAAATAAATTAACAATTTAACATTTCAGAAGTGTTTTATTCATTTCTCATAAAGTGTGTCGTTTTATGTCCAACAACCTAATATAAACAGTTTTCAATTTGAAAATTATTTCTCTGATATCATTTCTACATGAAAAGTTATTTAATGAAGTCAGAATATTTTAAAATGCAGAGTGATGTCTCCTCTAAGATAGAAATCAATAAAAAACATCTATGTTTATATCTATATTTTAAATTATATTACTTCAAGTTATACTAAATGGAGAATAACGTTTTTAACGGAACAAATATTCAGTTTCTTTGAATATCTATCCTCAAATAAAATTAATTTGACTAATATTTATAAGTTTGTAAATAATTATGAAATGTAAGGCAAATTAATAATTAACAAAATAATTTTTTATCATTGTTTGGACTTTATTCAGTTTCAAATTTCAGAATTCAACAAATCTGAATTGATAGTTGAATATCTAAGAGAAACAGATCAACTAATGTTTGGTTAAAAACTGAGACTTATTTTTTTATATTGAAACTATAAACATCATCTTGAGTAAAAGATGGTCAGTAAATTTCATCATTTAGTTAAAAAAAAATATAATAAAAAGAACAGTCATTTCTCTTATATAAATAAATAAAACAGTCTTCAGAAAAATTAGTAAATTGGCAATAAACATCAAGGGAGATAACTGGCATTCCTGTCCTTAAACTGACCCCTACATAAAGAAAACAAATCTGTTTTTTTTTTTGTTTTTTTTTAATCATTTCACCCCGAGCAAGGCGGAAACGCCACTGATGTGCAGGGGGCTACATAAATGTAAAAAGATTAATTGGAAAAGAGTGAGGAGTACAAACTAATTAGAAAGGAACAATAGAAAGCTGAGAAAGCAGGTGCGATGACAGATACATAGGTGGAGAGAAAGGGAAGGTTATACGGGGGTGGGGAGAGAGCTAGAGTCCAGTGGTTAGTAGATGAGTATTGACTTTGCATTTAAATTTCTGGAGGTTGTAGCCGTCAGGAAAGCAAGAATACAGGAGCAAGTTCCACAGGCGGGAAGTGCGAGAGAAGAAGCTGCAGGAGTAGAATTGTCGTCTGCATTTGGCTAACCTGACTGTGAATGGGTGAGACCCAGTTGCCAGTCTGGCTGCACGAGTAAACACCTGTTGAGGAGGCATCAGTGACTTAAGTTCGTCTGAGCAGAAGCCATGAAAGTATTTAAGTTATTTTCTTCATATAATCAAATGCTTAGCTCTAATTCATGAATACTAGTGGCAGATTAAAAAATTGTAGATTAGCAAACAGAAGAATAAATATTCTCCATATTTAACCAAAAAAAAAAAATTCATTAAGCTTACTTAATAAGTAAAAATAAAAGAGATTTTTTTAAAATTTTAAACATAAACTTTATTGAACAGCATATTTAGTGTTTTGTTCCAATAGCTTGTGTCATCTTTCAATTAACTTCATAATCCCATCTTCTCTGAACATTTTCTCTTTTTCAACAAAGAACTGTACCAAGTGCCTTTAGCAATCTTTCAAAGAATTGAAATTCTCTAAAGACCAGAATAAATGATCATCCAAAGGTGCAATATCTGGTAATTAGGGAGGTTGAATGAAAAGTCCCTCATCAAACTATAGCAATTTTTGCCTTTTTAGTTACCAAAGAAACATACAATCTAGCACTATCCTGATGGAATATTATGCCATCTCTTAACTATTTCTGAATTAGTTTTTTAATTGCTGCCTTCAGTAGATCTATTTGGAAGTATTATTCTGGTACTTGTTTGGATCAATCATTTGGTTCTTCAGAAGCAACTCATAGTAGCAGATTTCCTTCCAATTTCATGTGTGTGTGTGCATATGTGTACCTCCATTCATTTTTGAGAAGTAACTTTCAAATTGAATTTCTAAATATTAAAAAAAGCTTACTTGAAACTTTTATTCTAGTTTAAATTGAAAGCTAAATGATTAACTTTACTATTTTCAGTAAGCAAAACACTCTGGTGTATTTCAAACAGAAATTATACTGATTGAAATCTAAATTTTGAGATTTTTTTTTTAATTTTCTATTTTTCAGCCGTTTTTGAGCCATTGACATATTTGTAAACAAAAGTTAACATGCAGCTTTAAAATTCTTGCAAAAATAAAATGTACATCTGTGACACATTATTTTTGGAAAATTAGCAAATTTAATGTTAAATTAATCTATGTATTACTTATTTATAGCATGAAATTTAGACTAAAACTTTTTTTTTTTTAATCATATCACCCCAAGCAAGGCGATAATGCCACTGATGCGGAGGGGGCTACGTAAGAGTAAAAAGAATGGAAAAGAGAAAGCCGGAAACCACATCCTAAACAGGGAACAAGGGATGAGCCTCTTCACCTGTTCAATAGATGTGGGTGGAGTGTGATAGATAGATAGATAGATAGATAGATAGATAGATAGATATTATCATTTATATTTGTAATATATCATAATAAAAAATATTGTTAGTTTTACTATTTATTAATCATGGAATGCTGATCTATCTGACCTTCCCCCGCACCTCTATGATTTGACATGATGACTACCAAATGAGAGATAAGCTAAGTGTCTATCACAAGTGACATAAGTGTCCAAATATTTTTCCTGTAAGGGGAATAAACCATGAAATACATGACCTTTTAATGTACACACAGAAATTAGCATACAAAAAATACATAAAAAAAATCAAGCATTATTTTAAAAATATGATGGCTTGATGATCTGTATTAAACCTTCCAATTTTCAATTAGTAAATATAGTCTTCACTTAATAACTTAATGTCTACAAGTCTTTGAAACATTATAAAACTAATTTTGAAACTTTAAAAATTATTATAATTAAAAAAAATTAAAACAATTTTTAAAATTTCATCATTAATCGAAAAAAAAGTTTATCCTCAGACTGTAACGTCCTTAATTTATCATATTTATTAAAGCTGTTAAAAGCTAATCTAAATAATGTCATAGTTTTATTGCATTTTTTAACTATTGGGAGCAGATTTTAAGAAAAAGGCCAAATGGTTGAAAAAAATAATAGATGATTTAGATTTTACTTTCCCCAATGAGTCCTACATTTAACTAATAAAACCAATTTTGCCTACAAAATTTAATTTCTTGAAACTTCATGAATTTATGTGGAAGGAAGTAACAGATGTATAAAAAATATTTTACCAAAATCTTTTTAAAATAATTTAATCTGTGAATAAGTTTTGAAATTTCCAACAATTATATGATTTTTGCAAAAATTTACAATTTAATGTTTTTCACAAAAAAAAAATTGAGTCATGTAATATTGCATTTTTTATTGTAAATTCATATAACGATTTGGTTACCCACTAACTAAAATCAAAACAAGATTTACTATCAAAATTTTGAATATGTTAGAAAGGATTCAAAATTTTTTTTAATTACTAAAAAAATACTTTGATCTTTCCTTTCCTGTTAATAATAACAAATATTTTAATGGAAAAAGATAATCTTGATTAAGTTTTGATTCTTTTTTCTTCATACTAAGCTGTTTTTTGAGCAATTACCTATAGACATATATACATATATTTAATTTATTTGTTTGAACATTATTCAAACCTCAATCTATACTCATACTTGAGTAAATATTCTGTTTTTAATCAAACACTATATTTATATATATAATTCTACTGGAATGATTATATATATATATCCAAGTATAGGGTAGGTAGGGATGGAATAAAATTCTATATCCCAAAAAACACTATTTTTAAAAAAGTGCTCAATACAAAGTAGAGTGAATAATATTTATTTAAAATTTATAACATGTATATGTTACATATATATGTTATAATATCACTACAAAAGTAGCTATTTTGTTTCGACACTACTTGTGTCTTATCACTTGATAAGACTCATATAGTGTCAAAATAAAATAGCTACTTTTGTAGTGATATTATAACATATATGTTATAAATTCTAAATAAATATTATATAACATCACATTCTTTGAATGAAAACTAGTCTTTAGTACAGGTAGTAGTGGTTTAATTTGTTTGTTCTATAATCTACTGCATCTGCATTGTTATAAAGTATTCACTTTTCATTACCAATCAAAATGTGTTTAATAGTATATTTGAGTCAGATTTTAGCCTAAGTGAACAACAACTCTTAATTCAAATTCATGGAAAAGGCAATAAGAAACCACTCAACTATCTTTCCCAAGAGATCATGACAATTCACAGATAATATTAAAAAATAATCTAGAAATCTATGAATCCTTCACATTTGACCAAATATGGTATTTAATAAAAAAATTAGTTTTTCAATATATCAGATACTATAAAACTATAATTGATGGCAACTCATAAGAAATTAGTTTATCATTAGTGTGCCCATAAGAAAAAGTTAGCCAATACACTATCAACAACTTCTATTTTTGCTTTATTGTTTTAAGAATTATCATTTTTTACTAAGGATTCTTTGATCCTACGAGCAACTAAATATACTAAATATAAATATGGTGGTAAAATTTCTTTAAGCAGTCATAAAACTCTCAAAGCTAGCAATATTCTAATTAATCGTATCTTTGTTATCAGTGATAAATGATGCAAAACAGGAAAATAACATTAACAAAGACACCTTTATCAAATTGCATACACAGTAGAAGTTTATGCATTTTTCAATGTTATCTTTTTTATCAATTTTATAAAAGATAAAATTTTCAGAATGGAACAGGTGTGAGTTTCAATAACATTAAACCTACATACACTGTTTACTACCAGATAAATTTTGTAAAAGTATATACAAAATAGTAAGAAGAAAAATTAAATGGCAGCTTGGAACAAAAGGAGCAGAAACAGGTTGCAAAATAGAGCATTTAGTAAAAGTTGTAAACATACAACTCTAAAGTAATTCAGGTTTTCAACAACAAATGATCTCATGAAAATGGATCTCATAAAAGATGGCAGGTAAGCATTGATGATGAGGAACTGGAAACCTTATAAAAATGTAAAATCTTTGCATCACAGAAGTGATAAAATCATATAACAATATATTGTAAAGAAAAAGAAAATTACTGAAATCAATGAAAACTTTTTTCTTGATTCATTTTCCATATTGTTTTTCTTCCAAGTCAGTTAAAAAAAAAAACTTTGAGATCTTTTTTTGCTACTTAATATATACAAGAGTTGAAAAGTTATTAGCCTGACTCACTTCTTAAGATTTGATCAAATGAACAAAGATCAGAATTTTGAGAAAGGATCTTGGTTGAGCCAAGAACTTTTCAGTATGCATACACACAAAATAACATTTCCCTTTCCAAAAAGAGAAAAAAAATACATAAATATAAATCTATAAAAGATTTTTCAATTATTATATTATTACCAAAAAATATTCTTTTTTATACTGACACAGATAATTTGTTGTAAAGTGTTAACCAGTATAAAGCTAAGTTGTTTGTACTTAACGACATAAACAAAATTCAACACATAAATAAAGAGATATTAGTGTATAAACTATAAATGACATCTTTCTACTCTAACTGGTATAAATGCTAGGATTGATTGAGCTTTTTTATGGCTTATCAACCTTTTACAACTTACTTAAAGTCTGAAAATATTTTGAGGTAGTAAGAATTTGGGGGAGATAATGATTAACTGATACAAATCCTAATATTTAGCACATAGCTGGGAGAGAAGAGGTGGCTTCATTCATTCCCAGTCGTATTTGCATGTAAGTGAATATAATGTAGCTGATTGCAATTGTAACTTAGGTTTCGATTTCTAATTCTAAGCCATAATCCATTATACCACCTGCACATTCAAGCTTACATCATCTGGTACGACCAAGTAGTCCACTATCTAAGTACGGACCAGTTAACTTTGATGATTGTGTGAGAACTGGTGTTTCAACGTAATATTGCTATAAGCCTACAAGCTAGAAAGAGAATCCACAAATTTAAATTAAAATATCTAACACTGTTTTATATCATCAAAAGAATACACTACATATTGATGGTGATGTTATTGCATATTTCTTTGTAGAGGACTTACATTCTTTATTGCTGATGTAGAAATCCTAATTATTCAATAGTGATTAAAATGCTGTGTAACTTAATATTTTAATAGAGAATGCAAGGTTACAATGATTTTTATATTTTAGAAGAAGGCAATTACAAAATGACATAAATATTGCTGTAATTTTGTTGGCATGGATAAACTAGTATTAATCATATAATATAGACTCATGTATGTTTTATATATATATATATATATATATATATATATATATATATAATATAAAAATGCTAAAAAATTATTTAAAAATCAAATATCAAATATAGGAATCAGAGATGATGATAAAAAAGAAATAGGGAAGGTATATCAATCTAACATGTTTCACTTTTATTAAAGCATCGTTATATATATATATATATATATATACACACACACATACACACAGACACACACATACGCACAAAGAGAGAAAGAACGTGGACAGAAATCAACATTAGCCTGCTACAGTCAGTTTCACACTTCAAGTGATTTTCATATCATGTTTATATTTTCTAAATCTATAAACACTATCTCCAATACTAAGCACTGTTTACCCCATAAATATAGCAATTCTTAGACAAAATATATATATATATATATATATATATATATATATAGATAAAAAAAATGAAAGCTGTCTAAAATGACTACTCAATATCTTATTGTATTAATGTGAGCATTTCCCAGGGCTTTCTACTTAGACCCACTCTGTTCCCTATTTTTTATCAACACACTTTCCCATTGTCATCAGTTCCCAATTTGATATCTTTACTCCCATCTTAATAGTAAGTCTGATAAGTTTGATAGGATCAAATTTGCAGATCTCAAAAATAACCTTCAATCTGTTGTTAACTGAGGCAAGGAGTGGTAGCAAAACTGCTCCTTATTAAGCATCTTAAAAAAATAACCTTTTTGCTGTCCATCAGTATGGCTGATCCTAAATTTCAGGACAACAATTAACTGTGCTTTCGAAGTCTAACATTTTCCACTGACATCAAGTGGAAATATTATCCTGAAACAATTGGTAAATCTGCTGCTATTAAAGTCAGTTCACTATATCATGCTAAATAATTTTTCTCAAAAGAATCAATCTTACACATTTTTAAGTCTACCATTGTCAATGCATTAAATATTGCTGCCAAATCTGGTCTGGTGCTTCTAGAGATTCTCAATAAAATCCAAAGACAAATTTGCAATGTTATCAATTCAAACCTGGTATCTTGGCTTCAGTAACTTTCCCACTACCATAACATACATTTTTTTTTTTGCATTTTCTATATTTTCACAATAATTGTTCTGATGAGTTTTCCTAGTTGACACCCAGACTTCACAAATTTAAGCACAGTACGAGATTAGCAGCTAGATCTCATAATTTCACTTTTGTAACTGTTAGGTTTAATCATAAGTTCTATGCTAATACTTTCTTCTCTCAAATTTCTGACTTGTGAAATTCTGTTCTAACTTCTTTGTTTTCCTGTCAAATATGATCTTGAAAAGATTTAAATGCAATGTCAATCATCATTTTCTGTCTACTTGAAACCTGTTCTTCTATTGTCCTCTCTGTTTCTTTCACTCTCAGTCGCCCTTTGGATCCTACTGGCATTTATTAAAATGAAATAATAAAAAAAAAGTGTAAACTATATATATATATACACTTATTAGCAGATTATTTCTCACTGGGTTTGAAACAAATCTTTAAAAATACTGTAATCATCAAAAATATTTTACAGTTACAACAAACTCAAAATTCAGCAGCCTTTATGATAATAAAACTTCTTATAGAATGGAAAAGATAAATAAACCTTTTATTTTGATAGAGGAATCCTTGTAGGCATTAAGTTGAATTTCTATTACTTCTGTCTGTTGTAATGTTAGTACAAAGATCTGGGAAAATAAAAAATTTCAGAGTCCCAACAGATAGCAAGCAAACATTTCCAGCATTGATTAGGTCTTAAAGAAAGCTTCAACCAAAGAATCCTAGGACAAGTGACCAGTGCACAAACTGAGTGCCCAGTTATTTCTACATTATCACTGGGAGTTGACAGTACAAGAAAATTATCACAAATGAATGTAAAAAAGCTTTCACAGAAATAAAATCACTTGGATAGCACTTAAGTAGAAAAAAAGAGAATCTAGAAGGTAAAACATATTATTCTTGCAAATTACGGTGATCAAAGGAAACTCATTAGCATACTTTCTTATAGCAGATCCTGCTTCACTAAGAAGGTTTGTATACAGTAATGTATAATATACACATACACAAGGGATGCTGAAAAGTTCATACCCCACCCTGGCTCCAAAATCAACTTATTTGGTCATCTGATCATCATTTTCAATGTAGGTCAGGCCAAGAACTTTTCAACAATGTGTGTGTGTGTGTGTGTGTGTGTGTTATATTGTAATAGATTTTTCATCTAACATTATTTCTATTATAAACTTCATTTTTAGTGGACAAAGATGTTTGAGTTGCTATCCCTGTTTTTTTTTGTTTATTTTCTTATACAATTTCTCAATCTCAGCTTTTTGTTATTTAATTTCACTGTTTAAGAAAAACAAAAACAGCAGGGGTAGCCACTGAAATAAATATGTGTGCCCACTAAAAGTAACATTTATAGTAATAAGAAATGAGTATATATATACATATATTCAACTTAATGCCTACAAGGATTATATACTCATTTCTTATTTATGGGTTAAAGTGCTCAATATCATGGATAGAGCATATGTAAATATAAAAGTGAACATTGAAGTCAATACCTATTATCTGTTTCATGATAATATATTTTTCAGCTGTAGAAACATGTTTAATACAATCAAGTTGAAATTTTACTTTAATGCAATTTGATTCTTGTAAAATATACAAAAAGAGTCAATCCTTTTTCTCACATGAAATACTAAGATAATATATTGTTATTTCTAAAGACTTACCTACATCAGTGACATATAAATTACTAAACTTTCAGAGAATATATATATTTTACATCTTTGATAATAGCTAACAGTATATATAGATCTTTAATAATAGCTAACAGTATAGCTGAAAGCACTTGGATACAGAAAACATTTGGACAATTTTTACGTAATTTACATCCAGAACACAAGAAAAATTAAATAAAAAACTTAATCAAAGCACCTTGTCAGTAATTTTTAACAAAACTTGTATAAAAGAGGGTTGCTAATGCAGAATTTTATATTTATGGATCAAATATATAAATTAAAAAAAAAATCTTTGAGGAAGCGTTGTTAAATTGAAACGTATTATATTAAAGACACTTTTTTCCTACCTGTTCTTTACTTATTTTATATATATATTCTGTGTACTTAGGAAGCAAATCTTCTTTAAGGTAAATATTGTTAAAAATAACAGACATTTTGTGTTGAGTAATTTTAAACATGAACTTTTCCAAGTTTCAAATAATACTTCTGAGACAGGGAGGAAATTCCATCAGAAATTTCCTAAAGTTCATTTTGAAAAAAAAGTACAGGGTACATGGTTCAAGCTTTCAGCTTTATCAAGTCATCATCAGGGTAGGTAGGTAGAGACAATTGGTAAGTTTAGTAAAATTTTGAAATGGTGTAACAAGAACTATTTTTTAAAATAAGCTGATAAGCTGTTAGAAGTGTGTTTAGAGTACATTTTGGGATGTAAAGTTCCTGAACTTTTTCTTGAAAATGTACTTTGAACAATTCCTGACAGAATTTTTTCCTTGTCTGAGAAGAATTGTTCATAACTTGGTAAAGGCAATCATTAAAATCAATCAATACAAAATGTCAGTCAATTCTATAACTTTATAAATTCCGTTTCCAAATGTTATTAAATATATAAAAATTAAATTTTACATTTTGAAATATTTCAAATCTTGGAAATATTTACATTGGTTTATATTTGGAGACATAAGGAGAGATATTTTGCTAATTCTATATTAATACTTTCTTTGCTGTAGAGAATTTCATGTTTATTCAGTATGAATAGACAGAGTCAGCAAAATGTTTTAACTTTATTCTTGTTTTGTAGTTTTTTACTTAATATTTTGTTTTTAAAGTGTACAAGATAAATACAAAATTCAAGGCTGGTCTTAATATTTCTTGAATAAGTAATGGGCATTTAAATGGAAAGTGTTGTTTATATCAGAAGATATAGCCTGCAGTACGTAATAAGAATGATATAACAAAATCAATAAATATTGAGGTCACTCAAATTGAAGTACTGCAATGCAAGAACTTATTAGATAGTACTTGAATTTTTAAAATCTATTACTAAAGCTTCAAATCAAAAACTAATTTGTGTGTGTGTATATCATTTTAATTAAAGTGAAAAATGTCGATTTACAGTTGTACATGCCATGTGCTAAAATCAAGATTAGCAAGTACAATATGGCTGATATCACTAAGGCAACAAGGCAGGATTGTCTCCCCTCAGTGTAGCAACTGCTATGATTTTTTTTTGTTGTTGTCTCTTACCTACCCACTACCCATTCCCTTTTGAAAGAATGAAGAAAACTAAGTAAAAAAAAAATAAATAAATAAAAATATGCAGTAATATAAATAAATAAAAAAACTTTTTTTTAAAATTATACATTTAAAATGAAGGTGAGCATACAAGCACACCCGCGTGTCTACACTGACACTGCTCATGCGAACTTGGAAGAGAAGGGATGAAATCTCGTGTGGTTACAGAGTTGAACTATAGTTTGCAGTCGTAATATATGCAGCCTGTGGTACCACTCAAAGAAGAAGAAAAAAATGATGATTGGAATGGCTGAATGCACATACAGGACAAGAATAAAACGTAAAAGGAAGACAGCAGAGAAAATTAGCAGCAATGAATGGAAAATTACCACGGCTTCTTCTCCTCCTACTACCATGCCCTTCCCTTTACTATTCTTCCTGGAGCTTTTTCAATCCATAATTCCATCCATCCACCTCAAAACTCCTTTCTCTCCTTCTCCAGTCGACCTATACCCCATTCCCTACCCAGAGCATCCTAACACCAACCACCCATCTCTGCCCACCCCATCTTTGCTTTCTCTTCCTCTGTCTTTTGGCTACTCTGTGTGTGTGTGTGTGTGTGTGTGTGTGTGTGTGTGTGTGTGTCTTTCGCACAGCTATCAACCTGCTTGACCAGAGCAAAGCATTGGGTTTCCAACTAGGCACCCTCTCCCAACCCCACCACCTACACACTGATTACATCGTCATTCTTTTACTTATCCAGGCCAGTGTGAAATGAATTCTTTGTAGTCTCAGACTGAAGATGCGCTTACTTGAAAAATAATCTAAAGGTGCTATATATATATATATATATATATATATATATATATGTGTGTGTGTGTGTGTGTGTGTGTGTGTGTGTGTGTGTGTGTATGTATAAGCATGTGTAAATACACACAAGCTCACAAATTACCAAGTACACTCATCTTAATTCCAAGAATCCTTAATATTTGTATGTCAGTAGTATTTCTAGAAAGAATCCGGCAGAAATATTTGTGTGTTTGTAACATGATGAGAGAAAAAGGTTAATTTTGAGGATTAGGTGACAAAAATCATTACCAAGGAGATAAATGATAGTAGGAATGATAAGGTTACAGGCAAGCAAACAAAATTTGGTAGTTAGTTTCTTTTAATAATGAATGGCATGAAATTTTTTAAGTATTTTAATCAATGTATAGTACTTTGGTAAAAATTGCATCCATTTTCCCACAATTATATATATATATATATATATATATATATATATATATATATATAGATAGATAGAAAGAGAGAGAGTTTCCAACATCAGTATGTTTGATTTATGAACATTTCTCAAGATCAGATGCCATTCACACAAAGAAACAATCTCTTCTTCATTGCTTTATAATTAGTGACAAAACAAATATATAAGGTCAACAAAACCCACTTTAGGCTTATTTAGTATATAAGTCATTTTAGAGGAATAGTTACAGTTAGTAAACATTTTTTTTCCTAAGCACAAATAATAAAATTGTTTTCACAAGTATACTAATTTATTTGAAGTATGTGTATATTTAAAGAAATTTTGAAAGAATTTGTTTTCTGAAAGCATTTACAAAAAGGTCATTTTTTTATTACTATTTAATAAAACTTTAAATTCTTAACCACTTTATAATAAAAGTGTGACAGAAATACCTCCCACATTAGCTCAATTAAAACATCACTGTTTGCGTGTGTATATATTTAATTATATTTATTTGTTTTTGCACTGGAATATGACTGTGTTTGTCTTGACCTTATTTAAAAATTCTTATGCCCACTTTATCTTACAAATTCAGTCTTGCATGTACCCAATATATGCAGCATTCATAAACGTTTCTTAACTTGACTCTAAACCTAATGGATAAATTTTAAAAAATTGTGTATATATATATATATATATATATATATATATATATATATATGTATGAGTATATGCATGTATGTGTGTATATATTTGTTTGTTGTGGGTATCTATATTTTTGTATATATGTGTGTCTATCTCTCTTCCCTGTTTCATAATTGAATAACTTTATAATAATCTCAACTGAATGCCCAGTTAAAATTCATAGTCTCTAACATTAATTAGTAATAAATTTTTTTGAAAATAGATTTTAATTTTTATTGTAAAGTGAAACTAATAGTTGATTAGTAATACTGATCTCGATTTTAATAAAATATTAACATTAATGCCCCAATAAATTGCTTTTAGAGTCTGTTCTTATGATCTTCAAATTAGAAATTACTTGTCACCACAGACTATGTAACACTGTCTCCCTCATTGAGGGGGTTTGGCTAGTTTTAAATCTTTTAAAACTCAAAGTTGAAATCAGCAACATCACTTGATAAGACACAACTAGTATCGAAAGAAAATAGTTACTTTTGTAGTGATATTATAACATATTTACATTATGAATTCTGAATAAATATTATTCACTCTATTTTGTATTGAGCACTTTTTTAAGAATAGCGTTTTTTGGTTATGGAATTTTATTCAATCCATACCTATCCTACACACACACACACACACACACACACAGGGTGTGATGTACAAATTGTCATTTAAATTACACAAACATGAAAATAATACTGACATATCATTTTAACAGATATATTTATCAAAATTACATCAAAAGATCATGAAAACTAAAGAGTAACTTGATTTAATAAAATCACATTGGCTTCAACCACAGCCTCCAGACAATTTTTATATCGCCTCCAACTCTTCTGGATGGTATTCTTGTTTAAGTTGGTGAATGCTGCCATAATCCTTGTCTTCAGTTCATCTTTGGTGTTACAAAGAGTTTTGTTGGTCTCTTGCTCCACACATAATAATCAAGAGGGGTTGCAGTCTGAAGAGTTAGGTGGCTAGACGTAAGAGTGATGTGTCATTGAAATAATCTGACAGCCATGACTGGGTTCTCCAACTTATATGGCATGGTGCAAAGTCCTGTTACTAGGCATAGAATCTTCCAGTAACCACCCTCTTGACCCAGTGCAGCACTACCTCCTCAAAGCACTTGATGTAGGCCTCCATGTTGAGTCTGAGGCTCTGTGGGAAGATGAATGAAGGTATAACATCACCATCACTAGTGATCAATCCAAACAATGATGTTGACTGGATATTTGGTTTTCATCACTCTCAATGCATCTTTTGAGGACACAGCAAGCATCCAACAGTTACTCACCGTCTCATCCTGGCAGAATTTTTTTTAATCTGAGAAAAACCAAAGAATGTTTGGTCAGAGGGAATGCTTGAGTTTGTTCAAAAGTTTTGTAGCATGGTCTCTCCTCTTGTCCTTCATGACTTGGGATAAAAATTGGCCCTTTCTCATCTTGTATAAGAAATATCAAATGTCTTCATGCATTACCTGCTTGATAAGAAACTCAGACACTCCTCTATCTCTGGTTATAGACCTGATCGACTTGAAGATTGGATTGTTGTCAATCATGGGCTGGATCTTACCAACAAATTTGGGAGTTTTTTCTATGTGAATGATCAGAGTGAGGTTTACCCATTGCACCCCCTGTGTGTGTGTGTGTGTGCGTGTGTGTAAAGTGTGTGCAATAGTTCTCAGCACACTTTCATTTTTAAACTAGTCTATATACAATTGAAACCAGTTTTTCACTGAAAATATTTGCATGCACCGAATAAACATTATTATAATTTTTATAATGCTATTTTAATATAAAAATTATATACATATAAACAATATTATCTGTAAAGTTATAATTTTGAAGAGAAAATATAGAATATTTGAATTAATTTGTGACATCATTCATATATATATATATATATATATATATATATATATATATATATGTTATATTATTTCTTCACTGAAATGTCTTTCTTCAATTTAGTTTTAAGTTTTCAAACCACTCATAACACAAAAACACAAGAAATTTGTCACTTGAAATTTAATGGTTATTTTTATAAATTCATTTTTCATCATTAAAGTTGATGAAGAAAATATTATCTTCTGATATAAATTATATATTTTTTTAAATTTAAACACAAATTGATTCAGAATTTCATACAATTGAAAATATCATTTATCAGTTCAAGATATGAAATTTTATAGCATTTTCTTGATATGCTAATCAAAGAATAAAAAAACCCTATAAAATTGCTTTTATATGCTTAGCTTCCATCTATTATAACAATTTTGTCTATATTATCTGATTTCCTTTTGACAGAAAATATTTTCCAATTACAAATCAATAAGTATAAGAAGTAAAAAAATGAAGCACATCATTCATATGAATTGTAAAATTTTGAGGCTTTCTAGAATAAATAAGCAAATAAGTTAATACAAACATTAAGTTATTTTATAAACTATTTTCTTGCAGTCAGATATTATCAAAGTGACAGATAATCTCCCTTTTCATTGTAGGGTAGCTTATAATAATAAAATTATAATCCTGACAATATGTGCCCGCTTGATTCTTATACCAAAAACAAAACTAATTATCAATTATGCATGTAATCTCTCAAAACTTTTATTGTTAAGAACTAATAATTTGATAAATGTATCTATCTTGTGTTTTCCCATTATTTATTACCTTATCTAAATATTAGTAACATTTCAGTTTAACTTCATGGGCAAATTAAAAAAGAAATTCTTGAAAATTTTATTTGTAAAATACATGAAATATTCATACTCATTTTTATTCACAACAGTACTTGTCTTTAAAAATTTGTATTTATGCATACAAAAATATTCTTTCCTCAAATGTTTAAAGTTGAAAATTAAAAAAAATCAATGGCAAAAAAGCAAATCAATCATTAAATGTAAACAATTCTAAAAGTTCATGATTTTGACAATAATTAATATAGCTAATTATTTTTCTCAAGCATTATTTCTCAATCTTTCTTCTAAAAACAAAGTGGTTTCTTTTAGATAAGTATATTTTTTAACCAAGTGCAGTGTGTCTGACATCTAGTTTCTATGCTTATACAAAATGCATATTTGTTGATATTCAACCGATTTTAACTACTTTGGAGCATAAAAGACTTGACAGACACACTGCCACCTCTTCATTCTGACAATGCCTTCTGAGATAAACTATGAAAACCATCTGCAAATATATACTTTGGGTATATGGTTACAGAAAAGCTAATAAAAAATGTCAGTGTTAATATTTGTTTCACTTATAAGAAATAAAAATTTTAAAAAAATATATTTTAAACAGGAAAGTATAAAGAGATCTATTACAAAATTATGTCAACAATTTTAACTATTTTCATGGAAATGGTTATTTTAATAATCACAGATACATACATAGACTATAAATATATTTTCTCATATATTTATGCAAATCATATAATATATAAATATTAATATTTAATATATTTAACTCATTATATGTTGTTAGATTTGGAATCTCAATAAATAAATGTATTGTTACATTCAAATTATATTCCTATACTCTTAAATATATTATTTCATAATCATTCATACCTGAAAATTTAATGCATAAAAACTTATAGATACTTTTCAAGAAACATTTTCAAATAAATAATCATTCATTTTAAGTAGGTACTTCACCCTGAAAAAAAAAAAACAATACCTAAGGTATAATATACATTTTAAAATGAAAAACATTTCTTTGAAGCCTTTATTTTAGTTTTACTGCTAACTAATAAATTAAATTTAATATTTTGAATAAGCAACATATATTGCTGTATTTCAAACCAAACTTAAATTCATTGGGATGAGCTTTAATTTTGAAATCACTAAAATTGACTATATTGACAAATCTGTCAACAGAGTATAATTTTCTTTATCAAAACATCTTCGAAAATGAAATATGTTTTTCTGAATATTTGAGGAAGATTAACTGATTTAAAGTTTATTAAAACCAACATTATGTTTAGTTTAAAATAGCACAGAAAAGCATTTATGAACATGAAGGTGGGTGTTTTTATGAAATGTTGACACATTTATTGATAACCTAATGTTTGCAAGATTTATACAAGGGAGAAATACTTATAGTAAGATTACATGACAAATACAACACCTTTTTTAGGTAATTTTACCCAATAAACTTAAAAACCAAAAATATTTTAAATATTCTAATATTTTATTGAATTTTAGATACCTTGGCTTTATAGTCTTACTTACAAAGATGCTTGTTGATGAAACTAGAAAATTACTAATAATTTTAAATTTACTATAGTTACTGCTCCTATTTTCTGATAAAATCATGTATGGATGTCTGCATTTACAAAAATCAATGCATTTATATACATACATACAAAAATTCAAAATTCTATAAAATACTGGAGTGGGATAACTGAAATGTAGTAAGCTTTTCCATTTATGATTGATAAATATAGTTTTTATTTAACAGAAATATCACTTGATCAACACAAATTAATACAGAATTTTAAAAGTTTATAAATGATTCTAATTAAAATTTTTAAAAAAATGTAAATTCTTGTAAAAATTAATTATACATCAAAAAGATTTTTTTCTTAAGATAATATTTCTGTAAAAGCAATTAAAAGCTTTTCTAAATAAATAATGTCTTTATTTCGTTGCATTTTTTTTATTTTACAATTCAGAGCAGATTTTCCATAAATAGGGGTACAGATTAAACAAAAAAAAAAAAATTGATGATTTAATTTTTACAAGGACTTGTACTTATAACTAATATAAACATAAAATGCTACAAAAAAAGAATTTTCTAAAATTTCATAAATTTAAATTGGGGTGAGGTGGGGAAGAAAGATGGAAAGAAAATCGTATATACTTTTACCATGATTTTCTAAAAAAGAAACATTTAAAAAATAAATGAAATCATTAGTGAATAAGTCTTAAAAGTTTCATTAAAATCTGATAATTATCTGATTTTTGCAAGAATTTCCAAATCAATCTTTTTCACTGCAAAAAGACACACAAATTCCTCATACTAATTTATAGTCCTCCTTTGATACCAGAAAAACAAGATTTTAACCAAAATTTTGAAGGATCTAAAAAGGATTAAAAAAAATAATTTAATAATAAAAAATCCTTTGATTTTTCCTCTTAATAATAACACAAAGAATTTCATGATAAATTTTTGTTTCTATTAAGATTTGGGTATATTTTTATCATGTAAGCTCATTTTTTAGTGAACCTTTGAAAGTACCTAATTTTAGGCAATTAATATAACATTAAAAGATATTTATTATTTTACTCATGTTTACAGTGGATTTTATAACTGCAGGTAGCTGATAGCTTTTTTTTTTATAAATGGTCAAACCATTTAGAATCTTGAAATGATATATGCTAAGAAAACCTGGATTTATATAAAAAGAAACGCTAACAACAGAGAAGAAAATATAACCTACAAAACATACATCAGAAATTTTTCTCAGGTGTCATTACTGGTTGTCTCAATTAAGTTATAAATGTACAATGACTTTTTCTCTGCGACTTAAATAATTTTGTAATTAATATTAGAAAAAATTACTTTGTAATTATTTTCTACTACATTCACTATTTATAGGAAGACGGCTTCTTTTTTTACCAACATTTAGCTGATGGAAGAATGACAACTAACATCCCGAAAATGTACAAAGTTAATTTAAAACATCAGTATAAAACTCTGAACACATACTTCACCGTGAAGAGGTCATATTTTAAATCAGTCTTAAAGTGGATGGTGCCAATTCATTATAACCAAATACACCATAATGACAAAGAAGAGGAAATAGTAATGAATAGAAGAATTATACATAAGTAAACATTTTTAGTTGAATGTGATACAGTGATAATATATTACAAATTATTTAAAGCATGTAATCTTTATTAATAAGTCTTTTCATAAAAAAAATTACCATTAATACTCATTAAATTTCTTGCCTTTTGGGGAATTGCATCTCCTACAATGCATAAAATTCATTACTGCCTTATTCAGTAGGTTAATTTGGCATTTGTCTTGTCAGTAAGTCATTTGTGTCCACATAAATGAACATAGATGCTGAAACATAGATATTTTGACTAGAAGACACCAAATACTCATGAATAATATGTTTTCTATGCAACATTAATGGCAAAAAAAATTACTTCAGATTGTTGAAGCCACTATAGAATCAAAAGCCCATAACTGAAGATATTCTGTTTGGGAACTAAGATATGAGATATTAAATGCATTTAACAACAATTTTTACCTAATATTTTTAATAGCTAGAAAAAGCCTAACTTATAAAATAGCAAACATATGAACCAGATTTTGCCTATTAAATCAAGATATGTGTTCTGATGTATATCAGTAAAATTTTATCTTTAATCAAGGTTGTGTGTATGTGTCTATATATATATATATATATATAGGGAGAGAGAGAAGTATGGGGGGAGCAATGGGTAGCAACTCATATTGAGGAATTGGAAAGCCAGTTGAGTTCATTACATACACTTACATGCAAATACTCTAGGGAAAGATATAAATCAACCCCCCCACACACACACACACCTCAACTATGGGTAAATTGCAGGACAGACTATCACCTTGGTTGGCAAGCAGTCTAAAAAAGACAATTCTGAATTCAAAACCTGAGGAGGGTCGTTTGGAAACCTTGGGCACACTGTGCACTAATTCTCTATTTGTTTTTTCTAAAAAGTGTGGTTGATTCTGCACAAGACTTCATCACTATAATTAAATCATGTGCAGGTAGTTTGAATTTTTGGTTCTAACAGTTAAGCTGCTGGACACTCATATGCTAAAAAATGACAAGAGAATTCTTATGTGTGTGTGTGTGTGTGTGTGTGTGTGAGAGAGGGAGAGCGTACATGTGGTCTTACATTCTTGCTATATTCAATGCTATTCAGATTAAGTGCTGAATAATGATCAATAGAAACATCAAATAAAAATACCTATGATATCTACAAATATTCATACATGATATTATACTTAGATTTCAGAAAATTCTGGTAAAAACGAGCAACTTCCATCATCCAATCAATAATTATATACCAATATATGCATTTCCATAACTTTCTAAATCATTACATATGCATATCAATCAATTCTCAAATATAAATATTCACATGCACAAATCTGTTAGGTGATGTGACATAATTACAATGTACACTCTGATAAAGCAACATTTCATCTACAAATAATTATGCATGTAATATTTTCTTAAAAGGTAATCAATCCTCAAAATATTGATGGGCTATCAAAATCAGAAACTATGTAATAATGTCAGCCAAGAAATTTCAACAAGAGAAAAGCATATTTGTAGTGATTCTGCTTCTCAACATACCAAAATGTTAACTTTGAGTTGAATCTGACCAAGACCTCTATATAACTTTATAAATTTTCAAGTTAATTTTATCATACATTAAATATGTCTTTGTTTACACACACACACACACACACACACACACACACAAATTAAAAATGCTTATAGTTAACCAAGTAGCAGTAACAAAATTTTTAATCTAATTTTGGATTGACATATAGCTATAAACTGAAATTTTAGCAAAAATTTTTATGGCCATTTTAATGGTCTGTTAAGTTAAATTATCAGTTCTTTGTTATTCCTTAGATACATTGTTGTTTGATGTTAAAAAACATCAAAGTAAAAACTTACAAAATCAAGAATAGTAAAAAAAAAATAAATTAAAATATATGTATACATGTATGTGAACCAACATGAAATGAATAGAAAATGAACATTTTCCAGAAAGTTTACATAACAAAAGGCAAAAAAGAAAACTGTTGAAAAACAGGTGTTTGATCCTTAACAGAAAAAGGGAGAAAATATTTAATCAAGAAAGTCTTTGAAAAAGATAAAGAACTATCATCTTTATTGCATTGTTTAGAGAAACCAATAAACTGTACTTCCTGATTTAAAGATTGTTTTCTTTGTTAAGACATTGGTGCAATCAACTTTTTGCCAAATAACAGTCTCCAGTTCTTTACTTACTAATAGTCAAGGTTCTCAGTCTCATACCGTCATCCATTAGAAACCTATCTTGAAAATGAACTGATCCTGTTTTGGGAGAGAGCGACAAATGTTCAGCCTCACTTCTTGACTGACAACTAGGTCATTCACCCTCATGATTTTGTCTATACACCATCATTTGCCATTAAATTAGAAATACTATTAACAGTTTCTTAAAGTGCAGAGACATCACTCCTCTCTAGGAGTATATCAGTTCTACAAAGGCAATGTGATTATTACTTATCTGTTCTATGAAAAGAAATACTCACTACCATGGAACAATGTTACAGGTGTTACATGATTATCATTTTCATTATAAATAGTACACAATTGTATATCTTGCCTATTTGATTATTTTCATTTATTTAACATAACAAATAATCTTTCCAGTAGCAAAGATTCTATTAATTTCAAGATTAGAAATTACAACAATTTGGTTGTATTGTTAAAATAAAAAGTACAACTAATAAACCTGCATTTCATGTGCATTTGCAACATGCTTTATTTAATCTTGAACAGTACTTTGTTCTTATTGTATATTCACAAAGTACTTTTCTGCATCAGTATCCACAAAGTAGCTATTGTTGAAATAAATAATCTTTTCAGTTGCATAAGTTTTATTGATTTTCTGTGCATTGTCTGGAAGTGAACTATTTTAATTGTTAAAACAAGAAAACTAACTACAAACATGCATTTTTCTATACTGACAATAAAAAGCATTTTAATAAAATGTAAATGTTTTTTTAGAAGTTCATTTGAGAAATTTTAAAACTTCATTAGTATCTAAATTTTATACCTAAAAACAAGCCAGGCTTGTATTAATAGCATAAACAGAAATGAAAACTTGGCCAATAGTAGACATTTTTTTTTTATAATCATTTCATCCCAAGCAAGGCAGAAATGCCACTGGTGTGCAAGTGGTTACAGTGAGAGAATAAAAAAAGTACAGAGGATGTTAAAGAAAAGATAAAGAGATGGATGGGAATCAAGTAAATAAAAGATTGCAATTGATGTTACATTTAAACTTTTGAAGATTGTAGCTATCAGGAAAGTAATCAAATGGAGTTGAGTTCCACAATAGGGAAGTGTGAGAAAAGAAACTGTTAGAGTAGAAGAGAGAGTTACATTTACCTATTTCAAGAGGAACAGGTTTGGACCTTGATGCCAATCTAGTAGCATGAGGTCAGGGTACCAGGGAAAAAAGCTCATCAGAGCAGTTACCCTAAAAATACTTGTAGAAAAGACAGACAGAAGCTACATCATGACCGTGAGAAAGTGACTGAAGGCAAGTTGCCAAGTCAAGATCGATTATATTACAGAGCTTACTCTGGATTTTGTCAAGAACCTCAAAATGAGTAGCAGCTTCGTTTTGAAGTCATTAAAATTTACTTGCCATCTCCTACCACATTCAATCACAGATTGGAGGTCTTTTTAAAGTGCAGCAGCCAGGTTTACTTTGTCAGCCTTGGCAGAATTCATACAGAGATAGGCGTAAATAGAGGTGTCATCTGCATAGATGCCAACTTAGGAATTACATCAGAAAGATCATTGGTGAAGAACACAAAAAGCATAGAACCTAGGACAGAGCCTTGAAGGATGTCCACATTTGTATGACAAGATCTGGAAACTTGCCCATTCAAAACAATTTTCATTTGAAGATTTGATAGGAACGACTGAATTAAATCAAACAATTGTTCAGAAATATCATAGTTCTGAAGCTTACACATAAAGCCAGCATGCCATACCAAATGCTTTCAAGATATCAAGAGCAACAACTCAAGCTTTGCCATTCTTATCAAGAGCCCGGTATATATATATTCAGTGATGGTCCTTAACACATTAGTGGTAAACCTGAAGCCATATTGTTTGTCAGAGAGAAAGGTGTGAGATGTCTAACTATTTCAGCATTGATAATAGCATCAAATACCTTGACAAAAAGAGGTAAGAGACGAATAGGGCGATAATTAGAGGGGTCAGAGGGCTCCCCAGAGTTCTTAAAAACAGGAACTACAGAGGAGAACTTCCAACAAGCAGGAAGAAGTGAGTCAATAGTTATAAAGTTTGAAGAGGACCAGAACCAGCTCAGGAGCTCATTTCTTTAGAATGATGGCTGGAATTCCATCATCTTCACTTGCCAAGTTTAATCAATTATGTTAGAGAACAGAGATGGGGTTATATATATATATATATATATATATATATATATATATTACTCAGTTGAGTCTCAGTTCTTGGTGAGAAATTGGGTGTAGGTACTCCAGACGAGTAAAGTGTGGAGTTAGATGAGAATTTGCGAGCAAAGCACTCGACCTTGTCTGCTGTGGATGTGAGGACTTCAAACTGATTGAATAGAGGAAGGATCGAGGGTTTTCTGATGTTCAGCACACTTTTGCAGAGCCACCAAACTTGTGAGATGCTATACAATGCTTAATTTTATCAGTAAACAACAGCTTAGCATCATTTAAGATATGTTTACATTTGTTACAAGCAGAAATAAGGAGACACCTATTGTGATCAGACATGTCGCTCCGGTAAAGCTGAAAGAAGTGGTTCCTGTGGGTGATGATAACCGAGCAAGCAGGAGAGAACTAAGGAGATGAACAAGATTTAAGTCAAAATTTTCTAGCTCGGATGAAAGCATCAATGCCGACTTTCATCCAGCAGGAGACCTCAGAAGAGCAGTCTTGAACAGGAAGACAAAAAACTTTGTTCCAAGGGATATTGCAAAGAAATTCACAGAATGAGTCTCAGTTTGCTCAGTGATAGCAGTAACATATTCTGATGGTGGGAGATTCCTGGATGGAGGGAGAGTAGAAAGAAAGATTTACACACACCACAGCATGATCAGAGTTGCCAAGAGTGCAAAACTGCATAACCTGGCAAGAATCTGAGATAGAAGTAAGGAAGAGATCTAGAAGAAAAGTTTGTCTATTGTGATTACCAGGAAAACATATGAGAAAATCAACCACTTGCATGAGAGACTGAGTGATTGAGAAGTTCAGTGTTTGGACTCTAGCAAGATCAGTGACAGAGTTTTCCAGTCACTTGGAATGATGGGCAGTTAATTCACCAAACACAAACACATTAGCAAATAGGTGAAGGAAAATAGCTTTGTCTATATTTTCAGAAATACTACCAAGAATGCAGCAGTCAGGAAAGGAAGGGAAGTGGTAGAGAAAGAAGAGATAGCTTAGAAAATAGCAGAGCGACAGAGACACATATAGGAGTGGACAGGAAATTCAGAGACATCTTCCTAACCAGAGAGAGATATTCCCTGACATAAACAACTCTTTCATGCATGTGGACATTGGAGTCCTTCCTAAAGAGAGAAAGGTATATAGGAATTGAGAAATCAGAGGAGGGAATTGTAGGGTTGAGGTTAGTTTTGCAGAGAGCTAGGATGTCAGGGAACCTTTTGTAGAGGAACAATCCCACACAGCAAAAGTTGGTATGGGTATCACAGATGTTAGAAAAAGAGATATTGAGGGGTTTAAGCATCTTTTGTTTTGGTTGATTTAGTTTTATATCTTTGATTATGTGTTGTCATTATTTAGAGATATTTCAGTAAGGCGAGGCCTAGAGTAGCAGTAGCAGTGGGCAGGTGTAGACTGCAGCATAATGTGATTTCAGAGTTGCCCAGCAGAGGCACCTGCAGGGACACGAATCTATATGTAACATGGCACAACAAGAATCCCAATATTATTCAACTGTTGTTTAGAGCAGCCTCTCAAGACACTATGCTAGAGTTCAGGCTCCTAACTACCAGCTGGAAGCAGTAACCAGTTACACTCAGCATGAAGAGCTATTACTACCATCCACACACATCACAAAAAAACTTGTGACAGCATCACTATTAAGATCTGAGAAGAGGAAGGAAACCAGGAAAGCCTTCCAAAATAGGAAACAAGGGATGAGCCTCTACTCCTATTCAAGAGAAATGAGAGAAGTAGGGACCTGGCAATAGGAGATTCAGAGACAATTTTATTGAAAACTCTTCAAAGAATAATTTTAGTATTTCATTTTGGAGATGAGTAATTCTCAATATACTTGTATTATTTCAAACTATTGTTCTCATCTTAGTTGATACTGATGCTATTACAAGTATCCTTTGGTCATCACCAGGTGGTTAATATTTAGCTGATATAAGATATATGTTGATTATTGTGTTATTTTGTCCATGGACCAAACATGTGAGCAGCAACTAAGTTTTGGAAAGAATGGAAACAAAAAAACTTTTACTTAACATCAAGAAAAGGTAGCTGAAATTTCTGGGACATGAGGAAAGAGGGCTTGGAAAATCTGATACTCACATGGCGGTAGAGAGAAATAGGGACAGGGAAAAGCAGCACATATATAATGACTTCAGCAAATGGATGGCAGAACAGGGTTTGGAAGAAATAACAAAGACAAAACTAGGAAGATATGGAGGGTCATAAACACCTACATCTGTAAAGACACAGCACATAAAAGAAAAAGATGTCAGCTACTGTTTGTTCCTGTTGAACCAGTGCTTTACTACCTGATCTAGGGATTGAACTCACAACCATCAGAAGACAGTATTACATGTATAACCAACTCTAATATCCATTACACCCCTGTCCCTTGTGTTCTTGGAGGCTTTTATATCCAATTTCAGATTGTTTTTGACATTTGATTATGACTGCCGGTTCATACCACTTTTCACAATTTTAGTATTTCATTTCTAAGATGAGTAATTGACAATATATTTGTATTATGTTAAATTATTATTCCCATCTTGCTTGTTATAGATGTTATTTTCAAAGTATCTAATTCTTTATGCTAAAGAATTCATAATTTTTTTTACTGTGACCAAATGTTTATTACAGCAGACATATCTTCACCAACTTCCAATTATAAACTCATAGTTAATACATTTCTTTAAAAGCTTAATAATGTTCACATGATTAAGTCAAGATATAAATGAAATATAAGATATATCCTAAAAAAAGTAACTTTGAGCTTGTTCTAGTTATTTACACCTGAAAATTTTGTTCCAACCTAGATTTGTACATCTCATCAACATTAGTAGTACTACTATAGTTCTAGAAGGCATAAATTGTAATAGCAGGTAATTGAAAGAAAGTGCTAGACTAAAGCAAACCAAATATTGATACTTAATACAAAAAAAATCCTTACACAAATCATTTTAATGTTTGAGAAAAGAAGATTTTCTTATTTCATTTTCATAGGAAGCATTGTTACTATAATTATACTACAACTTATTCAAAAAAACTTCTTCTGTTTGTTGTTAGATGGCATTTGGAATTTTTAGTTTTTACCAAATTTTATTTTAAAAAAATCACTTTTGAGTGTATTGTTGCAATGGAATCAACATGCATTTTTTAGAAAAAATTGTCAAAACAGACTTATTTTTGTTTATTGATTCTAACATTAAAGATGGAAGAAATTAAGTTACTTGTTGACATACTGTGTCTTTTAATTGAAGTAAAAATATGCTTCAAATACATTTAGGCTGTTTATGGAGAAGGTACTATGAATAACTGCATGTGTTAAAAATGGACTGTGAAATTTCAGGCTAGACTTCTCACTGAATGATGTTATATGATAAATATCAAAATAAAAAACACTGAAAAATCATTTGCACCAACAAAGTTATATTAATCACTTTCATGTGTGGTTTCCACATATTTTAAATTAAAATTTTGATGGTCAATGTAAATGTAAGTGATTGTAGAGCAAACAAGATAAAACAATTGTACTAAAGACCAGTTTTCATCAAAAGAATATGATTATATATACACAAAGTCTTCCTGAATTCTGTAGTAAGGATATGAGTCCAAGTCATATTCTGGAGAGGTGTGTTCATCTTCGACTCCTCCCCACCCTCAACTACACACACACTTTTTAGATATTTCAGTCAGGTTAAGTTTTCGCTTACCCTGGCATTGTATAAGAATAAGTACTTCAAAGGTATTGCAAAATATATCCACTGGTGAATTGTACTGGTTACTTATTCTGAGTATATCTAGACCTAAACTGATTTATATATCTTTTATGTTGAAATCATCCACCGTTGACAACATACATCAAACTACAAAGGAGTCAAATAATTTTCCTTTCTGGCCTTAAGATTTTAAAGAAGACTTAACCACCAATCTTAAATGATCTGGTAGTTTCAAATTGTTGATTTTTCTTTTTATTCCCTAGCAGTAATTTATCAAAAATGGATCTAACTTTCTAGACAAACATGAGCTCTGCAGGTGACATTTTCAGTGATGTCTGCATTTGATGTCATTTGATATATATGCAAAAATTCTTGTAGTGGTATTTCTTCAGCTTTCAAGTCTTTAGAGATTTTTAATGCCTTTTTGAAGGTATCAACAAACCGCTCAGCTTGACCATTCGACCTTGAAAAAATTTTAAAGCTCACTAGAATTAAACTGAGTTCCAACTGAGTTATCACTACACTGTGAGATACTCCACATCTTGCATAAAAATTGCATAAGAATTTAATTGTTATTGTAGTAGTAGGTTGCTTACACTTTAATATCTCAGGTCATTTTGTGAAACTGTCGACCACAATTAGTATAAGTCATTTAGTGGTCCAGCAAAGTCCATACGTAGCCTTGCCCATGACTTACCAGTGCTCAACCATGCCTGGTAATTTATAGGTGGTGAATTCGCTACTGAATTACAACCATTACATTTTCTAATTGTATTTTGAATATCTTTGTCTAACTTTGGACAATAAACATAGCTTCTCATTAGGGATTTCATTCCCACTATTCCGAGATATCCTACATGGAATTGTTTCAAAATCCTATTTTGTAGCAATAACAGAATTACTACTATTTTTTTTTTTTTTAATCATATCACCCCGAACAAGGCAATAACGCCACTGATGCGCAGGGGGCTATGTAAGAGTAAAAAGATTGGAAAAGAGAAAGCCGGAAACCACATCCTAAACAGGGAACAAGAGATGAGCCTCTTCACCTGTTCAATAGACGTGGGTGGAGTGTGAACTGGGCGATGGTTTAGTCTATCTACTCCAATTGAAAAAAAATAAAATAAAGAGTGAAAAGATTGGAAAAGAGAAAAACCAGAAACCGCATCCTAAACAGGAAACAAGGGATGAGCCTCTTCACCTGTTCAATAGACATGGGTGGAGTGTGAACCAGGCGATAGTTTAGTCTATCTACTCCAATTCACATACAAAAGAATTGGAAAAGAGAAAAATACAAATAGAAAATTCTGTATGATTATTACCAATTAATTTTGATATGGTCTGTTGTGACTAGCAATTCTCTAAGAGTGTTACACACCAGGCTTTTAATTTTGGATTCCAGCAAAGCAATCACAGTATCTTTACATTTTGATATCTTCAAGCCATCTGTGTGTCCCAACTTTTTATTGCTAGAACTTCCATCTTGAAATTGTAGTTCAATAAAATTGTAACCCAACACTGTAATCTGTTTGCAGTATGCATGGGAATCCCTCATTTAAGAACTGAGTATACTTAATAATAGGTAACCCAGACCAGCTTGTTTATGCTGCAAAAATGGGTCAAAATAGTGAAATTTTCTTCAAGTTCAACTGACAATATCTTGCATATTTTTAAAGTTATTTTGATAAAATTAGTATGTAAAAAAAATTTAATGTTTTCTCTTTATAACATACAATTCTTTGTCTTGTGTGGTAATCATTTTTAAACCCGGTCTTTTTAAATGAGGTCACATTTCAGTCATTGGTTCTTCTTTTTTCGTATTTTAAAATAAGAGAATTTTGTGCTTATGTCTTTGAAATTTGTTGTGCTCAGTTGTGTGTTCCTATGCATATCAAAATAGTCCCATCTTTAAAAAAAAGAGGACAATTGTCAATTCTGCAGGCTTAAAATAAAATTTGGAGTTATTTTTCACAAAAAATTTCCAAGTCAAAAACTTCAATGAATGAAATACCAGAGAAAATCACTTCTTAAAAGAAAAAATAATAACACCTTCTTTTCGAGCAATGTTTCTTCTTTAATAATCAGTTGGTTTCATGTCACTATGCCCATCCAACTCAAAGTATGAACAAATATAAAAAGAGGTATTTTTGAAATGTGAATTCACCAACCACATTGACCAACAAACCCAGAGCTTTTAAATCTGATTTGTTTCATCAATGGACATTTCACAGTTTCTACATGAGTTTTAAATCTTTTCCTTATATTTCTTATGTTTATTCTAATGTTGTATAAAGTAAATTAATTATTGGGCAATTAAATAGGCATTAAAAATATAATAAGAAATACATATTTTAATTAAATTATACACACTCGTATGAGTTCCTGGAAATCTAAAGAAACTGTACATAAAATAAAATATTGTAATGTCATTTTTAATTTAAATGTACACATAAATTTTGTATTTGTCAATAGAAAAAAAAGAAGAAAAATTGCTTACATAAAAAATGAAATAAAGTATTGTAATTTTAAAATGTGTTTATGTATATATTTATTTTTATAAATCTCACATTTCTGTATATAAATATTGTAATTTTAAAAATGTCTATTTTATATTTACAAATTATTAATTAATTTTTGGGATTAGCTCTAATTTCACAGATTAAATTGAACATTTATTTAAATTATTTGTAAATAGACTCAATACATTATCTATAAAATAAAATAAAAGGATATATTTTTCAATTGAACTATTACTGTGGGTCTGCAAAAACTTCAATAAAATTTATTTTTTTTTAACTTAAATGGATATATTTCTTTGAAAATATTTTTTACTTTTCTACCAAATTTATTTCTTACAAAATATTTAATTTTTTGATAATTAGTAAATATTACTTCTTTAACTTAATGGTAATTTTTACTTTTAAGTGTATTTTTATGTAAATTTTAACACCTAAATTCAACAATAACAGTTTAAGAGTAAACATTGCCTTTCGAAAAAAGAAAGTAACTTTAAAATTTTCAGTTCATTTTAAGTAAATTTTTGATGATTGTATTTTCTTTTTATTCCTTTTTTTAATATTATAAAAGAGTAAAAGTTTCAAAAAATGAGTAAAGTTTCAAAGTTACAGGCTTGAACCCCCAGTGGATAATTTTTTCTTTTTTTTTTTTTACATCAAGTTCAAGAAGGTATATTTTTTATTCGTTTTTACTCCACTGTCAGATTTTGCTTCCACCTGTACTTACATGGTGAAATATGAGTTATTTTACTGATGTACTCTGGTGAAAAAATTTAGCTTAATCTCTAAGATACTATGAAACATATTAAAAAGTTTCACTGACTTAAGTGTAAAATTGAAATTTATATGAATGGTCAAAGTTACTTTCTTGTGCTATTTTTGCACTGATTTCAAGGCAGAATGTGATTCCCCACCTCCCACTGTTTTTCTAATAATTCCATTAGTATTATCTTTCTTTTATGACTTCATGGCATTACATTTATAATGATTTTTCACTTGTTTGAAGCCTGCATCATCACATATACACTGTTAAAATGGACTTCTGCCCCAATCGCACTCAAGACGAAAAATCCTACAACCTTTGAATGGTCTTAACTTGGTTAATTGAGTTAGCAAGATAAATTTGGTACCATTTTTATGTTTAGTCAAGCTCTATATATGCCTACATGAAAAGCTTTTAGATATATTGAAAATAAAAAAATAGTTTGGGATACCTATTAATAATAGATAATGATCAGTTTGCAGTATGAATTTTCTTCCTAATATCATCCTGTGAAATTACTTTACAGTAAAAATTATAGCAAGTGCTTCCTTTTCAATTTGACTAGGATTTTTCCATATTTGTCAAACTTTTTGAAGTGTGAACAACTGCTTTCTTCAAATTTATGGCCTATTACCACTCCTATGCCATATCTGCTTGCATTTGATGCTATTATTATATGTCGCAGTGAGTTATAATGCATCAGTGATAACTCTGAAGTTAGTTGGTTTTAGTTCCTTCAAAAGCTTTTTGACATTCTGCCAACCAATTCAATTTCATACCCTTTTTACAGAGATGCTCCAATTTGTGCATATCTAGAACATAAATATTATAATAATTTATTAATCCAAGAAATGACTGTAGGGTAACCAAATTTGTCAGGGAAGGCATGTCTTTAATGGCACTTGCTCCAACAAATTCTGATCATCTTTTTTGTCAATTATCGGACCTAAATATTTATCCATAAAGAACTAATAAGTCTGTTCACTGAGTTTCAAATCGCAATGTAGTCTCTGAAATACTTACTGAATCAGTTTTACTTGCTGTATTTTCATAGCACTCTTAATAAGTATGTCATCTATGTAAGAGACAGCACTGTCTAGTCTAGCCATCATCATATCCATTATTTGCTAGAAAATGTCTAGAGATACTTCTACACTGAAGGGCAATCTTCTAAACTTATAGAGTTCTTACATGCACATTTATAGACAAATACTTCTGGTATTCCTTCTCCACTTCAATTTGATTTGGAGACAGGTCAATTTTTTTTTAATAAATTTACCACCACAAATCTTAAGTTCGTAGGGGGTAAACATGTGGTAGAAGGAAATCAATCAACCCAGTTAAAAAATCTGCACATAAATGAATGTTATTATTTTTCTTTCTAATATAAACCGCTGAAATGGCCTATTCTGAATTATACATTTTTTTAATAACTCTGCAGTTTTCTAACCTATCAAGTTTGGTGTTAATAGACTCCAACACAGAAAAGAGTATCTTTCTTCTAGGCTTAAAAACTGGTATCACATTTTATTTTAATTTGAAAAATGCTTTTGACTTTGTAAATTTTCTCAACTCCTCTGAGAAAATATTTGTGAATTTATTTTTTTTCATTTAATCAGTGTATCTTTAGCCGTAATCGTTTTCTCTAACAAACAATTAATTTAATAAAATAAATGAATTAATCAACCAATTCCATAGTTCAAATTTATTAACTTCCACATCGCCCTATGAATATACACAAACTCCACAAAATTCTTTTCTGTGAATTTTTAATTTTCTTCCCCAGAGAACTGCTAACTCAGAGAAATACATTTTTTTTTCTTTTTCGTATGAATTCAAATCCTCATTGCTACTGTAATGCCTTCATTCCATTAAATAAAGATGACACAACCATGAAATACAATGTCACATGGAGTTGACATAGTCTTACTGAATTCTGTAGTGAGGATATATGGCTAGCTCTTCCTGATTATTTTCAATGAGTATTAATGCTGTTTGGATGAGTCCAAGTCATATTCTGGAAAGGTGTGTTCATCTCCACAAGATATATATATTATAATTATTAAACAACTATTGGTCAGAGTCAAATTAAACCAATAAAAAGTTGTATTAAAAAATGCTCAATACACATTTAGAGAAAAAAAATAAAAGATTAAGATTTAACATACAGAGCCTTAAATATTAAAATTAGGAAGATCAGCTGATTACACTACCATGGTTTCAATTTTTTGGTATTGTTGTAACCTATTTCCAGATGGCTGGTATTAATTTTTTATTGATTTAAAAGATAAGACGAAATTTCTCTAAAATTGAATAGAATCAGAAAAATACATTTACTTTTGTCAGGAAAAGTAAACAAATTGATTGAATCAGTGTAAGTGGACCATAGATAATATTATTGTTACTCTGTTTTGACGAATGCATGACCCCAGGTCAAATTGGAATGTGAAAATCTTTTGTTTTCGGCCACAAGCTGTTTTGCAAATTTGGGTATGGATAAACAAGCAATAGAGAGGGGAAATCTCTCCCTCTCAACAGTGAAGGGCCGGAGGCTCAGTCGAAATAGATAATTGATATTATTTTCATTTTGAGCTTGTAAGACTTATACAGAGAGGGAAAACTGAATTCCTCGGACTTAACTTTACCACCCCAGTTTTGTGCCTTTTCAATAAAATTGAGGTGGAAAAGGAAATTAGCAGAATTGGGCCTGTGATTTTGCAGAAGACAGTCAGTCTGAAATCTGCAAGCCACTGCTCCCAAGAAAATTACTGTTACAAGTGGTAGTGTGATACTAAAATACCAGCCAGCTAATTTGTGCATCACCTAGATCTGAACCTGCTTTTAATTATGTATATAAACTGGATTTTAAATACATATAAATCTACACTTGTGTCATTGTGTTGTATGAGGATTGTGTCATATCTGATGGCAGTGACCAGATCAGTGTTATATTTGGTGCCCTGAAGAAGTCAAGTATTGTATCTAGTGGCCCTGACTAAAGGACTAACAGCCTGTGGGAATCAGGGATTATGTTTTAACTATATACCGTCCTCTTGCAAGCATGGACTAACCTAGCAAGTTGATAACAGGCAGTCCTACTTCAGCCAGATCAAACAAACACAGTGTGAGTAAATTGGTCACGGAAAGGTACAGGTACGCCCGGGGATTGTGTTATATCTGGTGCCATGATGACCAGGATTAGACCCTAAGGTGGCCACGACAGGGCTAAGAACAAGTGACAATAAGTTACCAAAAAGAGTGAGAACGAGCGACAAGTCAACAAGAACAAGTGACAACAAGTCAACAAAAATGAGTGACAATGAGCCAACGAGAACGAGTGGCAACAAGTTAGCAAGTAGCAGGTAAGACGATTTTCAGTTTTATTACCTACGATTCTCAATTCTGTGGTTGCGTTTCACCGGGACAAATTATCAAATTTTTGGAGTTTCTCTCAATAGTCGATAGGTAGCATGGCAGACTATGAGTCAGAGGGATCGGATAGGGTTGAGGGAGAAGAGGAAGTAAGAAAGCAGTGACACACCACCAACCAGAGAAGGATATTGCGGGGACCCCAGGTACCCACATTTGAAAGGGACCCCAAGGAACTAAAGGAGTGGCTATTGTCAGTCCACAAATCCTGAGTCGTTTTTGGAGTTTCAGACTGTGAGACTGTCTATGTGGCATGGATTGCCAGAAAAGGGGAAGGCCAAGGGAGTTTGCCGATGAGGAAACTGCAATAGAAGCCATGTGGACACTCCATAGACTGACTCATTGAGAGATGAAATCCTCCCTGGGAACTGGGGGCTAGGCCAGAGAAGCTGACCAGAATAGCATTCCCAGAAGAGGTACAGGCAAATGTGCTGATGCAGGCCCAGTTCGCCAACTTGTATGTAGAAGCACTCAGGGAGGAGCATATTCACCATAATACCCTAAAGGAGGGCCTTTGAATTTATCGGCTACAATAGCCCTAGCAAAGGACAGCACTGGAGTCTGGCAGAAGGACAAGAACAAAGACCAGGGCAGAGTTCAAGTTGTGAAGCAGGCAGGCAGGCAGAAGGGCGGTTTTCAACGATGTTCAATAGGGAGTGAAAGGTTTAAGGAAGAAGATCCTGGAAAAAGGTATAGGTTTTATGAACCCATGTCAGGTAGATATGACTTGGTTTGTGCCCCACCATCTTGAATCAAAAAAAAAAAAACTGGAAGAATAGAAAGAAGTACGAAGGGTTGCCTCAATAGTAAGGAGGAAGGTGGTCCATATCAGAAGGACTGGAATGAGTTGCTGGGCATATGACCATGAGTGTCATTTTGCAGCAAACTGCTCCATGAGAAGATGCTGGTATTGTGGAAGATCAGGCCACATGAAGAGAAGCAGTCCTCGGCAATGGAGTACAAGCAAAATAAGTGGGGTCCTCTCTCAGCCACCCAGATAGAAGGAGCCAAAGTGGGAAACCCCGTGTGGATGACTCTAGAGATGCACTACTGCCAACACCCATGGGAGAGCCAAGGTACTAGGAGATGAAAGAAGACAGCTAGGGTGTTTGAAGTATCAGTACAAGGAAAAGGGCTTCATTGTAAGGTATTAGTGGGAGGGTCAGTAGTAAGAACTGTAATAGATACTGGGTCAAAGAGCTTGCTACTGAATCAGAAAGATTATGAGCACTTGAGCTATAGGAGTAGCTTGAAGGAGGCAGACATAGAGGTCACCCAAGCGAACGGAGACTCATGAGATAAAGGAAATGGTAATTATCCCAATTGAAATAGAAGGAGTGAGCAGCCCCCAAAAGAGTTGTAGCCTGAAACTTCCTGAGCCGGGACAGAAATCAGGTAAGTGGGAGGAAGATGAAGTGTTAACTGAGTTGGATAACAAAAATGAAATATCTATCTCTCAATTCCAAAAACTACTGGAAGAAAGTGTCAAGAGACAAGGTGCATGTCCAGAGCTACCCATCAAGAAAAGATTGAGAGGCGCAGGAAAACTTGAGTCTCATTAAAAAAAATAAGGATGTGAAAGTTGGGATGAATGGACAAGATGTTGGCATAAAACAGTGCTGGATTTATTCAAGAGCCACCCAATAATCCACCGAAGAGCTGGTTGTTGGAGACTAGGAGGTTTGGCTAAGCAGGTCATGAGGGGTGGAAAAATTTACTTATCAATTCTATTTTTGGGCAGCATACTGGCCAGATGTGTGTGTCCGGCAGCGTCATTGATAATGACATCCAACCTTCAAGGCAAGAGGGTCGTGCACTTGTCTGAAATTTAACTAGGCGATTAGAAGATAGGAATAGAAACCAAAGAATGTTTGTAAATGTGAACAAAAAGGATGTAGATGGATAAAGGAATAAAAACTTGGATATCTTGTTGCCTTGCAGGAACAGCTGGAATGAGAAGATTGATGCTACTATCAATGAGAGTGATAATGATGATGACAGCAGCTTGGAAACCCAGTCAAAATATGATTTCCCAAAAAAAATGAGTGAGGTGGTAATAACTAGATAAAAATAGTTGGTCACTTTTGTGTTAGATCTAAACCCATATGAGGCATTGCTAAGCAAATTGGAAAGTAAAATAAAACAACTAGACCCAGTTAGGTCAAAAGTGGCAGAGAATTATCCCACAGAAACAGGATACCTTAACTTATACTCTTTAGTATGAGAAATAACTATGACGAAGGACCAATGTAAAGAGATGAGAAATTACCTGAAAGGAACCAAATTATTACGAACTAGAAAGAAGAGAGCAATAGTTCCCATTGTAGGGAAAGTATTGAATGTTTTATTTGGGACCATAATGGAAAATGAGGTTAGAGCCATAAAACAAAAACTGGGAGAGTTGCAGAAAAATCAAAGTGTCCTAACCAAGATGGCAAAGAATAGCATATCAATATTGAATGTAACAAGTCTGGAGTTAATGAAGAATAGAATGAAAATAAATTGGTTGATCAATTTAAGGGAGCTAAGTCAAAAAATAGCCAATACTACTGAGGTGGTGATAAACAAAGTACAGGAATTAAAAAAAGTTTATACAACAGTATTATTAATCAGCATTAACAAAATACAACAGGCTAGTCAGTTCTTAACAATTTTACTAGAGCACTTGAGGGCTCAGCTAGACATGTTGTTCTTGGGTCACTTGTCTCCAAGTATAGTTAACCCTAAACATTTAAAGGAATTGTTAATCAAGATACCATTTGAGGTTACTGGTGGACCCCTCTAAGGAATTATGGAAATATTATAGTGCTCTGGGTTGTAAAACTTTGTTAGAAGATAACAATTTATTGGTTGGGTGTCTATACCATTACTAGACAGAGACAGTTTGTCGAGATATATCAGGTAATAAGTTTACCTATTATGTATCCCTGACCACAGGAAGGCCTGGGGGCAGTAGCCAGATACCAAGTTAAAACAGAGCATATAGCTATGAATTTGGCCCAGACAAAATTTATGATGCTAGCAACAGAAGAAGAACAATGCCCTGGGAACATGTACCTCACTGAGTCCTAGCTATGTGATTAGTGAACACCGGTTGTGTATACTCAAATTATCTAAAGAGAATGGAGAGGGGGGGTTGAGGAATACTGCCAGATCGAGATATTAACCGATACTGTACTACCGCAAGCAATCAGTATATCTGATGGAGTTTGGGTAGTAGTTGCTTAGGAATATATTGATCTTTCCAGGGTATGTGAAAGAGAACCCACTAATACACTGAGGGTGAAACCACGCCTATCCCCGATAAAATTACCCCTGGTGTGTTCTGCAATTGGTATGTCCATACCTTCATATTACCAGGCTGAAGTGACATTTGAAGAAAAAGACCCAATAATGGAGTTACTTGATAAAATCTTAAATAACTGCACACAGTTATAGGAGCCAGTAATAAACAAATACCCTAGGGTCACAATAGAGTGGATACCAGAGTTATTAAAGCCAACAGATAAAATTAATTTGGATCAATTAAAAAACAAATTAAATACTTTGGAAAAAGAAAATATGAGTTGGAAGAATAGTAAAGTAATTTTGGTAAACTGGTCAGTGGGGATCAGTACTTTGCTGGTCATTGTTGTAGTGGTAGTATGGAAAATTAAAAAAAAAATACAGAGTGAAACGGAATAACAAAGTCTTGGTAAATGTACAGCAGACAGGGAATTACTGTCTAGCAATCCATATCTGAACTGAACAGATCCAGCAGGGGAGGACGAAATCCAATTGAACTTGACTGCAGGAGCAGAAGAACCAGCTCCTGTCAAGAAGTCACTGAAACCTTCCCTTGCAGAAAGGAGGTTGGTAACAAAAAAGAAATAAACCCTAAGAGACACATACGTACCCACACCCGCATACACACCTGAAAAAAAAAGAAACAAAGAACGTCACACATATATATAAAAAAAAATAAAAAACATTCAAAGAACATCACACATATAAAAAAGAAAAAGAAGATAGAAAGACCTATTGTTATTCCTGTTCAAAGGGGTTATGAACCCTATGTTTTAATAAAGAGACTTTTGTTGCATGAAAGAAATAAAGAGAAAAGACGTTGTTGCATATGGAATTGAAAGGACACTTTTTTACATTATTGCATGGAATTAAAGGAAGAACATTTTTAAATTATTGCCTAGAATTAAAAGAATATTTTTGCATTTGAATAGGGTTAGAAGAAAAATACTTCTATTATGCATGAAAAACTGGATATAAATATATATAAATGTCATTATTGTGTTGTACTGATTATATTCTGTATGCTAGTTACTGGTAACCTGAAATTGTGTTATATTTGGTGGCAGTGATCAGATCGGAATTATATTTGGTGCCCTGAAGAAGCCAAATGTTGTATCTGGTGGCCCTGACTAAAAGTCTAACACCCTGTGGTAATCAGGGATTGTGTTTTAACTATATACCATCCTCTTGCGAGCATGGACTGACCCTAGCCAGTTAATAACAGTCCAAGATCGTTCAAACACAATGTGGGTGCTTTGGTTGAGATTCAGGAAGGGTTGGCTCAAGTGCACCCAGGAATGTGTTATATCAGGTACTATAGGCATGTGTGCAAAAATTCAGATATAAATTAAATATATCTGTAAAAAGCAATTATGAATAAAGACAAAAGGAGAACATTTATTTACCAACACATTTCATCCACAGATTTACCTTGATAAAGTCTATCAGGAAACAAAATCCATTGGTTTTCTTTTAGTTTTTATTCATATATGAACATTTTCCACAAGAAAAGGTATTTTGTAAATATCATAGGAAAAAAAAATACACACAATATATATATATATATATATCTGATGAGATTGGAAGGAAGTCTATTATGATAAGCTCCTTCTGTAGAAATCAAATGATTGATCAAGCAAGCACACAAGTAATACTTCAAAATAGAGCCACTGATGGCAGAAATTGAGAAAAATCACCCAGAAAGGGCATAATATTCCATCAGGATAATGCTAGACTATGTTTCTTTGGTGATCAAACAGGTAAAAATTGTAACAGATTGACTGGGAATGTTTTATTTATCTGTGATATTTACCAGATATTATACCTTCAGATTAATGTTTTCTTAGATATTTAGAAAATTCCAATTCCTTGAAAGATTTCAAAAAACACTTTGCATAGGAAAAGTTTTGCAAGAATGGAAATACAAAGTAGTCTGAAAAAAATTGCACAAACTATTAGAAAAAAATGGTAAATAAAATAAAGTTAATGCTGAAAGTACTTTTTCTTAATTTTTTACTGAATGAACTTAAAGTTTTCAGTCACCTATTAGCTTTACTCTCCCACATCTTATTACTATTCTTTTTATTACATTCTTCACAAAATGTTGGTTCTCAAAAGGCAATCCATAAATAAAATATGTAATGCATAAAATGAAAATAATAGAATTAGAAAATAGTAAAGAACTATGCTATACGGCATTTTACTAAAATAACAAAAGATTCCAAAAAATAATGACAAATGTAATATGATTAATTTGTTTACAAACTATTAAACATTAAATTATATATTTAAAACTGTCACCCATTCCAGAAATGGACAGATTTCTTGCCAAAAATTTAATACCTAAATTAAAAGCATGCAAATACAAGTACTATTTTTGCCCACAGCTAACTTTATACAAATTATACATGAAAATTTTTAAAATATTTTTAAAATACTTGAACATAGATTAAAAGAATTTTATCGTACAAAATTGTGTTTTTTTTTTCATTTCCTTAAGAACAAAATTATGACAATATCATGAAGAAAATATAATATCCAAGACAAAAAAAAACTCCTTTTATTTTTTTTTACAATTTTTGCAATTTCCCCCCACTACAATTTTTTTTTTTTTGGAAAGCAAAACAAAAATATGAATAAAAACCTATTGGTTACATTTTAAATTAAATTATCCTGCTGTATAGTATTTTCATTGTGCTTACTCCTAATATGACATGTATAGACAATATGAAAATGCAAAAAAAAAAAAGAAAGAAAAGCCCACTTCATTCATAGTCACCCAAAATATGCAATGCAAGAAAGAGCTTAACGCTAAGAATTAAAATTTAATTCAAAATTATTTTTATACTGCTTTAATAAATAGCAAAATAAATTTTGACAACATGATTCATTATATATATATATATAACTTATTGATAATTTTAAGTATTTTTGTTATTATAATTCTATAAATCTAGTATTTGACCACATTATCTCTACTATCACATCAACATAGATCTTTTTCTGAAAGTTTGAAAAGCTCTGATGAACAACAAGTATAAAAGAATGTATCAATATACAATAAGCTATTATAATAATCAAGTGCAAATGTATTTTATTGCATTTTATATCAATCTCTTGTTACTACCCATTTCCTTAGATTTTTTCAATATTAAAATCACGATTAAAACCAATTATTTTAAACCAGTATTTTAAATAAAAAACAACTTTCCAACTTTTAAGATAACAATAACAACAGGAAATCTGCTTTATTCATAAACCCTAAAAAGCAGTTTAAATTTATTAAAGCTTTAGCACTCTGCATTATTATTATTATTTCCCCTTCCATTGCCTTCTATTTCTTAATTTCACTCAAAGTTGTTTGCTGTCGTCATCAAAGGATATGACAATACAACTATTAAATTCAAACACACTATTGTTCAGGAATCAGAGTTACCTTCGATGGCAGGATAAACTTTTGGTACAGCAAATGAAGTCTATATTTCTGAGATAGGGTATCGTAATTATTTACACTATTTACATTGTTCGAACTGTTATCATCTTTGTTGTCATATTCACAACATTCTGGCCATTGTATGCTCCAACTTTCATTAGGTGATTGGAATTTTGAACTGAACCCTTTATTTCGTCCACTAAGATAGACCGTTCTAGTTCCATATACCATATCTCTTCCAGGTGTTTCAGTATTTATAACTTAACTCTCCAAGTTTTTGTTCAATTATGCTGTAGCCAGGTATTGAACTCACAACTCTTTGGTCAAGTCACTGGATTCAACCAACATTTTTATCTACTGGGCCATTGAGGACATCATCTGGTACTTATAAAGTCTCAGTAACATTTTTTTTTTTTTACCAGAGCTCATATTACAATTTTTTCATTGTTACTGTTTTTTTTTCTAGCACTCCATATTACTGGTTCCCATATTGTATTCATTTCTATGCTTGACCAGCGTAGGATATTTTTGTGGCTTAGCATATGCATTAATTCTTCAAGTTTTTGCATTGATCAGTATGGTCTCTGTCTATTATTTCAACTTAATTCCACAGGGAGCAGTGATCTTCTTTTTTCATTCCATATGTGCTCAGCTATGCCTGATTTTTTATTTCTTCATGTGTTACAGCTTTACGGTGTTCCTGCAGTTTTATCTTAAAGGAAAGGCCTGTTTCTTCTTTATATTTTTTACCAGAGCTGCATGGGATGGCATACACACTGTCCTTAATCAGTTTCTCCTCTCTAAGTTGAACCACTTTTGAAGGTCCCCCAGATGTTATGGACTACAGATTTTTTGTATTTTTTCTGATGATCCCTTCACATAGGGTAGGCAGACTGAGGCTGTTTTCTGAGTGTTGTTAGCCTCTTGCATCCTTCTATCCCAGTTTATCATAGCTGCTGTCGTGTACCCAGGGTAGTTGTTATGCTGTAGCATACTGCTTATGCTGACCTCAGTCCACCTACTGTATGTGATGGGATTATCGGAAGAAATACAAAAGATCTGTGGTCCATATAACATCAGGACAACCTAGCATAAAACAATAACCACAAAATTGTAATATGTGTTCTGGTAAAATCAGTTACTGATACATTGGGTTTATAAGTCCAAAGATTCATACATTGATGTTCTCAATGGCCCAGTGGATAAGTTTTGACTGAAGTAACCCAGTGACTTGACACAAAAGAATTTTGAGTTCAATACCTGGCTACAGCAGTAGTGAACAAAAACTTTAGAGAGTTGAGTTAAAGAAGAGGCATGCCACATGAAACTATAACAATCTACCCTAGTGGACAAAAAGTGTTCGGTTCAAAATTTCAATCACCTGAAGAAGGCCAGAGCATACAAAGGCTGAAATGTCATGAATATGGTAATGAACATGAGGACAACAATCCGAACAATGTCAATAATACCTCATCTCAGAAGCATAGACAATATTCTCTAGGTGATATTAATTTCTGAATTGAACTCTTTATTTTGTCCACAGGAGAAGATTGTTCTAGTTCTACGTGCCATTCTTTTTATTTCAGTGTTCTGGTAAGTTTCACTCTAAAACAGATATATCCAAGATAATGAAAAAAGTTATTGGAAAAAGCAGAGGGGAATTTTTTGGACCAACAGCAAGGCTAGCTTTCCTAAAAGTACATATTGCATGATAAATGCACAATTAAATAATTCCATCTCAAGCAGAACATGTATAAAATTTGAGCTATATGCAATTTAATTATTTGCAAGAAAACACTATTATAAAGGGAATATTCACATTCAAGTTAGTAAATAACAGCAACAGATGTTTTGTGTACTGACAAAAATATTTTTAAATTGAAGCATCAAGTTGAAAAGAATAAAGTATGAACGTGTTTAATCTGAATAAAAAATAATTTTAAATGTTAAACTTGTGTTTTCTTTTAAATGTAGATATCAGAGAAACAAACTTAATATTCTTAAATAAAAAAGATCTTTGATTTTTAATATTAACTACTATTTATTTAAAAATTTTCTAATGACAACCATTTTGGGAGTGAAAGAAAATATTTTGCAAATGCCAATACAAGACTAATGTAATCATCAGGATTGTGAGAAATTTAAAAAGAAAGAAAAATGAAAGATGGTGAATTAAAAAAAAAAACAAAACACAAAACATGTGAAATTTTTTGATGAAAAAGCATATTCCAGAGACAAGTGGCAATTTGATATTCTAGGTAGATAGATGATAAATAGAAATTTTCTTGAAACAGGAAATAGGACAGGAACTTTTCATCAACACTAATGTAGTTATATATATATCGATGTAATGAAGTAACAGAAAAATGACAAAAATAATATTTGATAATATTATAAACAAGGTATCTCCACTAATCTTTAGTACCTAAAGTTTAAAATGGATTTTTAGTTTTAATTGAAAGCTGAATATTTAAATTAACCGTTCCCAGTAAGCGAAATACTGTGGTGTATTTAAAATAGAAATTATATTGAATGGAATCAAATTTTTTTGGTCGCTTTAATTGAAAGCAGTCATTTTCACATGTTTGTAAACAAAAGTTAATTCTCAGATTTAAATATCTCCCAAAGATAAAATATAGTTTTCTGAAACTTTATTTGAGGAATATTAGCTGATTTAAAGTATAATTAATATGATATGAAAAAAAAGAAAAAACATTTCAGTTTAAAATAACAGAGAAATGTATTTTTAAAACAAACGGTAGCTATGATTACATAACTCATCACTCATTAATATATCACTCAATTACTGAATGAAGGTGATAACATATTTCTATGGAGACTTTATCTGTTACTTAAATTAGTTGAAACATATCGAAGTAAAGTTTTAAAATTCCTTAATCCATTTGTAGAAAAATACCTTGAAACATATAAAAATAAGTGTTCTCATATCAAATTAAAGATGTTCCCAATTGTTTTATCCTGCTGTAGATGAATACCTTAAAATATATAATATAAATGTTTTCCGAATTGTCTCATCTGTCTGTAGAAGAATACCCTGAAATATGTCAAAGTAAGAGTGTTCACAGTTGTCTTGTCCTGCTGTAGATCAGATAGACTAAACTATCGCCCGGTTCACACTCCACCCACGTCTATTGAACAGGTGAAGAGGCTCATCCTTTGTTTCCTGTTTAGGATGCGGTTTCTGGTTTTCTCTTTTCCAATCTTTTTACTCTTACGTAGCCCCCTGCGCATCAGTGGTGTTATCACCTTGCTTGGGGTGATATGATTACAAAAAAAAAAAAAAAATTTAAGAAAATAACAGGTGAACCTTTTTTTTATATAAATATTTTTATTCTTAAGACAATAGTTTCTTAATAAATCCTATTTATAAAAGCAATTAAAATCTTTTCTAATGTTATAGTTTTATTGTATTTTTTTATTTTACGATTCGGAGAAGATTTTCGGGAAATGAGTCGTAGTTTGAAAAAAAAAGTTGATGATTTACCTTGTCCAAGTAATAAAACATTTTCTTCAGAAAACTTAATTTTCTCAAAATTTCATGAAGTAAAGGAGGAGGGGTAACATGTCAAGAAATATATATACATATAAATTTAAAAAATAATTTCATTCATTTGTGGATAAGTACTGAAAGTTTCATTAAAATCTGACAATTATTTGCTTTCAACTGCTTTCAACATTACAATATTAATTGCACATTTCCTTTGATCCCAAATGAAGTCAGGCAAGAAATCAAAGAATTGCATTTACTTTTCAATACTCTCAATTATTACTAATAAAAAAAAAACAAGAAGCTCAATAATTAACATTTTTTTTTCAAGGCAGTAAAGCCACTAAGATACACAAAGTTACTGGGTGTGGAAAAGAAGCATTACACAAAGTTACTGGGTGTACAAACAGAAACATTACTAATGAGCAGGAATAAAAAAGAGTAATCAGGAGGATAGTAAATAGCAATTGACATTGCATTTAAATTTTCAGATTAAAGTTGGATGGAAATCATGTAAACAGAAAGGTGTTCCATAAGTGAGAAGTGCAAGAAGAGAAAGTGTTAGCATAGAACTTACAGCTACATCTAGCTAGCTCAACTGTAAATTGATGAGATCTTGACATCAGTCTTGACACTGCACATAAATTCAAAAGGTTTATGCACCCTAGCAAAGAACTCATCTGAAAAAATACTATGTAAGTTTTTATAGAAAAGGCACAAGGAGGCAACCTTACAGTGGTGAGAAAGTTACCAGAGCAGAACTAATAATACTGAGGATTTTTCATTGCATTTTGTCAAGAAGCTCAAGGTAAATAGCAGGGGCACCAGACCAGATGTGGCAGCAATATTCTAAACATAGAAGAATGATAGACTTAAGTTTTAGATATGTAAAATAGATTCAGGAGAGGAAAATTGCCTAGCATGACACAGTGAACCAACTTTCTTAGCACCTGACCTAGCAATGGATTCAATATAGTCTTTCCACTTCATGTCAGCTGAGAAGGCACCATGAATCACTTTTCTGGAGGTTAGCGCCAGCCATGCTGATGGAAGGCAGAGAGGGGTCTCTACATTTAATTTGTATTAAATACATCATCAATTTTACAATTCCAAAATATTAAATTTAAGAGTATCACAATAAATACCAACTCATGAGAAAATAAAAAACACATACTCTCAATTTACATGCAAAAAATATTAACCAGTGAAATCTACAATCACAAGCAAAGAAAAAAAAACAATTCTTGAAAGTTACAAAATCCTCCCTAACTCAGTAACATTCATTTTAAAATAGATATTTAGAAGCAGAATATAGTTTTATAATTTATTGTTTATCATCCAAGTTAATACATACTGAAAAAAAAAAGACAAAAAAAAATAAAACAATGTATTGAGAATGAAAGCATTTAGTAAAATTTGATAATATTTGAACTGGGATGTGTTTACTTTTACAATTTTAAAGAATTAAAAAACTGAAGTTAAACATGAATAAGTTTTATTGCTTTTATGTAGAGGATTCCCTGTATCATAAACAAAAGCAAAATTGAAAGCCAACAAACAGTTAGCTATGAAACTTAGTTTAACAACAATTCACTAAAACCCATTTACCAATGTTATATGAGATATGATCTAAAGTTAATTTGACTTCAACTATTGAGAGAAGAAAGAGAGAAAGAATTTTGAAAAATGGAAACTTTTTGATTTCTGTAAAGTATTACTGTATAACAAACAGAAACTTCTAATTAGTATAGCAAGTTTGTTCTATTGAAATTACAATTGAAAAAGTGTCATGAGTTTTAACCACATTGAGGCTGAGGAATATGTATTTTCTGAATTGTCTATCCTTGAGGCCTGAAAAATGTTGACGATATACTTACATTTGAAGTTATTTTTATCTTAATCTAGTATAATTAGACATAATTTTTATGCAGTAATTACAGTGAAATAATTGTAATCATGTTTAGTGTTAAATATAGTATATATTAAAAGTTTCTATACAATAAAGAACAGGCTTATTTCAGATTAAACTGAGATAATTTTTAATAATGTACAGATAGTTAAGAAATAACTCTTGAAAATGTCCCTCAAAATAGAATACTCTAAACACAGAATAGAGATTTGCAAAGTAATCTTTCAGATTATTAGCATATGTAGTAAGTTTAGTCTTCAGTGAATGCTCAGCCATTTTGACAATATATCATAACCTGGTATCAAACAAATATTATTAATAAACTATTTTGCCAATACAGTTGAATGTATAGCATATAATGAAATATCTATATATAAAAATTTCATTCAAAAATAGTTTTATTTACTTTCCATTATATTTGGGAATTGGTGAACAGGTAGATGAAATATAGTAACTTTTGTTACTTATAATTAAACTCTAAAAGTAACAGCAGCTTTTTATCGTTGTTTTTTTTTTTTAACTATATAATGTTATATTGTGGTAACAAAATTGTGGTTCTATAGAAGAATACTGAGAATACCATGGAATGAACAAGTGAGTAATGAGCACATTTTACGGAAAATAGAAACAAAAAAGATATTAAAAATAGACAGTAGAAATTTCTAGGACATAATGAGGGAATAGGGCTTGGTGAATTTCACTCACAAGATATACTGAAAGCACGAGGATAGAGTATTTTAATAGTGGATAGAAAGTGTGATATTGAAATCCAGAGGCACAGTGGGATAGCAAAAGATGACTTCCAAAGGCTAAGCAAAGTATTAAGAATGTCATTAGAAACCAAGAGTACTTAACTGTTATATAATATCGGTTCTCCTATATGGAAGTGAATGCTGGAAATTTATGAAGAAAAAACTTGAGGCAACAGAAATGTGGTTCTACAGAAGGATGCTGACAATACTAAAGACTGAAAATGTGAGCAATGAAGTTTTAGAGAAAATGGAAACAAAAAGGAGACTTATACTTAGAATCAGAAAGAGTTGTAATTTCTAAGGCATATTATGAGGAAAGAGGACTTAGAAAATTTGATACTGACAGGATATAGTGAAGGCAAGAGGGACAGGAATTGTATAAATGGTTGGCAGAACAGGGATTAGAAAAAAAAAGACAAAATTTACTAAAAACTATAAAGGACAGGAAATTGTAAAGAGCTACGATCACTCACACCCAAACAGGACACAGCATATAGAAGAATCACTGACACTTCACAGGTACCTGAGAGTATTAACAGAAATTTTATATTGTTCCCACAAAAGCAAATGTGAAACATTGGTGTAATCATAAAAGTAATCATACTTAGAATGAAGCACAAGTGAGTATAGTTAAAAGTAAAGCACAAAACTGTTCACCATCATGTCAGAGGTTATATCATCAATGTCTGATTAGTAAGAGTTGTTGTCATATTTATAATGATGATGAAAAATTAGATACCAATAAACTTTTTTATCTACAACCAAACTAATATAATCTATACTGAGTGTTTTCACAAGGTACTCTACAATATATGACTAAATTAAATTAGTACATTAAGAGATTCAAGAGCAATAACTATAATTATAAAATTACAAAAGCACACAAACTAATACAGTAGTAAGAGTATCAAGATGCTGAGGCTCATTAGTGTACCTCTTAAAACAAGTGTTATAGCGGACACTTGACTTTTAACTTTACTTTTGCTTATGATACAGGAAATCTTTTACTTAGAAACAATAAAACTTATTCATATTTAACTTATAAACATGTCCCAATGTAAATATTATAGCAAATTTTAATAAACTCATTGTTTTTATTTCTACTGCTTAATTTCTCTTTCTTTTACTAATTCAGTGTATATTAAAACAATAAATTATAACCTGTATAAATTTCTTATTCCAAATTTCTAATTTAAGATGACTTTCACTGAATTTAGAAAGATATTTTAACTTTCAAGAATTGAATTTTTTCTTTTACTTGTGATTGTAGATTATATTGGTTCAAATTCTTGCATATTAATTTAGAGTACATAGCTTCTGTTCACTCACGGGTTGGCATTTATTGATATTCTAAATCTAGCATCTTAGAATTGAAAAAACTATGTGTTTATTATGAATTAAGTTAGGACATTTTTCTACAATCAAACTGATCAAGAATATCATATCAGAATATGTCATATTAAAATTTATATTTATCTTGTTAAAGCTTATTTTAAAAAAAACTAAAAGAATAATCTAGAAGATTAGAAAATTAAACATTAAATTAAGATTTGTAAATCAAATGGCCAGTGTTGAAAAAAACAGTGTTTATAAAAAAACAAAAAAGATTAATCTTATGCAAATCTAAAACAAATTTTTCCAGATAAAATTATCCTTTTGAATTTTACAAACCTACAGACTGAAAAGACTTTACCTTATTATAATAGATACTTTTAAGTAAACTGCATTTAAATGTCAGATTTTATTATGCAAGTCAATATTCAGTAAATGATATTGGAAAGATTTTCTAGGTATATTTACATGATGAATATAACATGACTTTCAACTTATAATTAAAAAAATTTACAATAACTTATTTGGTGATGTGAGATTTTATTGTGAAATTCATCATATTGCAAATAAATATAATATAGTTACTGATATTTATTTTTTAATTTCAACAATATCAAAATGGCTCAGAAATATGACTTGAGAGCTATCAACAGCAGCAACCACTAAAATGGATAGCACAGGTAACCTAAAGAAATGACATAACCAAGATGTTGACATTTCACACAATCTAAAATAAAAAGTTAGGAATGAAACCCAATACTAAAAAGAGTGATAACACCTACTGGACTTGAAAAACCTATATCCCTGAAAATCTTTTTAGAAGAAAGATTTTATAACTTTCAACTGCAACTAGTACTGGCTGCTCAACCAATGAATGCCAAATATAGGGAAATGGGTAATATTACTATTACCACTGCGGGTTGTACGAAATCTATTATCTCAAAAGAGATTCAAGATATTGTAAAGTTACTGAGAGATGGGAATACAACATTAAGTGCATATCATTGGACAATAAAAAAAAATGAAAACATTAGCAATATAAAAGCAAAAAACATTGACCTTAAGAATGTCAAGAAAAGAAATTTGAGAACAATTAAAAAGGAAATAAGCAAGTAAAGTGGATTGACTAGTACAAAAATAGTCAAAGCTGGTTTTGCATATTTGAAAATATTGCTGCAAGTAATGTTAAAGATGAAACAGCAGAAAATTTAACAAAATCAATACATGAAAAACTGAAGAAGTTTATAGAATGTCAAGAAGCTTATATTAACATGTAACAAAATAGTTTATTCAAGTATACAGATATAAGACATGCAGGTAATATAATAGTTATTTGTGCAAAAAATGAAATCAGCAAGTCACTTTGTACTAATGCACTTGTGAGACATATAAATTCATTTCTTCTACCTCTCCTGCTAAAGTTTATATAGCAAGGTAAACTGGGATCTATAGCCCTGGGTGGCAGCCAGTCTAAGAAAAATAATATCCTGAATTCAAAACCATAGAGACAGCAATAGGAAACCACTCCACTATATTTATCAAAAAGTTATGGCAATTCACAGATAATAAAGAAACAGAATTTATGGAGAGACATGATCACCTATCTCCTGAAGGACCCACTCTACTATTTTTCCCAAGAAGTCATGTCAATTTATAAATAATAAAGAAACAGAATCTGCAGAGAGCCATGATTACCTCTATCCTGAAGGGACATAACATTAAAAAATATATATGGAACACTGTGTTCACGTTTCTGTGCCCTACACCACATTGAAGGTATTAAAGGAGCTTTGCAGAGATCATCAAATGATAAGAAGGCTGTTGAAAATATAACTAAGTTGAGAACTCAAAGCAAAGGCTTTAAGAACTTGATTCCTGAAGATGAACATAAACTTAAGCAAGTTAGAGTGATATAATCACTTTTGACTAATACTCAGATCTTTGAAAGACTGGAACTGAGGGACATGTAGAATACTCTGTGAACTGAAATCTGTAAAAAAAATTCCCCTAGCCAATTTCATCTCAGTAAAGCAAATATTTTAAAGTGTCAAAATTAGGCCAAGAAATACATGAAAATTGACTTTTCTAAATTAACTTTCACAGACAAATCTCAAGTGACATGTGATGGACCTGATGAATGGGCAAAAGGATGGATTTTATCCAATTTAAATGTGCCTGTGGTTAAAAGATAGCAACAAGGAGGTGGTAGTATTATGATATGGGCTGGAATAGTCAGCCAGACCATTATTGGACTATTCAAAGTTGATGAAGGTGTTAAACTGAACAGTGCTAACTGTTGCAATTTTATGAACAATATATTTTATGCATGATACAAGTCTTAGTCTCACAGTTTCAAAATTAAGTGTGTACTTATACATGACAATGCTTCTTCTTATGTATCTAAGATTACCCATAAATTCTTTGAACATAGAAGATTTACAGAGAGAAGATAATAAAATGGCCACCATCAATTCCTGATCTGAATCTGATTGAAAATCTATGTTCAGTTGTAAAGATTAAATTATATAAAGGTGACAAAGAATATAACAGCAAAGCAGAGGTATAGAAAACAATTAAAAGCACCATGTTGAAAATTGAATCTGCTGAAGTAAAAAAATTAACAAAATCAATAGATTGATAGCTGTTATTGAGAAGAAGGGTCACTATAGGTGTTGATCAATTTTTGATAATTTCATAATACTTCAATAACTTCAATAAAACACTGCCTAAAATTTTAACCCAGGCTTTGTTTTGACATATAAATTGATTGTTTAAAATTGGAGAATTATTTTCAAACCAAGTTTGAATTTCTGAAGTTTATATGATTTGCTTAATAAATTCAGACAGAGTGTATATGCAGAAAGTTTTATCAACAGGAGTTAGTTCATACTTATTTCATTATAAAAACTGTATAAATTTGCAGTATAAAATTTGACAGAGTATATTAAAGATAGAATAATTTATAATTGGACTTCTTGCTATCATTGCAACCATTCAGTGAATAGACAAAACAAAAACATTTTTCAAATATTTTCCATAAGGAGTTGCTTAATTTGAATATGAAATAACTATGTAAGATAAAATGTTTTCGTTTTTAAATTCTGCATTGAAGATTCAATTCATTTTCTCCAAGAAATGATTAGAAAAGTGCAACAAAATAGATTGAGGCATTCAAATACAAAACAAACAACATTTAAACATCAAGTGTGAATAAAAATCAATGAAAATTGGAAAAAGAAAATATCTGCTTGTTATTAAAACAGAAGTTATTAACATTTTTGCAATCATTTTGAGTAAATTGACAAAAAGTAAATAAGGAAGAGGTTAGATATTTGTAAAATTTATAGGAGGTGCAAGGGTAGTAAAGTAAAAACTCTTCTTTAGAAACATTATTTTAGTTCTCAAACAACCATGTCTAATTAAATTGCAAACACCTAAATATAGTAAAATAACCATTTATCCCCAAACCAAACAAGACTGCAGAGAAACCACCCAAATACCAATAGAAACACTTTTAGACAGAATTATGTCACTTTAACTAGTCAATATAAGGTTAAAAGTAAATTTATACTAAATTAATTCTATTATATCTTATATAAGTAATGGCTAGGCAATTTCTGAGATTGTAAAAATATTTGATATCAAACAAAAAAGATTATAAACAAAAAAAATAAGTGAAAAAGAAAGATCCAACATAGCATCATGAAGGAATTGACACCCCAAAAAATTTTAGAGTTTCACCTTGAAAGATTTTTCAGTGGAGCAATTCTTAATTTAGCTTTTAATTAAAGGGCTCCAATGAAAACCTTGAATACATCTTTAGTGTAGTGGGTGGGAGTTTAAGATAACTACAGATTTAAACTCCAATTATCTTAAAAAAGAAAAAGTTGTTTACTGAATATGGACAAAATACAGAATACAAAAACTAGAGTAAACAGCCTTTTTCTGAGCATACTATAAAGATAAACAAGAAAAAATCTCTCAGTGATGGTTCTGGGAACCAAAGACTTATCTCTAACCAACTAGTTACTGTTTGCTTTCTCTCAGTTCTTTTGACTGGAATCAGCCATGTCTCATCTTCAAGTAGAACAAGACACAAATAAAGCAGGCTTGATTACTGAAGAAAAAGTCAAGAGTAACTCCTGATGACCAATACAATGATGGAAATGGGCAATCTTTAATCCACCTACACACTTTTGTGTGTTGGCTGCCTTGCTAAAAAAGACTTTCTACCACATCCCATCCTTTGAGATGACTAACTAGCCTTTCTCAATTCTCACATTGACAAACATACTTTGTCTTCTCAAAGCCACACTTAAAAAATGTTTAAATCAGCTGATGAATATACTTGATATATTTTAGTGAACTCAATAATTTAAACAAATTAGATTTATAATACATACAAGATAAAGATTGGCATTGCATTTAAATTTTGGAAGATCAATTTTGACAGGAAAGCAAAAACTACATGCAAGAAGATTGATAGAAGAAACACTTAGAATAGAATTTACAATTACAGCTAGCTATTTCATGAGATCTTGCCACCAATCTTGTACTGCACTTAAGTTCATAAAGTTTAGTTACTATGGAGGAAAATTCATCTGAACAATTACCATGAAAGTATTTATAGAAAAAGCACATAGAAGCAATGGAAGGATGATAGGAAAATGACTGAAGCTGAAACTAATAACATTGCAGATTCTTTTTTGGATTTGCAATGTTATTAGTCCTGACTTGGTATCTCAGCTTTAGTCATTTTCCCAACACACTTAAATCACTTCTATGTGCTTTTTCTATAAATACTATTACAGAATAAAAATGTTACCAAAGATTAATTTTTAAAAGTCTGTTATAATATGACATAAACTAAAAGATATATCAATTAAAATAAAAATTGTTAAGGCAACATTTAAAAAGTAAAAAAAAATTATAACTTAGTAATCTGAAAACTGGTTTGAAAATTAATAAATGAATAAAAAGGCTTTTTCACAATATGTTTCCATATTAAGAATGTCCAAAAATGCTATGAAAGCATATTTCATCAATTAGAATTGAATCATCAAATACAGAAACCCCAACTAACACCAAAAGTAAAATCAATACAGAAGCATCAGGAAATTTAAGAGACAAGATTTTGACTAATGTCAACTTCAAGATTAAGACAAAAATTGACAGATGTCAAAAACATCTATCTATAAGCTATAATCTTAAGCTGTTCCTAAGATTGTAAGGAAATTTTGGACAGAAATAGGCTTTCATCTAGCAATATGAATTAAATATTTCAATGTGTATGCAGGGCTCACAGACAGTACAAATTTGTAACAATGTAATAAGCAACTATAGATACCAGATTTGTTTTGTCTGCAGTGTTTCCTTAATTGAGAATACCTTTGTTTTTTTTTTTCGTTTATTCTAAAAATAAAAATTAAGTTCTAAAGAAGATTAACCAGAACACTTTTGACAAATTATGTCTGTCATAATATATCTAATAAAGTTCATGCAATATATTTTAACTGACTTCATAAATATATTATAGCATAACAGTTTGAACAATGCCAAAAATTATGTTGACATGATTGTATTGATTTAAAAAATCTATCAAAAACAAAAAAAATATCACAAAATTTTTTATAGAAGATAATTAAATATATAACTCTATTTCTTTCTTTTTTAAAGAACCTTTCAAAAATAGAAACAAATAGCATTGTTTTTTGTCAGTAAAAATTTGAAATCTAATTTTTTCACAAGGTTCCAATCAAATATTTTTGATGTGAATAAAATCCAACTTAATAAGACTCTCTTTGCTTCATTTTGTGGCAAAACTTACATAAAACTGAAGGTATCTTCACATATTTTTTCTTGAATTTCATAAGAAATGGCCGACTGCTTCATTTATTTGATAAGAAAATGTAGAAGCTCAATATTAGATCTGAATAAAGTTTGTGATAGAAATTCTGGTAATATTTAATATTTGTGCCTAAAAAAAAAAAGAGAAGTGTGTCAAAAGGATAGTTATTTCTTTAAAACTGCTATAAATTGTATACACTTTTGACTCACTCAGCAATGTTTATTCTTTTTAAAAAGTGACTATTATAATTTTAATAAAACTCAAACATATGAAAATGGATTTAGACATTTTCTTTATTTTTGAGAATTTGAGAAACACTTATTTATTAGACTGAATAAAAATTTGTTTTCATAGTTATTTATAGAATGGTAAACAAAAAATATTGCATTGTAGTTGATCTACCTATATGATAATTTTTTAATAAATTTTTGAATAAAATGATTTCTTTTGTAATGTTTTTTTTTATGAAATGGTAAATAAAGTCAATGTGCAAGACTAGGTTACATCAATTGTAAATGTTTCAACCTTACATTCTTTAAGGATTGAATTTATGAATATTGGTGATAAGAAGTATTTATTGTCTATTGATTATTTGGCAATGTTTAAACTTTTCACTCTCAAAAAAATGGTATGGCAAAAGAACAGTTATTCCCTTTTGACTCCCATGACAAAGTTGTTTTTAAAAAGAAACGATTAGAATTTTAATAAAGCTCAAACATGTAAAATTGAATTCATACATCTTTATTCTTGAGAATTAGCCAAAAAGATATTAAACACTATTTATTTATTAGATCAAATTAAAAAAAAACTTGTTTTTATAGTTATTTATAAAATGGTAAATAATAAATATTGGATTGTATAGTTGGTTTATATATTTTGATAAATTTGTAAATTTTTAAAAATTTTTAGTAAAAACATTTCTCTTCAAATTTATTTCTTTATAAAATGGCAAATAAAAATCTTTATATAAAAGGTAAATAATAAATATCACATTGTACTTGGTTTACATATTTTTATAATTTTTTGAATAAACATTGTTGAGGGAGTCAAAAGTTTATATAGTAATAGTGGTGTCAAAGAAATAACCTTCCTTTTGACACAACCTTTTTCTTCAGGTACATCAAGGTTAAACATTACCAAAATTATTTGGAAGTAGTTGATTACAAATAAATATGTGGAAAAACAATAGGTCAATTGTTTTGCCTCAATTGAGCAAACAATCTAGCATGTAAATGGTGAAATCAAAAGAGTACTTTTCAAAATCGAGCTAAAATGATTAATATCAACCAGTATGAGAAATTTAACAACAGTAAAATATGCAACTAGAAATAACTTCTCTCAAAAGTTTTCACACAATGTACAAATTACAAACATCTATTCAAAACAGGATCAACAGAAATTCTAATCAAGGGATAAGATCAAAGAATAATATATCTAATTGTAAATGAGTCTAAAAAAAAACACAGCAATATCTCAATATCCACTAACACCAATTAGTTAAAAATAGAAGAAAATATCCTACTTGATTTTTTTATCATTAAATTAAATTAGTTTTTCAAAATTAATATTTTACTTTCAAGTATTCTGGGTTGTTTAAAAACATACTAAAGATGGAAAACATTTTTAAAAAATACTAATTTTAAAAACATGTAGTCATATAGGATGCAGTAACTAGAGAAATTTTGGAAGAATGTTAAATATATTATTTAGAAATCTTTAATAATTTATTAAATCTAGCAAATTATGATCTTGATTAATAGATTAATAAAGAAAATTGATTGTGCAAAATGGAAATCCTAAACTTAGATTATTTGAAACCTAAACTTAAACCAATAGGTAATGATAGGACTGATAAAATTAAAGACATTTTCAATTAGTTTCCTTATGAAAAAAAGCAACCAATTTATTATTTTTATACTGACTTACAACATATTTCCCAACTGATTCTTAGTGATGGTTACTTTTTTGGCTTATTATAAAATTTTACATTTTAAAAAGATCTGTTTCTAAAAATTAAGCATTCTATGACAAATCCTTTTATTCTTAATGGACTATAAAAACTATAAAGAAAATCATGACACTTTAAAACTTGAGACTAAGGATACACTGTTTTGATTATCTCAAAATAAAAACAAAGTACATAAATCAGAAATAGCAAAGTACAAGGGAAAATATTTCATATCTAAACTTATTTATAAATGAAACTTTGTCTGTGTGTGTACCTATAGTCTCCGAAACGGGTGAACCGATTTTCTTGAAAATTTACACAGTTGTACTATAAGCATCTGCGAGTGTTCTTAGCTAGGTTTTGTGTCAAGGTACTCCTGATAAATATCGAAAATCGATAATTGAAAAAATCGGGTTATAGAAGGAGTGGTCCAATTTTAATCAAATTTGATACACTCATAGACAGACATAAGAAACGATATTCAGAAGTTTCACGGTTGCAGCTCTTACAGTAGTGCAGAAAATTTGATATCGATACCAGGAAATGAAAATTTGACTTACATCCATTTATTTTTCTTTCAGTCTATGGTTTCGCTTTAACTGGGAACAACTATTGCTTTCGTGCCAACGTCCAAAGAGTCTGCGCTCCAGGACCATGGATTAGTTTTAAAGCTTTCATTACACCCGAGCAAGGCCGGGCTATACTGCTAGTAAACTTATATAAAAGTAGAACATAGCTATTAATGAGGAATGAATTAACAGACTGTAGCTTTCTACACTTTAATGTAGATGATGTCAGATAACAATTACAACCACAATTAAACTGATTATTATTTTCATAGATTAACACTAAGTATTCACATGGCAACCCCTCCCATGTTAAATTCATCAACTGACACTTATTCTAGTTTTACACTTCAAGAAATATAAACAAATATATATATATATATATATATATAGTGAAATTTTTAATTCTTAACATTCTGCTCATAATAGAATTTATTTTAAATGTCTTGTTCATTTAAAGTTTTGAGAGATTTATAATAGGACTTTGGATTTGTAACTTATAAAAATGTTTCCTGCAGAAAGATGTAATATCCAATAACACTATCACTGTCATAGAAAAAAACATGATGTATATGTATTTATAGCATCAAATATATAAAACTTTGAGGTCATAAAGTATAATTGCGATATTCACTATATAAATTAATCTTATAAAACAAAAGTTACTGAAATCAATTTCATTTACAAATATGGAAACTTGTGTATAAATAACTAATTTAGCATATGAACTTATGAAAAATGTTCACTAAAATAAGCATTAGTCATTTTTTTAAAATTCTATCTAAAGGTTATGTCTATTTTTTAATATAAAGATGATTTCTAATGCATTATAAGTGTAAATAGGTGTACCTATCACCTGATTCAGAATACTCCCTAGTCTTTTAAACAGAAGTAGAGGTTCATCCCTTGATTCCTGTTTAAGATTGGGTTTCTAGTTGCTTCTAAATTCTTCTTCAACTCCTAACGTCTTTACCTGAACTCTGAAATTTTATTCACAAATTAAATCTTGACCTTTTCAAGTCTAGAATTAGTTATCTTTCCTGTTATCTTTCCCTTTCTTACACTAATACAACTTTACACAGTAACCCTCTACCTTGAGTGGCCTTTGGGCCTTGTACTGGATGATTATTAATAAAAATAATAATAATAATAATAATAAATACATTTTATAACACTGTTTATTTATTATTTATGAGGCAACAAGACAATCAAAATATAAAATACTGAACAAATACCCTATAATTTTTTTCAAATTAACATACATAAGATATTCTTACACACATTTTCATGAAGATGAATATATAATATCATCTATGAAATCATAAGTAGTTTACCATATTTACAAGTTACAAGAAATACTGAGTTTTGTGGGTATATGGTATTATTGCCTTTTGTATTATTAGAGAAAATACTTTTTTCTTGCTTTCTACAACACAACCATAATATAAAAAATGAAATTTAAAATGTAAACTCTTGAAATATTTGCTAAATCAAAGGAAAAGATATTTTGTATAGGCTTTTAAGATATTGTGCTGATAATGATTTTTTCTACAACCTCCAAATAAGGAGATCTAAATAAGTATGAATATGCTTCATGAACTAATATATCTATAGTACATTGATATTCTTACAAGACTCACAGTAGGAGAGATTCAAAGATAGATATATTCATATTTAGCTGAAAACTTAATGATCACAGTTGGAGATGTACAGACATTGCACAAGATAGTTTTTACTTGTGAAAATAGTTTCAGTGTGTGTGTGTGCGTATATATATATATATATATACGCACATACATTCATACATGATTCTCTCATTTTATTTTTTAAAGAAATCGTTCCATTGCTTGACACGTGTATACAATACCTACTACATATTTTAAACGAAAATGTATTTTGTTGCTGTCATTCACACATACTAATGTTACCGACATATACATGCACTTAATTTGTCTATAGTTCAAATACGCTTAACACATATTATTTTTGCTTACATATACTTACATTCATAATAAACATCTAATGTTTTTATTACATGTGGCATGCACACTTAAATAGACAAGTTTTTCCTTTACATTTAATTTTCATCCATTGTGTTATTACACAACCATGTATCTGACCAATGAAATCATACCTCAATCAACATACTGTCTAAGTTGGTGAATGCTGCCATAATCCTTGCCTTTAGTTCATCTTTGGTATTTCAAGGAGTTTTGTTGGTCTCTCAATCAAATGAGCACCACATATAATAATCAAGGGGGTTGCAGGCTGGGGAGTTAGGTGGCCAGATATAAAGGTAATGTAGTTGGAGAAATTGTCTGCTTGTGTGGCATAGGGTCTTCCAGTAGCTACCCTCTTGACCCAAGACAGCACTACCTCTTCAAAGCATTTGAGGTATGCCTCCATGTTGAGTATAAGGCCTTCATCAACAAATTTGTTGGTTCTTTTCTTATCAGAAGAATCAGAGTGAGTTTTCTGGGCTGCTGTACCTTCATAATCAGCACTAGACTCCTCCAACTTTTACCAATTCCTCTGCACTGTTCTCAGGTTGACATTCACAGATTGCATCATGATCGTTTTTTTTCTCACAGGCATTGCCCACCCCTAACCCTACTATACTGTACAGTTGACAAAATCAAAAAACCCACATGAACAAAATCAAAAATATATACGACAATTTATCCATCGCACACATATTTTATTAAAAATTTAATTTTTCTTGTGTTATGATTTCTTTCTTTTCTGAACATTAAGAACAATTCTGAAAAAATTATAAGAACACAAGAAAAATTAAATAAAAAACTTAACCATGGTACCTTGTTAGTTGTTTTTTAACAAAACTCATATAAAATAGATATTGGCACCCAAACACACAATTATAATATAAACTTTAGGATATTTATTAAAAGTGATGGAAACAAAAAAAAATGGGAATCTAAATGAAACCAGCTAGACTTTAGACCCTAAATACATATATAAAAAAGATATATATATCTTTAAATTAAAAATTCTTAGTGTCTCTTGTTTGTGCACATGTGTAGTTACATCAATATAATCAAACTTAGTTCAATGAAACCCTAAAGAACAAAACACACCACACGAAAACTTTCCACTTTGTCATGCATATTTACCCTATATATATATAGTAGACTTTGAAAAACAGTAGCTACTCTCACATGCACGCATCGCTCATTCACTAATGAATTAGAGCACTCTGGCTATTGGGCGTGTATAATGACAATATACATGCTAAAAGTCTGTCTTCTTTTACCGAACGACCATAGCCCAGATGTAGAATTGCCGACTGACGCCAATTCGGTCGGGTTTCAATCCTGGGTTAAAAGCAATCGGAGTCTAACCGTACTGATGAGCTGTGATACAGCAAAACAGATCTGTCTACAGATGACTATATATATATATATATATATATATATATATATATGGAGGCACAATGTAATAATGGACAACGGCTCTGATTGAGAAATTGGAGAGTTCTCCAAAAAGACACTTAAAAATCAGACTTTATCAACCTAGTATGTGATTGGCAACATAGTCACACATGTGAAAAAATGGAATGCCTCAATATGAACATTATTAGTAACAGATATTGCAGTGTTCTAAGGTCAAAATGACTTTATTATCATCAAATATTAAAAACAAGAAAAAATCTACAAAAATAAATCAAAAAAAGATTGTTCATTTGAAAAAGATTATATTTAATCCTGTAATTTATCTACCTGATAAATGTACCGAGAAATTATTAAATCCTTTAGTACAGAAGGTAAGAGTTAATTAACTGGCTTGTATTTTCCTTGAAATATGTAACAAGATAATAAAAGTCTACAATAATGTAAGTCCTGTTATGCATAGGGCCACAGCCTCACTACAGTTGTTAATGCTGTGGTTTCTGTAGCAAGTAGTTTTTTTTTTAAATAGAATTACTAGCTTCATATACAACTAGTTTTGAATTCAGTTGTCTTTCTTTTAGACTGGTTACCAACCAAGGCTAGAGAACTCAGTCTGTCTTTCTATTAACCCTCCATACCTTTCCAAGTGCAAAAGTGAGATTGGCTGAAATTTCATACCTACTACCTTCATTTATTTCTAAAATTAATATATGCATCTAACGTATTTAAATCATGATGCTAGAGCTAGTACACTAAAAATGTTTTTTCCTTAGTGTATAAACCTACAATCAATCATTCTGAGTAAGCCAATTTCTATAAAAATCAACACCTAATTACACCAGCTGATTATCTATAAAATCTATAACTAATTTACACATATTTACACAATATGACAGCAAGTAATTGTTCAATTCCACTGTACATATAAAATATTAAACTTCATAATTTTATGCTTTCAATTGCAGATACCTTCTACATTTTATACTCTCAGGATAAAGGCAATTTCTTTTTATATATATAGTTTGTATATTATAAATAAATTGGTTATTTTACTATAAAAATATATTTTTTATACTTTTTAATGTTGCACAGATTGTCATTTTGCTATGAAAATGTATTGATAATTTTATTATAAAAATGTACTGTTGGTTTTTATTTGGGAAATTTGTTTGGGGCTCACTATTAACTCATAGCTGGGACCCTAACAGGTGCTACCACTCAGATCAGGATGGATCTAGGAACAACAGTAGTTAAGAGATGGTTCCATGCTCCTGAAAACCTCCAATCTCCTCCTCAGAAGCCTTGCGAACAAATGTAGTGTATTATCATACTAAAGATGCAACAATTAACCCCACTGTTGCATGTTGTTTTACTCTATGAAAAAAAAAGTATCATGGCACAATTCATTCTGCCAGAATTTCAGAAACAGCATACTGTACTACTTGATATTCATGTCAGAAATTCCAATACGAACATTTTGGAGTGTTTCGGTGTCAATCTGAGGACAGCGTAGAGGATTTAGAAAGAGTTGGATGAGTTTAATGGGGATTACAAAGATGTTTGGAGTGATTACTAGTAACAGTGACATTGTGCATCCATTCATCTTCCCACAAGGCCACAGATTCAACATGGTGGCCTACATCAAGTACCTCGCTTTGGGTCAAGAGGGTGATTGCCAAAAGACCCTATCTCTGGCAACAGGACTCTGCATGATGCCACACAAACAGGAGAACCCAGTCATGGCTGTCAGACAATTTCTGTGACCACATCTCACCACCTAACTCCACAGAGTACAATCCCCTTGATTATTATGTGTGGAGCACAGTTGAGCAAGAAATCAACAGACTCCTTGTAATACCAAAGATGAACTGAAAGCAAAGAATTATAGCAGCATTAACCTATTTAAACAAGGAGACTGTCCAGAAGAGTTGCAGGAGAGTTCAATATTGTCCAGAGGTCATGGCTGAAGTCAATAGCAATTTTATTGAATAAATTTACTCTTTAGTATTTCAAGATATTTTTGCATAATTTAGACAACAATTTAGCTATCACAATCAGTGTGTGTGTGTGTGTATGAAATGATTTGTTTGAACATTTTTAATCAATACTCATATTTAAGTAGATATTCTGTTTTTTTTAATTAAACAGTATTATATATTTATATCTACTGGCCTGTTTATTTACGATAAATTTTTATTACAAAAATGTGTCATTCGGCAGGATTCGAACCTGTGACCCCTATCCACATAGGGGAAGCTACCATTTAATCTGGCAACATCTTAGACCTCTCGACCACAAATGACCTCCAGTCGAAACAAGGTTTTAATCAAGCTTATATAACACAATTTTTGATTCATCGCAACAACCATATCTGTTCTGAAATGTATTGTAATGTCAACAAATGTAAACATTATTTATAACCAAGTTTCGTTAATCTTCATTAATTTCCGTAACATGTTTGCCGAAATATGACAAGCAAAAATTTTTACATCTATCCTGAATTTAATGAGATTATTAACATCCAAAAATCATTCATCTGTGAAATTACATGCTAATGATGTGCATTTTTAGCTTTTTGAATTTAAGAAGAAAATTTTCTATTCAGCATATATACTTATTATTTACATTTGGATTATTGTCTTCAGCTGTAAGGTTATCATGTTTCAGCAGTTGTGCCCTCCAGCTTTATTTAGGTGTTTCTCCATTCGGGTAGCCTTCAGAGAATTTCAAACTGAATCCTTTACTTAATCTATGGGAGTAAATTGTTCTTGTTCCAGTGTTCATGTCTAGGGATATCTCCACTTTTTCTGTTTTTAGTAATGCTCACTTACTGCTTACTCAGTTTCCACAGAATCTAAGTTTGTACCACCCAGCCCAGAGATTGAACTCACAATTATGATGTCACCAAATTCACAAACCAACAAGTAATATAGTAATTGTAAGTTCCATCCCTGGGCTGGGTAGTAAAAACTCAGATTCAATAGAAACCAAACAAGCAATAACTGAGTATTACATATTACTAAAAAGAGAACAAGATGAGATATCCTTAGACACGGACAACAAAATGCAAACAATTTACCCATGTAGATTAAACAAATGGTTCCATTCAAAATCCTTTGAAGCTTACCTGGACCAGCAGATACTTAAAGAAAGCCAGAAAACACAATGGGCAAAACAATGTGATAATAACAGCAAAGTAAAGGACAGTAGTCTGTAAATAATGTTAGCTTCTAATCAACAGAAATTAAAACAGAGAAAATACATATGTGATGTTTTAAATTTCTCTTTAGATTTACTATGATTAGCCTAATTTAATAAATGACAATATTTTATTCCATTTATTTGGAATTTTTTCATGTAGATTCTTTTTGAAGCTTAATCAAATACTATGATTTAGATTTTTAAAATAGAAAAAAATAATGAATTAAAAATAAGTCTATGTCAATTGCTTCATGAAATTTTTAAAAATATTATAATTCATAAATTATATATTTTATCAGAATATGTTAAAAAAGCATAAAAGAAATATATTTCCAGTTACAACTGAATTATAAATTAATTATTTATTCTATCATCTAATTTGTGTATAAAAAAAACCAACTTGGCAGCTGACAAACAACAATGTTAACAGTCATTTACACATTTATAAAACAAAGTAATAGACTTACTGACTGATCAATAGACTTTTTATAGATGATAAGAATAATCCAGAAAATATGGTATCTCATAACACCATAAAGTATCTTAAAAACTGAAATGAAAGAGAATAATCTCTTCAGTCATTCACAAAATTAGAATGTAAGTTTTCACCTTGTGATCAAATTACATCATATATACCAATCTAGCAGTATCAGTTCGTCAGTATAAGTAAAATCTTTAGATAAGACAAAAAAGACCAAGGAAAAAATTATTTATATACATATATATATATATATATATATATATATATATAAAATGAATGGGAATGTACATACAGTCGAAATAGTGTCAGTGAGAACTTCACCAAGTAGCAGAGATGGCTGAGCCAAAGCTCAACAATCTCATGACTACCTCTGAACAATATAATAAATAAGTTATGCTCAGTAAACAATTATTTTCATAAGTTTCTTTAAAAATGAAAAGGGAAATTTATTTAAATTCTGTGCAAAAATAATGATTTGATAGATTGAATGTTTGATTTGTTTGATTTTCTTGTGGTTTATCAACCTTTTGTAAGTTATTTAGAGCCAAAATATATTTTGGATTGTTAGAACAACAATTTTCCCCCAATAGAACCCTACTATTTAACACATTTAAAACTTGAGAATGTGTAAAGTTTTAGTTTTTATCATTTTAGTCATGATACATTTTTGATTACTTTAATTATTATAAACTAGTAAAATAAATATGAAATATCACAGATTAAGATCACATCACAAAAATTTGGATTCTTCATTGATTACAATTAAAGCAGCAATAATAGTCAGTAATCCACAATTAAACAATATAATTCTTTCTTAAACAATTCTGGAGACAATAGAATTAATGTTAAATTTAAACAGTCACATCAACTATCATTGTTTACATTCAAATAGTCTGTGTGTAAAAGGGTAATAAAGCCATATTAAGGCTAGAATAAGAAAATTATTTTTTAAATCAATTTTAAAAAAAAACAAATGAAAAGAATAATAAAATTTCATCATACTTGAAATGTTATTTAATCAACAGCAAATCAGCCAAGATTAATCTTTGACTTAAATACTAATGAATAGTAATGTTATCACATATATTTCTATATCAGAGAAGAGGAATATCCATTTTCAGTTTCACAGATGTCCCACTTACGTACCTAGTTCAATAGTTTATAGATTCACTCATGTTGCCAATCATATGATAGTGTTTTAATGTTAGGAATATACTTTTGCAATTCTGAGTAATATCAACTATCCAATGAAACACTCATGAATTTAGGTATGTATATTATGGGAAAAAAAAACTATGACAAAGTGGAAAAGGTTTTTGTGTGACACATTTATGTCCTTTATGACTTCATCGTACTAAAGTGATGTATATGTTGACATGACTACACATACACAGATTCTCTATTATCAAAATGTAGAATATTTAATAACAAAAATGATAAAAAGAAAAATAAATAAAATGAAATTAGATAAACTATATACCAAACATATATAAAAAGAAAATTTTAATTTAAAATTCTCAGCATCCTTTTTCTTCCGTACACGTGTAGTTACATCAATATAAACATCATTTTAGTCCAATGAAGTCCTAAAAGACAAAATGTGTCACACAAAAACTTTTCCATTTTGTCATAATTCCCCTAAAATTGTTCTTGATTATATATATATATATATATATATATATATATAGAGAGAGAGAGAGAGAGAGAGAGAGAGATATGTAGTTGGGCAGTAATCACTCTCTAATACATGTTTCATAAAAAATGACTGACAATGTACTTCTGTTTTTTAAATGAATTCTTCTTGAATGTCAACAAGGGATTTCTATTTTGGATTTAGTGTGTGTAGAAATAAATTGTCTCAAGTAATTTAAGTTAATCTATTAGCTAACTTCAAGCATTTTGGTTGTTCTAATGCAAACAGTGTATAAAAGATGCTGAAATGTAGAAAGTGCTAGGAATAAACAACCATTTGTATAATTTCTACATATACTACATTATTTATTACTTAAATGTTATTTTTAGTGGCTACTTATATTTGAATAGATACTTCATTTATTTATTAAACAGTATATTTATTTGTTTATTTTCATCTACTGGCCTAAATGTTTGAGAAATTTTATGAAAGAAATATTTACTCTCTCTGGCAGGATTTGAACCTGTATCCCTCTGAGCAGAGAGAGTTACTATTAGGTCCAGTATGCTCTGACCAACTGATCTACAAAGAACCAATTGTTCAGACAAGGCTGAAATTGTACTTTTAAGCAAAATTTTTCATATCTGCACAGTTTCAGATCTAAACGTAAACAAAGTGAATTTTCTAAAGAAAGTAATGGATTTTTATTAATACAACAGATTTTTTTATCACTGTAAACATTATTTTTCGTGGATACTAGTATTTGAGTAGACACTCCATTTATTTATAAAGCAATATATTTATTTTCATCTACCAACCTGAATGTTTGAGAAATCTTATTAAAGAAAATTACACTCTCTGGTAGGATTCAAATATACTACATCCAAACAATAAACCTCATAGTAGCATACAAGAAAAATACAGTAATTTTTAATGAGATAGGTAAATTTAATAACAAAATATTTCAAGATTCCTAGACTTTTAAAATAAAAAGATTATAAGAGAAATTCTTATTTGTTAACATTGTACATAAGACATAAAATAAATGCAAATACATTACAATGTGCATGAGAAACTGAGATCTAAATATGACAAAGAAGTATTCTCAGTAGTTAAGCATTATAACCATTAACACTGGTTTTCCATATCACAAGTTCCATAACCTATTAGCTTCATAAAGGTACCACATGTACTGCAGCCATAGCAAAAATGGTGTGTCTAGGGCAGGATAGACAGACAGACAGAGACCATACCTTTTCAAGATGGTTCTGAATTCAGAATTTTATTTCTCCTAGACTGATTGCCACATGAAAGCAAGGGAGTCTAGTCAGATGAGAGGAAAAAATTCATGCCTTTTCCAAGAGTATTTGGGCAAAATTGAACACAACGAACTCAACTTGCTTGTTTCACTTTCCATGTCACAAACCATTACATTACCCACACCTGTAACTTTTGAAAGAAAAAAAAAAATACACATATATCCATCCTCATATTCTGGATCAAAATTCAGGATGACACAACTGAAAAATATTGTGAAATCTCCTCCTATAGTATGGTAATATTAGTGTTAATTAGAAGTCAAACACTGAACAAATTTCTTTTTAATTATTTAACCCATAATTAGTTAAATTGGATTTTTTTAACAATCCCTATTTCAACATGATTTTTTAAGAAACCTAAATTTTGTGAGTCATATGCACAATTTTCAAGTTTCACAAAATTTTTTTTTTACAAAGCTGAATTTACGTTTTAAAATAATGACATTCCAGTATAACCCAATACCAACAAAAACCCAACTATTTATTTATATGAAAGAATTTTCAGCCTGACCAAAACACAAAATTCTGAGAGTTTAAGAAGTCTGCTAGGCTGTGAAATTTTCAGCACACCCTTAGAAATAACAATAAAAAGTTAAACACCAAAAGTTGCTTTTATTTTCATGTGAGATTAAAATCTCACTAGATCTGTTATACAGTGAGAATATTTTGAGGCTCCTAGAAGTTATGCCTGAATTCGTAATCGGAGGCCACAATTTAAACAACCTAAGGTACGCAGATGATACAGTGCTGATAGCAGACAGAAAGGAAACTACAAGACCCCCTACAGAAGGTAGCTGAAGAAAGTAACAAAAAAGGACTAGAAATAAACTGCACGAAAACCGAATGCATGGCCATCAGTAAAAAGGATAGCCCAATATGCCAAATACAGGTTGGGGATACTAGAATCAAGCAGGTACAAAAATTTAAATACCTGGGAAGTGTTATAACAGAAGTTGGAAAGTGTGACACATAGATCCGAAGGCGAATTGGCATGGCGAAGGAAGCATTCCAGAAGTTGAGTAAGGTATTAAGAAACAGGACAATTTCGCTAGAAACAAGGAAGAGAATACTAGATTGCTATGTGCTGTCCATCCTTCAATATGGCAGTGAATGCTGGACAATATCATCAAAGATAAAGGAAAAACTTGAAGCAACTGAAATGTGGTTCTACAGAAGGATGCTGCGAATATCATGGATCGAGCATGTGAGCAATGATGAGGTCATGGAAATGATGGAAACAAAAAGGAAATTAATACTGAGCATCAGGAAGAGACAGCTGAAGTTCCTGGGACACACAATGAGGAAGGAGGCTTGAAGAATCTGATACTAACAGGCCAGATAGAGGGAAAAAGAGACAGGGGAAACCAACAGATAACATATTTGAAGGACCTAATCAGGTGGATGACAGAACGAGGATTGCATAGTGTAACAGAAGGTGTGCTCAGAGCCACCAGGGATAGGGAAACGTGGAAAGACATGATCACCTATGTCCTGAAGGGACAGGGCACATAGAAGAAGAAGAGATTAAAATATATATTAAAAATAAAAACAATTATTTAATTCCATCTTTAGCCTAATTACTCTTCTTTTTTTTTTCTTTAAAAAAATAAAAACAAAATTATTAAATAAAATAGTTTACATTTTTAAATCTTGTATAAAAGTTCAAAGATTTATTTAGAAAACCAATTTCTTTGTGATGTTGGTACGTCGGAATACAAAGTCCAAATATTAGCAGTTCTTAAGTTTCCTTACATGAAGAAAGTTTCATAAGTTTAAGAAGATCCTTGATACAATATTTGTTTACACAACAAAGAATACTTTTACTTATTTTTGTGATAAAATATAACCTTGTTTCATTTTTAAGTAAATGTTATGATAGATGTACATATAAAAATAGAATTATTTTACAACCAGCTAATTGTTTCAATGTCTTTTTCTTGTCAGAATCCATCTTGCACATTTACAAATCTATCATTTGCCCATTCATTGAATACTTTTGTCATATCTGGATGGGCACTCCTACTATACATCTCAAGATTCTTGAGAAAATCCAAAGGATCTGTAATGTAATCGATCCTGACCTGGCAGCTTGAATTCAGTCACTTTCTCATCAACGTGACATGACTTCCCTCTGTCTTTTCTACAAATATTTTCAAGGCAACTGGTCTGATGAGATTGTTTCCCTGGTACCCCAAATACATGAATTTAAGCATGCTGCTAGATTGGTATCTAGATTCCACCCTTTTTATTGTTGAAATAGTTAAATGCAACCGCCACTTCTACTCCAATAGTTTCTTTTCTCGCACTTCCCACCCATGGAACTCTCTTCTATTTCTTTGTTTCCAATAACTACAATCTTCAAAAATTTAAATGTAATATCAATCGCCAACTTGTTTTCTTGATCCTCATTCATCTTTTGTCCTTTCCTCAATTCTCTCCATTCTCAGTCTTCTCTTTTACTCTCATTCCCTGTAAGTCTCTGTGTACAAGTGGTATTACCACCTTGCTTAGGTAAAATGATTTTTTTAAAAATTTCAAAAATTGAAGAAAGTAACTTTCAATGAGACTATCATGAAAATACTAGTTCTATTCATTTTTTTGGAATTACTTAATCTACTTATACATGTGCATTGTGGAATGGATATCTGCTCAGAATGAGAAATCAGAGAACCAACTTCAAATTCCAGTTGAATTTGTTACATTCACTTATGCACAAATACCCTTGAGAAGGGTATGAATTCATCTCTTCTCCTTCTAGCTATGGGTTAAATAGCAAGACAGATCAGGTTCTGTAGCCTAAGTTGGCAACCAGTCTACCACAGAAAGTAATGGCAACCTACAGCAGGAAAATCTTTTCCTTAGTCATGTCGCTTTTAAGACATGATCGCTCAAGCATATATCACATATGGCACTTAACTGACAGAATCTCACAACAAATAATAGTAGATTATTTTGATGATAAATTGTTTTTTAATTTTTATAAGCCAATTTAAGACAAAATAAATAGATTGTCTTTATTTTTTTCCTTTACTGTTGAGATATATATGTGCATATACATACTCATGTAAAAAAAAATAGAATCTATTTATAAATATGCATGCTTTTCTGAGCATGTTTCTCTTAGTTCAACAGAAAAGAAAAGAAAACAATATAGGAGTAACTGGTAAGAAAGAAAGTAAAGATGGATCTGATCACTGTCTCAATAATTTTTTTATTATGTTCATTACATATTTCCTTTAATTTTTCAATATACAATTTTTTAAATCTGATTTTCTCATAATAAAATAGAATCTTGACAGAATACAGTAAATATCTTTTTAGAAAACTGGCAGAATCTACAAATCTTCAAAAGAAAAATGGAGAAATAATCTGCCATAAGAATTATAGCCATCTCCAAGAAAACAAAAACCTTGAGATCAAAGTACAATTAAAGTTGTGGTCTCTAATATTTTGATATATTTTAAAATATCTAAAAGAAATGTTTGTGTCCGAATATTGTTTGTGCAAATGTATGTGGAACTTTCTACATTTCATTATTTCTTCTTTCCCCAATAAATTTGAATGTAAAGATTTAATCTTTTAAGCCAATCTCCATAAAATTTATTAACCATATACAATAATGATAAAATAAAATCGTGAAACTATATGTATATATAAAAAGTTGTATAAACATTCACATAATTTAATTGTAGCTGTCTAATACAAATAGTTTTTTTTACCATCTTTTTCTGAATAAAAGGACAAAATCATTATTTTTAAATTAAAGTCAATAAATACAATCAACTTGATCTCATTTGAAATTGGTTACTAATAGTAACTTTGAATTAAAAATTAGTATTTATCAAACATACATACAGTCCGTCTATTTATTATACAAATCACATACACCTCAAATTTGCTTTGAACAATTTCTGTTAAACTTTAAATTAATTTAAATGTTAAAGCAAACCTTTTTAGGTAGCTCTAACATGTTTATTAAAGTTATTGGATTTATTATAAAAACTGCAGTCTGAAGTTATTATGCAGATTAAACTAATTTCAGTTGAAGGTCTCTGAAATTTAATAAAAATGATTTTTTTCTTTTTTCCCATAATAAATGTTGAAATATGGGTAATGGAAAGAATCTAACAAATGTTGAAAAACAGAAAATAACAAAGTTATTGACTGAGGGAATGTCCACACTGGAGATATCAAAGGATCTTTGCAGAGATTCTCAAACAATAAAGAAGGCTGTTGAAAATATAACTAAGTTGAGAACTAGAAGCAAAGGAAACATTTTAAAGAACTTGTCTCCTTGAAGGGAATGTAAACTAAAGTGAGTTATAGTGAAACAACTACTTTTGAGTGGTGCTCAGATCTTTGAACAGGCTGGAATTGAAGGAGTCAAGAAGGACAAAGGATGTAAAATATTTTGCAAATTGGGATCTGTCAAGAAATCTCCTTGGCAAACTCCTCTCAGTGAAAAAATATTTCAAAGTGTCAAAATTGGGCTAAGAAATACATGAAAATCGACTTTTCTAAAAGGGTGAATCTCAAGTACAACTTGATAAGAAAATCTTGATTCGCACTAAATAGACCTGATGGATGTAGCAAAAGATGGATTTTATCTGATGAGGATATACCTGTGGCTAAATGAAGGTGACAGCGTGTGGGCATGATCTGGAATTGTCAACCAAACCATTACTAAACTATTCAAAGTCAATGAAGGAGTTAAACTGAACAGTGCTAACTATTGCAATTTCATAGACAAGACTTTCTTTGAATGGTACAAGTTCAAGCCTCGCAGTTTCAAAGTGACAAATGCATTTATGCATGACAATGCACCTTCTCACATATCTAAGGTTATTCATAAATTTTTTGAATGTAAAAGGTTTACAGGAAAGAAGATAATGGAATGGCCACCATCAAATCCTGATCTGAATCATATTGAAAATCTATAGTCAATTGTGAAGATGAAATTATATGTAGGTGGCAAACAATATGACAGCAAAACAGACCAATGGGAAGCAATTAAAACCACCATGTTGGAAACTAAAACAAGTTGAAGTAAAAAAAAAATTAACAAAATCACTGGATAATATATTGCTGGCTGTTATTGAGAACTAGGGTCACTATATTAAGATGTAAATGCTTCAAAGACATATATATTTATTATTTGTTCTATTATAGATGTTGATCAATTTTTGATGATTTATTACTTTGTTATTGAAGTAAAAAGTAAATTTCTGGTTATGCATAATTTTACACTGTAATTTTTATAATGAATCCAATATCTTTAATAAGACATGTTGAAACTACCTAAAAATTTAATTCAAAATTTGTTTTGACATTTAAAATTTGACAAAAGTTTTTCAAAGCAAATTCAAGTTATTGAGGTTTAGGTGATTTACTTAATAACTTCAGACAGACTGCATATTACATCAGTTATATTATTTTACTTGACCATGCAAAAAAGAGTAATCTGTACCCACACTGGATACTCAAGATTGTTATGTCTTCTTAAGGGTCAACAATTAAATAACAATACAATAAACACAAAGCATATCTTTATTATGACTATGATTTTAATGAAAAAAACTGTTTATTTTTTCCATATACTTGAATAATAATGACAGTTATTGTTGACCTTTATAAATTTAAGATTATTGGCTTTTAATTTGACTGAAAACCTATAATTTTCTCTGTATAACTCTGATTTAAAAAAAGTTCTTATAACTGCAATAGGTTGCTCATCAAATTTTAAAACCAATGGACATAAAGCACATCATCTAGATTCCTTTCAAAAGTTTGGTCAGTACATTCAAATAGAAACAAATACTATAATATCAGTGACAGCCATAAAAAGTTACAAAAAAAAAGGAAAATAAAAAAATAAACAAATCAGACACTTTTCCTGTACACTTATTTTCTAGATAAAAAAGTATTAATACAACTGACTAGCTGTTTTGCTCTTAATAGTCTCATTTTGATTAACTGCTCAAAAGCAATAGACAAGAAATAGATAAAATATTCAACCTATATACTGTCAGATTTTATTATGAAAATCAATATTTTCACAATGAAATTGGTATCAACTAACCAACAGAAAATTTTAGGACTATCATTAAAAGAGATGTATATGAGAATGAAAAACCATATTCAAGCTCATTTTTTTTTAATTGTTTCACTCCAAGGAAAGTTGTACAGCCACTGATGCGCAGGGGGCTATATAAGAGAGTAAAAGTTTAAGCAGGAGGAGAGTGAAGAGAAAGACAAACCAGATACAGGGGTGTCCAAGAAAGGGCAAGAAAAGGATGGAAACACAGGTGTGATGACAGTTGCGAAGGTAGGGGTTATGTAGAAAGGACGAGGGAAGGACTGGAGTCAAGTGGATAAGAGTTCATTGGAAAGCAATAAAATTTGCTTGTAAATAATGTAAAAATCAAAGCAGTAGAAAAGTCAACAAAAGCAATAAATGAAAGACTGGTGATGGTTATAGGATATCAAGGAGTCTGTATTAACATAAAATAATACATTCATGTTTACAGGATATGTTTTTATGACCTATATTTTGGGATTTATTTATAAATAAAAAGTTAAGTTGCATTTTATCTGCAAAATAAAACCTAACCCACCTCACAAACAAGTTAACAATATCTTCTAAATAAATAAACAGTAAATTCTGTCTGTCCAACAGTGTATCACAAATCCCTCTAACTTGAGTCACACTTGCTCTACATAAATATAACTTTTTGGAATCAGGATGATACTGGGATTGAAAATCTGCTCTTCATCTAGCGCTTGAACATACAGTATTGAGATTTGTATCTGGATGAGTAGAGAACAGTTAAAAATTCAAATTTTGAAATAACTGAAATACACTAGGTGATTTTAAAAGTTTTTAATTTATATTGAGTTTAAAGTAATACAAAAACTTTGTGAATTTAAAAATTTTTGTTTTAAATTCAGTTTAAAATATTTCCAAAACTTTGTGAATTGAAGAAATCAATTTTATTTCTTCAAAATGCCAAGGAACCTGAATGAGGTCTTGAAGTTCTGTACAAAGTTTGTGATCTGAAGAATTATTGGTGAATGAGGGGCTAACAATTAATAGAATTGAAATACCAGACTATCCACATATGATGTGATTACAGTGGTGAAGGGTTATGCAGAACCAGACACACTTTTCAGAACTGATAACAAAGAACTAATGCACAATGTGTCATGAAGTCTCCAAATACACACTGTCTTGAATTCAAAGTTGCCCTTCTCCTAAAAAGGTTGCCAACTGAAGCTAAATAAAACAATATGCCTTTCTATTTAACTCATATCTGGGGAGAAAAGAGATGGAACCATACCTTCCCAAGAGTATTTGTGCAAAAATGAATGTAATGAACTTGACTGGAATTTGAACTCTGCTCACCAATTTCTCTTTCTACACCACAAACTACATCCCAACTGCACACCAACTTGCCACAATATTGAAAATGTGAAAGACCTGCGAGCATTGAATACACAAAATCTTCCACAACCATTTAACAAGCATCTAATGAAGATATTAGTCAAATAAAATCATTAGGCTTAGGTGAATTCTTGATCTGATTGATTTTGTTTCAAGGCATATCAACCCATTACTTTTACTATAAAAATATATTTTTATACTTTTTTAAGGATTTGATTTTTGTTTTGAGGTTCACTATTTGACTATAGCTGAGACCTTAACAGGTGCTACCACCACAGGTCAGAAACAACAGCAATTAAGAAGTGGTTCCACACTCCTCAAAACCTCCAATCTCCCAATCAGAAGCCTTACTGTTGAATGTAGTTTATTGTCATACCCAGTACTAAAATTAATTCTCAACAGCATTTTGACTACACTATGCTTAAATCTTACATTCATTCACTTTAATAAATATAATTAACATATAGACTTCCTCGTGTTTGAAAGCAAACAAATAGAAAGAGATCCAAAAAGATATAAAATGAAACTGCCATGCCACAACCCCCTATAAAATCAATATTCAACAGTAACCAAAAGATTAACTTGTACACTGTCCATAAATATTCAATATATTTCCTCAGAGCACCAAATCTACCCAATCACTTTTGACTCAGCCTATCCAACAGCAACAGCAAGCTTATCCTTTTGCCAATCTGACAGATTAAAATAAAAATCTATCAAGAGGACATGACAGAAACACAACTCTAATTGTTATGGTTTTATCAAGTTATTAACAAGTTTAAGATAGTATTGAAAGTCCTTGTTAATAAGCAAAACAAAACAATAAAAAAGGGGCTGTCAAGAATTTACCTATCTGATAAGTATTTGCATTACTTACATTCAGACTATTATTTTTATTATCACATTTTGGAAGGGTTGATAAGCCATAAAAAAAAATGAATCAGTCAATCCCAACATTTTGACCATTATATGCTCTGGTCTTATTCAAGTGCTTGTCAATCTGGTCAACCGTTACCAAATTTTAAACTGAATCCTTTATTTAAGCTACAGAGATAGTTCTCAGTCCGCTGTCCATGTCTGGGGATATCTTTTCTTGTTCTTATTTGTTATTGTTCAGTTATTACTCACCCCATTTCTACTGGCCCTAAAGCCTGTACTTGAACTTATAATTACTATATCACCGAACTCACAAGCCAATGCTTTAATCCAATATATTATAAGCAGCACTAAATAAGAACAAGACTAAATATAAATAGATTTAGTAAAATGAGAACTATCTATCCCTTTAGCTTAAATATAGAATTCAGTTCAAAATTTGTTGAAGGTTAACTAAATTGACAAACACCTGAATAAGACCAGAGGGCATGACAGCCAAAACATTGTGATCATAACAACAAAGATAAGGACATTTAGTTTGTATGTAAATAAAGAAAATAATGATAACACTTCATTCCAGAGATTCAGACAGAAATTATCTGACTCTTCTTCTCAGAAAATAATTTTAAAAGAAATTAACAGATATATTTTCATGCTATATTGATGATCATATAAACCATAGACCAAAATGTTTTCTGAAAAGCATTAATGTAAATCCTAAGTTTTGAATTGCTGTAATCCTGAGGCATAAGAGACTTTACCAAAGATCCAAAGGTAAATTAGAAGGATAAATTCAACTGAATTATTTTCCTATTGTACATACCCAATTAACCCATTTTGTTTGGTATCTTCTAAACATAGAAACAAGATAGAGAGACATATTTGAATCCACATCCCTATAAGCAGCATATAAAGAGTTTAATAATTCAAAGTTCTGTACCATAATTTCATTTAGATTGAATATTTTTATCAAATGTCTATCAGTGCATACATAAATTCAAATAATAACTCAAGTTTATTTGCATGTTTTTGTCATAGAATCAATTTCCCTAAAAATTAAAATTAAACTTCAATAAAATCTTCCTATAACATATTAGAACCATGATTTAGTTCTCACTGTTTTCCAACAGATGACATTCCCAGAACTGCATGCATGTCGTTTTAGATGGTAATGCATCTATAAGGAAGTACTATAAGCCAGCTTGAAATTCAGTGTATGTCATTTCATTTGTTTTTATAGTGTTAAACATCTCGGATTTTTTGCCAAAGAAAGTGTATTTTCAGGCAAGTTTACTTTATTCAAAAGAAATCTGCACCTGAAACACACAGAAGTTTTGTTGATACTTATGGCAACCATACTCTGTTGGAAACAATATGCAGAGATTGGTTTAGATGCTTCAAAAATAATGATTTTGATATTGAAGATAAAGAACGTTCTGGTGCACTAAAAAAGTTTGAAAATAAAGAATTGGAGGCATTAATTTATGAAGTCTCATATCAGGTGCAAACTGAACTTGCAGAGTCATTAGGAGTTGATCACATAACAGTTTCAAAATGTTTGAAAGCATTAGAAATGGTTCAAAAGCAAAGATATACAAGTTGAAACCGAGAGACGTCAAATGGTATCTTGTCACATGTGAACAGCTGCTTCAATGGCAAAAAATGAAAGGTTTTTGCATCATATCCAGACCAGCAATGAAAAGTGGATATACTACAATAACCCTAAGTGTAGAAAATCGTGGGGTAAACCTAGCTATGCATCAATATTGGCAACAAAGCCGAATATCCATGGTTCAATCATTGCTAGGCCAGATGTTGCAAAATGGGTGAAAACCTACTTGGAAACAAACACTTAAATTAGAAGTCCTACACCACCCACTGTATTTGCTAGACATTGCCTCATCCAATTATCACATGTTTTGATTGATGGCACATGGCCTGACTGAGCAGCACTTTCATTCTTATGATGATGCCAAAGAATGGGTCAACTTGTGGTTAACCTCAAAATAAATGTCATTTTTCCAATGTGGAATTAAAATGCTGCCAGGAGAAAGTAGTGACTAGTGATGAACAATATTTTCAGTGACATGTTTCTTACTAATTTTTGTAAATAAAACATTACTTTTCATGAATGTAATGTATCTGTGCCTAATTCTTCCACACCATGTAACCCCTTGTGTCTTAGTGAATTTAATGCCTTACATGGGGTGATACTGATAAAAAAAGATGAATCAACGTAGAAGTCAATGTTGGAATTCAAACCTTTCATCTGATTGCATATCTATTAAAACAAAGTGCAACTGGTATGTAAAACAAATGAAATTATATTGATAGAGAGTAATAACTGAGATAGTAAAAGTAACTTATTTAGATAGTCAAACTAAGTTTATTAATGATTCTTCCCTACAGCTATTGTATTGCTTTATATTTATCCATACCCGATCCACAGATAATGAAAGTTTTGCAAAATAATTATGCCTCATCATTTTGAAACAACATACTAAAAATATATTTATAACCAAAGAATAAGGAAGATTTAAAAATTGAAATGAATATGATAGTAATGAAATATTTAACAGTAGTAAACTATACAGTATATAATTCACTTTGTGATACATAATACATACAACCTCTCCTCACTTAATGACCAAGTTTTGCTTCAATAAGCTGGTCACTAAATGAGAAGTTGTACCTGACCACTACTTCATGCATACTTGACATGTAATGAGCTAGTGTCAGTCAGTCTCATATAGCTTTAATGTTACTTTTGCACCATTTGTAATATTTCTGATTTATTTCTAAATGTTTATACAGTACAACAGTGTACTAAGCAGTAAATAAATCTTAAAATCAACTTTATATTCTATTCTTTTCTTCAGTTTGCACTGTTCCATCTGTAAATACAGTACAAATAATTTTTTATTTGTTTTACTGTATTTATTTTGAAGAAATTGAAACCAATCATGATCAAAGTTTTTATACAATGTATAATACTGACTGGTTAGATTTTTAGATATTTTGTTATCTTCTGAGATTTTATAACTGCTCGTAAGTCTGTGCAGTCATTAAACAAGTAACTCATTAAGTGACAAGTGGCTGTAATAGAGATATGTTGTACAGCACACTAAATTATATAAAAGTTTATTATAAAATCATCTTAATATCATAATTTATGTGAAATATAATAATGCTGCTATATCAAATTTGCATCAATTTAAGTTTATTCAATTAATTTCTCTTAACTTTATTTATATTTAAGAATAAATTAAATTGAAAAACAATTGTGTTTAAGTGTTCATACTTAATTTTATAAAGATAAAGTTATACTCTTTTATAGTATGAGGTATCATGATTATATGCAGGTGATGCAATAGTTAGAAGCTTAAAACAAGAAATCAGCAAGCTGAGTTAAAATTTCACTCAAGTTGCATATATTTACTTTTGCACAAATATACTGAGATGAATTCAACATTTCTCTCCCAGATATGGGTTAAATAGCAAGGAAATAAGCTCTCTTGTCATAGTTGGCAATCAGTCTAGGAGGAAAACTGAATTTAAAATTGTAGCCCTGATGAACTATATACCATGGCTCCATGGTTTCAACTGAAGTTCATATAAAAGATGATAAGGTATAATTACTCAGTGACCTTAATATGAGCTTCAAAATTTTTCACAATGTTTTGACTTAATTTTGATATCACACTTATTAAAACTAAATTTTTATTTAAATATTTTTTGAAAAATGTCCTACACATTGGATTTCTAAGTTCAACTTGATTCTCTTGTCCTTCATTGCAATCTTACCACTTTTAAGTTACTGTACATTCCAACTTTCTTTTTGTGTCTCATTGGATGGACAATAGTCATAACACATAGGCAACAAAAAAATAAGAATTATTTTAAAGAAAGCAATGTAATTAGTATTTTTTCATTAATATGTGACCGAAAAGTGTCTTGCCCAATTTACAAAATTGTGAAAATCAAAATACAGCATTTTTTACCTTAATAGAAAGGCTGCTAGAAACTCCAAATTTTATCAATGCATATTACAGCTGAGTATAGATAGCCAAGAGATAATGTTATCAGTAAATGAAAACATCAGCACAATATCAAATCCCTCAACCAGCCACCAGTCTTGTCATGCCCAGACTTGAGAAAAAGTCATGTACTTTAAAATATATACCTATAGAAAAACAAAAACAGTACAGAATTCAGATCTCATCTGGCAAATCTAAAATATACTACATATAAACAAAACTGTTGTGACTCAGCAGAATACAAACAGCAAAACTACTGCTGTACTACTGTTCTGGAAAATTTTACTATTGGTATACAAAGAATTTGGGAAAATCAACCAAAAGCCATAAGAATTGGCAGAGCATAAATTTTTACTACAAGCTATACTTTATCATTATGGTATTTTGAAAGGAGATTTTGGTATATTTGTCCAAATTATATACTATATATATTTACTCTTGTATCTGGTTATATTCTTTTGGTTATTTTTTTTTCAGCTACATAGTTTTGAAATATTTGATGCTTTAACTCAGTTTGTCCAAAAAATTAAGAATGTTGAAACAATATAAGAGAAAAAATAAACTAAGTCTAGCTGGTCAGCAAATATAAAATATTCAACCTTTGTAAATTTTAAATTTGTAAATGATACAATTCAGTGAGAAAGTTTGGAACTGATCAGAATTACTATCTCAAGTACCTAGTTGGTGAAGCTCATTTTCCCATATCAACCAGAGAGAAATATTAACTTGAAAGAAAGATATTAAACCATTTTTAGTAGTTAGCATTGTTTATTAGAATCTGAGTTGTAAAAACAATAATTAAAAAAGCTACTCAACATGATGTTAATATTTATGGAAGTACAAGAAAATGCTGAAAAGTTCTCTGCTCGCCCAACTTTCCATAATCTGACCAAATATTAGAATTTCTTTTGAAATCTCTTCATGGGTAAATTGATAACTTTTCAGTAGCTCCTTGTATTGGTCTATCTTTGTCAATCTATTTGCCCATGACTACATCAATTAAAAAAAAGAATTTTTATTTTTAAGTTCAATTCAATAGATTTAGTAAAAAAAACATAAGTTGTAACCTTTTTTTTTTATTTACATGCTAAATGTCCTAAAATGAGAACCATTGAAATTTTACAGCCAGTTAATGTTATTATAAACTTGAGCTAGAATTTTTCAATAAATTATGACATAAACAAATGAAATATGCATCAAAACCCATATCAAACTAAATGTTTTAAACAAAGTTAAAACACAGAGATGTTTACAGATGGTTTAAGTTTAGAATGTATTGTAAACTCTTTAAAAATAATTTTTATTTTTATTTATTTTTATGAAACAGCTTGTAAACAAAAAATGAATAGAAAATATTCATTTCAAAATTTTATCTCAAATGTGCATGTAAAGAAAATTCTATAAAACTATAGAATATAATGAAAAATTCAATATAATTCTATAAAACTATAGAATATAATGAAAATTCAATATAATTTGTGATAGAATTTAAGAAAATTAAAAATATTTTATCAATATGCTAATCTGTTTTTATGTACTTGAGCATGATCAATGTTAATCAGGTAATCAGCTGGTTGTGGGTGTAACACTCACTGATTCTTGAAAAGGTATAAATTTAGTTTACAAAAGATTTTATTGTCCTTGACAATAATGACTTGATAAAATTATTTGCACCAATATTAGTTTCTAAATTTCTGATTACAAGGTAAACTATGATTCCTATGATTTTAAATACTTTACTAAACTTATATATATATATATGCTAAACCTCTTAGCAAAAATATATGCTAGTGACTTAGTAAATATTAAATTTTCAGAAAACGTAAATAAAACGTTTTTAAGTAGAAGATTTTAAGTACACGCACATACACAGTAAACAATTGTATATACGCGTTAGTATCTATAACACATGATCAGTATATGCGTAAAGCTGAAAGAATTGTAATTTTCTTTAACGGTGTCGAGTCCTGAGAAAAGAGTTAAATCATGGAATAAAGTATGTCTTGTCATTTCTCCTCTTTTAAACTATAAAAAATGGTCGTTAATTCATTCCGATACGCTTTGTCAAATTAAAGGACAAAAAAAGGTTAAAAGAAAAGTGTAAGGTACATGTTTCCTACATCGAGTAAATAAGTGTAGCTAGTCGTTTATTCTAAAACAGGAGATCGATCTACAAAGCGGTGTTTTCAGAAGAGATGATAACAGATGATATGGCCGGCCCAAAAATGAGGGATTTGTTTCCCCACTCAAGTTTTTTAAAAGAATGGGTCTACCGATTTAAAATCATATTATACAGAATTTTGACGTTTGCCATCAGGAGTAGTTATATAAAATCACCAATGAAGATAGCAAAAACAGTTTATTATTTATTATTAAAAATGCTTCTTTATCGCCGTTGTTGTTGTTTAAAATTGATGGGCTGCAGCCTGAGGTAAGTAGGAGGGCAAGATAATTTTGCGGAAGTAGTAATAATGTTCAAAGAAAGGTGTCTGTCTAGCGAGATTTTAAAAATGATAATCCACAATTAGTAGCTATTTATCTACAATTGTATATAAAACGATAAACACCACCCACCCTTCTCTATTTCTAGACCATGCTGTAGGTATACTTTTGCACAGAAATACACATAAGTTAGGTATTTGGGTAAAAGAAAGAAATGATATGTCAGAGAAGAATTTTCTAATAAAAAAAGGAAGTATAGTAAAAAGATATCAGATCCGGACAAAAGTGCTTAGAGAATTCCGGAAAGGGGCCCAAACTCTTACCCTCCAGCCTCCACTTACCCAAAAATAAAAATAAAACATTTCATTTTTAATTATTACTTAACGTGTACAGAAAGAAAAGAAAACAAATAAGATGAACATATTCTCCATCATAAGATAGAGAAAAAAAGATTTTTAAAAAAAAAACAAACACCACTTCTTGATTTTGAAACATTATACATTTTTGTTTTTTTTTAATTATTCCAACAACATAAAGTTGACTAGTTTAACGTTTTTATTCAAATGTTTATTATCGTTTTAAAGTGGATATACGACTTATTAATGAACTTTTTCTACGTAAAGCTGACTTTAAGTGGAAGACTAGCTTTCAGGTTATAAGAATGAAGAAATTCAATAAAGTGATCCCCACTTCTTGGGTCTCTATAAAAAATATGACATACACACCCATAAAAAGTATGTATTGTAATGAAATCATTATTGAAATCAAATTTGAAGAGAATTAATTTAAAAAATACATCTATTTTTTTATTTTATTTTGATTGCTTTATCAGCTTAATGATGACTAACGAAAATTTATTGAATGAATGTAGTTTCAAATTTAAAAAGAAAAACAAAGAAATAATGAATCTAACCCTCTATTTTTCATCCATTTTAAACTCTATGTAACTTTAACTTTAGTTACGGTTGGATGGATGACTTAAAAATACTTTTTTAAGTTTGTTTATACTGAGCGAAGCACAAGAAATTTTGATTCTTCACTTAAAGATAAGAATAAGATGCTAAACACTAGGAAGAGACAAAATGAGACGATCTTTACTCCAAAACTATCGACAGACTAGAAATCAGCAAAAAAAAGAATCGAATGGATATTATAGATAGATGGATATGTGCGTAAAGAAGGAATTGTGTGTGTGCGTAAACATTTATTGATAGGGGGACTCATCATCATATCGACCTATCTCTTTCTCTCTCTCTCTCTCTCTTCTTCTCCGATATTTGAGTTGGGGGTGACAACAGATCCCTATATAGGTGATTGTTTCTAACTTCACCTTCGTGATTTTTCTATTTTACCCAAAAGTGGCTTCGGCATGGTCATCGTCGTTGTTGTCGTTGTGACAACACACCATAACAAAAATAAATAACAATAATTATTAGCAACCACCCTGGAAGCAAGCAAGCTGTGAGGGAAGGGGATCCAAAATAATTCGATTATTATTATGATTTTTTTTATCACAAGCTAAACCTACCTTCTCCTCCTTGGGATGCAATAATTCCACCCGAGCTGGACCAACATGGCGGTCCACCACCACCACCACCACCACTGCTGTACATGGTGTGCAGCAACGGAATAATGATTGTATGTGTATATATACTTGTGTGTTTGTGTGTGTGTATATATATATATATATATATAATATATATATATATATATGATATATATAATATATATATAATATATATATGTATATATATGTATATATATATATATAAAATATATATATATATATATATATATATATATATATATATATATATATATATATATATATATATATATATATATATATATATATATATATATATCAGAGATAAAAAAAAAAAAAAAGTTAAGGGATAAAAGTGGTTAGGGCCAGTCAGTCGGCTACTCCCCAACGGAATGTTGTACGAACCGTTTGATTATTTTCCATTTGTGAAAGGAGGCTGGGGGAGAAGAGAAGAGAGAGATTTTTGTTGTTTGGCCAACAACAACGACTGACGAGAAAACGACGATGACAGCGAAGGAGGAGGAGATAAAGAATAAATGCAGGGAGGAGGAGGAAATTAAGAATAAAAAGAGGAGGAGGAGGGAGACCCTCGAAACAAAAACGACTTTGTTGTTATTATTATTATTGTTGTTGTTGTTGTTGGTGGTGGTGGTGTTGATGATGTTGATGGTGGTGGAGATGCACCTGTGACGTCACATGAAGGCGACCACGATGACGACGATAATCATGATGGTTGTTGACCCCCTCCCTCTCAAATACACCCGTCCTTGTAAAAGAAAAAAAAGTCATTTGATTTTCTTCTACGGTTGGCGTTGTTCGATACCAAAGAAAACTTCACTCAAACACACGCGCACGCACACACACACTCTTTTTCTCTCTCTCAAACACACAGGTACGCAGACAAGTACCAAGAGTAAGACAGTTCTGTGAGCTGTACACATTTGATGCCATATGCACTACACAGGTATGCACTCTCATACATACACACCACTACGAATCTTAAGGTATTTTTGAATAGACGTACACATTTAGTACAACATACTGATATACATATTCAATAATGCATAAAAAACATGCTCATCATATGCAATGCACAGAAAAAACTTAAGCGCGTGCAAGCTCATAAAAATAAACAAAAACCATAAGAGAAAGACGCGCTTTCACACACACACACACAGAAACGAATTTATTTCAAAGCCTTTTTCAAAAATTCAAGCTGATTAAAAAAAATGTCATTTTTTGTAACATGAATTTAAACTTGGCTTTAGACTAGAAAATCTAAGTCGCCGTCAAGCGACAGGCGATGAAGATGAACCAAAAATTTCATGAAGCCTCATTGAAAAGTGAAAACTTCGTTTTTCATTCTAGGACCACTACTAGAGATCAAGTAAAAACCATGGAAAAAAAACAATTTTTAAATTACATTGTAGCTGAAAAACTATGTTACTAAAAATGAAACAAAAAATCGTACACAAAAACGAACCTTAATTTAAAAAAAAAATTAAATGAAGCTATTTTTATTTTTATTTCAACAGGATTTAATTTTTTAGTTTATGAGATAGTCACGTACTTAAACACACCGCTTGCCCATGATCCTGACTCCTGAGTATCTGAAGAACAATGTTCTTTTCTTTTATAAATTTTTATAAGACGAAACATAATAATAGCATGATGATAATAAGCGAGTTTTTAAAAAAATTAATGCTTCATCAAAACAAAACTTTGATAACTTTTTAAGTTTCATCAATTTGTTTTCCAGTAAACTTTTTCTTTGCCATTCTTCTTTATTTTGTTATTGGCATACACAAGCCTTTTAAATTCATTTTTCTATAACAATTATTAAAATAAAAATGATCCTCGAAGCAATAAAAAAAACTGGTGCAAAGAATATTTTTTTTTGTTTTTTTTTTTTTTTGCTATCAATTTAAAAATTAAGAGAAGTCTAAAAAAGCTGACTGATAAAATGTGTGAAATTTGTGTTCTCTCCATACGCCAAAAAAGACATTTCTTACACACTGCACAATAGGGTGTGTGCCGCTCTTGTGCATTTGATAAAAAGTTTTTATATCGGACAAATTTCCACGTTAGATTTTGGGGGTTTCCTGAAGGAATAGTTTACTCATCAAAACTTCAGCCTCTTAAAAGATATCTAGGATAACAAATGTAATTAGTCTTTTTAAGAACAACTACAGAAATATGCTAGTGATCAGCGTGAACGTCAAGAAGATGGTGGCTCAGTGGAGTGGAGTGGATATAAGAAAAAGAAAGTTAACATTCCTGTAGCACATGCCGTGCATTGAATAAAAATGTTTTTCTTGATCTTATGTCAAAAAAGTTATTCAAAATGTAAATGCACATTATAAAAGTACTTTATGAACATTAAACTGTGTATATATTAAGTTTTATTTTATTTATGGCCAGTACTGTAGGGTTTTCGGGTCTTGCAACCCATTCGGCAAAGTCCGTACAGGTTCGGCAGGTGTGGGTATATCCCTGCTTCGGGAGAAGGAGGAGGTAATCTATTAGCAGAAGCACTAATAACAATAACAAGAAGAAGACAAATCAGCGCAGCTGAGAGTGATAGTGGCAGTAAGTGATGAATGTGGGAGGAGGACCATGGTTATTCCCGCGATTCTGAGTCTCGGGATGTCACGGGAAACAAAACAAAAAATCCCAACAACCGGTGTTGTTCATCAAAATGAAACCAACAGAAAATAGGAAAGGAGGCGGATAGGAGAGGAATTTTTGGTTACCTGACATCTATAGGGAGGTTGTTTACATACGGCTGTTTAGATTTCACCAGTTTCATCTTAGTATTTTTGTTAAACACAAACTTTCGGACGAGAAAACAAAATTAGTAGTGTGACGTTTTAGTATTTTAACTATCATCTTCCTCATATACAGATTTTTTTCTGATCTCATATTGCAAAATCAGACCAACATTTAGAAATTTTTAAAAATAAACTTTTTGTGTTAAAAAGCTAAACAATGAGGAGTAGTTTACTGATTTCATCGTACAACTACTTTTCTTTTCTATCCTTTTTTAAAAAATTACTACAAATTTTTTATGCATCCAACATAAATAGGTCTCTCAAATAGTTTTTCTCATGTATGGTAACAATATATAGCAAAAAAAGAAAGTTACTGAGAAAAAGATCGTCAAAAAATGGAAAAACGGAATTGAGAACAAAATAACTGACAGGTGATTTGTAGCGCATAATTGAATACAGTGTTGTTCAGGTAACACAAAAAATAACTAACAGTCGATGAATTTTAACAATATAAATGTATTTTTTTCTCAAACTTTAAGGAAAAAAAATTAAATCCCGAAAAGCAATAATTTAATTTTACAATGTAAAGTTTACAATACATTAATATTTTTAATTACCTAACCTTTTTTTAACAAACTTTTTAAAATAATTTCTAAATTTAATATGAAAATGTGTGAACAAAATCTTTCTAGTGCTCTCATTAACAAACGATCAAATTCAAATTTATTAAAAAAGAACGCCGGTTATTAGCAAACAAAATTGATATAATATTTTATTTTTTGTAAGATGACACTGACAGTCTAAAAGTAACTTTTTAGCAAAATTGTTAACACTTAGTGAATATCAGATTTATAAGTAAAACAATATAAAAAATGTATCTTTCCTCGTTAATCAGACATCAATATAAGACACTGATCTAACAAACTAAAAATAAATCAGGTAATGACACTTCAAACACATGAAAAACTTTACGAATGCACGGCACCGGTTCATGAGATCTTAGAATTGCAAAAATGAAGAGAAATATTACTACTTTTTTTTGTATGCATACATATTTTTAAACAAAACATTAAATAGGAACAATCAATATAATAATAAATTAATTATATGAGAACAAAATAATTTTTTATTCTCCTATGTCGCTTTCGTCATTAAAAAGGTAAAACTGAACCGGAAGAGAGCGGGAATTTCACTGACCTATTTTTATGGTCGTGTTGCAATGAAAAAAATAATCGGTCATTTTTTGGGTGGAAGGGGGGGTCGTGTTCAATTTCTTTAAATGTTTGCAATGTGATGAAGAAAAACATAAATTAACTTTTGGTTTAGTTATTATCGTTATCATAAATATAGAAAACTTTTCAAATGATCAGAGAAGCTTCAATAGATGAGCTTGTTATCGATACACGTTCATCATCAATGTTCTACTACAACATGGTCACATGAACTAAAAACAAATACATTCGAAATAACTCATTTTATAGGTTTTTTTAGGAATGTTGTTAACGTAGCAATTATGAAAGGCTTTATATTTTTCATGCGATTTAAATAACGACGATTTCGTACATCTTTAAAGATGCTTCCAAAAACTTGCAAAAAAAAGTCTTGTTTAAAAAAAATAAATTGGTGTAACGATATTTGATCAAAATCTCAGTGGTTCAATAGAGCCTCATTCAAGAACTGCAATATTGCTTCATGCACGCATACACCGGTATCTAGATCAGACATTGTTACACAATTTCCCCCGAAAGTAATCAAGTCTAGACATTTTTAGTCTCCAGGCGTTTTTAAGAGATTTTTGATGGTTATTATAACTGGTTCTTTTATTTTAAAACGGTGATAGATTTGAAAAAGAATTCTCTAGAAATTAAACGTTACATATGGCTACGTAAGAGTACTTTAATGTCGAATGTTTTATTTTCATAAGTGGGTCACATCTTGTAGTTAATGACAAATGAGTCTTCTTTTCTTTTTTTTTTAATTTTATATTTTTTCAAAGTAAAAACTAAGTTAGCTAACAATAAGAGTCCGTTTTGATTAAAAATCGTCTATCGGATCATTATTCATTACTTTTTTAGTTTTTTTTGTAATGGTTATGCTTTAATGAAAATGAGTATCAAACCCAAAAAGATTACCATCATGTTCAAACACATTATGAAAGTTAAGCACAATACACAAAAAAGAGTGACCATGTTAAATAAAACTACGGTTATTTGGTACTGCAAAAATGGGTGGGACATTGACAAGCCCTTTTTTTCATCTGGATTGTTACACTGACATATTGTACCACGAAAGGACAAAGTAATTATCGGTAAAAATAAAAACTATTTTAAAAAGATTGTTGTACTTTAAGCTAATAAGGTAAACATTTTTCATGATCCAATATTACCCCCCCCCCCCCATACACACACACACACACACGCGCGCGCAAACCAAATTGTCATTGCACTAAGGTTTGGACTTTGGAGTATGCACCAATAGAATCCTTTGGTCCCAAAACAGGGATTGCCTTAACTTTTGGGGATTCACCTTGAACGAAGCACATCTAGATGATCTACTGTAAGATATTTTTTACCTAAACTCTTAACACCTATAGATTTATATAATATATATATATATATATATATATATATATAAAGTTCTCTTAAGAAAAAAAGTAATTATGTTTTTTAACAGTTTTAGAATTTCACTGTGTTAAAGCGACTTTTGAAGTCATAAAAATGTGTAATCATCAGATACATCAGATTTCACACACAATCACACTCAACTATCATGGCATACAAAAACAAGATATTTTTATAAAGTTATATACAAGAATGTCAATTCATGACTTTTTCAAGGGCTTTATTGAGAAAGTAAACACAAGAATAATTATTTGAAATTCAAATTCAGTTTGCCTATTACATGCTAAGAATCTTTAGACTACTTCAAGGTATACAAGTTGAATAATAAATCCATGACAACATCCTAGTTTCAAATAAGAAAGTGTAAACGCTATTTGTCTGTTACGATATTTGTTGTCATGCATTTATTTCAAGTGATCATTCATAATTATGTATACATAAATGAAGCATAAATTTGTGAGCATGAAAAAAATTGTATATATACTGAATATTGTATTTACTGTCTCAATTTGTCATTGGAGTATATATTAGATATAATTATTGTCTCAATTTGAATTAAAAGTTCCTTGAATTTTCAATGTTAAATTGGTTTCTTTTCATAAATTGAACTGGGATTTTGTACTGTTATTTTTTTTATAATAGTAGCATTTTTGATGGGCTACTTTTTTTTATTTTATTAATATTTCTTTATTCCAGTATTTTCTCAGCTAAGTTTTTAATATCTGGAAATTAATACATGAATAGCAGGCCACAACTAACAGCCTTATGATGCAACTTTCCTGATTCTAAGTATTCATCATTTTTCAAATTATTCTTGCAATTCCTAATACATTTTCTTCTATACCAGTTCCACAGGGCAAGCAATGACAATTCTCTTTATCTATATTTCCAATCTGTCAGTGTTTATATGAGGTGTACCAATGACATGGCATGATTGAGATTTTCTTTAACTTCCAAAGTCTTGTGAATTTTCAATACAATGAGTCAAAGTTGATTACATTCTCTTCCCTGTATCAAAATGGACCAATGATTAACCCTTCTTTTTTTTCTCTTTTACCCATATGTCCAGATTGTTACCTGCTTGTATTGAAAAGTCCTGCTAAATCTTGCATGTTTATTATTATTATATAAAGTGTACTGGCTCCATGAAATATATACTTTTGACATTATTTTTTTCAGATATGCTTTATGAGAACTGATTTTTCAGTGAATTAGGAATTAATACTTTTCTGAAATTATACTACAGTTGAAATCGTATGCTTTACAAATAAATCTCACAATGAATATCTTCATACTTAACATGAACAAATTTGTTATAATGTCCACAGTGTCATATTAAGTGAGTTGGGTGGTCCAAAATGCCTTCACTTTTTACTAAAACAGAAGTTTCTTCACTTGGCTTCAAACCATGATAATGCTTTTGAAGTGAGATATCTACAATTACAATAATTATAAATATAAGAAATCAAAATAAATCAGATATCTTCATTTCCCATTTTCTCTCCACTCTAAAGTACTAACTTGTAAAACTGTTTTATAATAAGTTTATGTAGAAAATTTTATAGGTTTTGTTTCAGAAAATAAGTACAAGTGAAAGCCAAAATATATTTAAAATATTATAATAAATCTAAAAAAGCTTTAAATCTTCAAAACGAAATATATGATTTAGTACTCACCAATTTTAACATCCAATTTAGCCCCCCTCACCATGTTTTATATTATGGTGCCCTGCTTGTATAAGTATACTTATGAAAAAAAAATTGTGCAGGATCACCCCCAAGCAAGACAGAAAATGTTTCTTCATTGTGCAGTTATTTGGATTTTCATAAACTCTGAACATTGAGAAAAAAATTGCCCACCGCCCACAAATATACACACACAAAAAAAGACTTGTGTTGATTCTTTATCAAGTAATTGAAACTCATTAATTACAAAAGATTACATAAATTTATTGAATTTGGAAAAGGAATGTTTGATCACTGATTTTATCAGTTAAATCAATTTATTAAAAAAGTTCCTATTTCATAAGATTGAAGGAAAAATTATTTTTCTTTGATGAAAATACCTTCTCAATAAATGTTTTTGTTTGAATCATGAGTTCGTTAATTTTGCATCTGAATAACTATTAAATATTTTAAAAATTATTAAAAATGCTTATTTTTTTACAAACTATCACCGAATAAATATTAATTACAGTTGTCATAAAGCTTTAAACATTCAAAAATCAAAATGAAATGTAAATTTCTGATTTATTTACGGAGTTACATAAAAAATATGTGTGAGGGAGGTGCTCATGAGTTCTCAACCACAAAATCACTTCTAAAAAAAACTTTTTGGTCAGTCTTTGAGAAGTAGGTGGAACCGAAAAATTTTCAACGTCCTCCTCTTTTGTTTTTAATTATTCAAATAAAAATAATAACATTTTAATTTTAAATACATATTTTCGTCCTTAACTATGTGTTCAAGAAAATCTTATTAACGATGTTAATAATCTTTTTAATAAAATTTAAAAAATCATTAAAGTAAAATTTTCATAACATTGTTAAAAATAAATTTATCAAGCAAGGCATTAGAGTTAACGCCCTTTTTGTCCTTTTAAAAGATAGCAAATGAGGAAATTTTGACAATACACGCGATCAAAGATTTTTGTTCAAGTTGATTTTAAAGCCAATCTTAAAATTTCAGATTTAATAATAACAAATTAAATAATTTCAGGAAAATTTCAAGTGCCTTTACAGATTTAAAGTATGATATGCCAACTTTTTTTGAAGTGATGATATGTCAGAGAGCACCTTAGAAAATGCCGCACACCCATTCCTTCTCCTCCTCCTCCTCCTCCTCCTGCGAGTTACGTGAAAGAAACCTCGAGTGATAAAATTACTTCGTAGTATTTTAACCAAAAATGTAATGACTACTTTTTTTCCCGTCATTCAGCAGAACAACCATTAACTATTTTTGATCAAATTACATTCCTCTCGTGGCTGTTACTTTGTTTTGGAAAGATTTTTATTAATTGACTTTAAAATTAAAAAAAAAAAAGAAGAATTAAAAAAAGAAAAATATGGCGAAACTGACGTAATCGCTGACACTAAAAAAAAAAACGTAAACATTCATTTTTAAAGTAGCCTAGTTCTAGTTTCAGATCATTGAGGTTTTTTTTTTTTTCAATTCATTTGTTTCTGAAAATAAATTATTACACTTTTTCCAACAACATTTTTTTAATTAACAATTTTCTTAAGGGAATTATTGGAGCATGTTTTTAAAGGTGTCCTTATGCATAAAAAAAGACAAAAATGAAAAAGAATCTATGTTGGTTGGTTATTTATTTATTTATAAGATAATAGATTTCATTTTTACCCACAAAAGTCATACGTTTCGTTTTCGCATTTATAAATAAAATTATACACAAGTGACAAGTCAAATTCATTTTCATGTTTTTTTCTTTCTTTTCTTTTCCCCAGACCAATTCCTGATATTCCCAGAATGCATCATATTCTCATTTCAATCCTTTTCGCAGATTATTAAATTAAAAATCTCATATAAAAAGTCCTTATATGTTTTAACTCATGTTTTATTTCTACTTTAGAATCAATAAATAAATGAATACAAAATTGTTTTTCTACTTCAATTATTTATTATGAAAATATACCGTATTTTTTATTTATTTCTTTTTTTACGATAAAGAATGTTTGAATAAACATGAAAGGTAATTTTTTTATTTATCAAAGTGAGATCGGTAACTCACTGAGACATTTCTTTCTATTCATAATGTTAAATTCTAATTTCAACAGTATCTATCACCCCAGATTTTTCCAAGAGTAACATTTACAAACAAAATTCGTTTCTAATTACTTAATGGGTTCAAATGTCTTCAACAAAGCTACCCTGATGCTTGTTCAATATTCATTCACACTGAGTGGTGGCAAATCAGCAAAAATCGTCTGCATTTTTATGAATAATACTGAACTGCAGCGGTTTATAAATTACGAGAATGAATAAAAAATTTTCCACTTGACATTAAATTAGTAAACAAAAATGAAAAAAAAAACGCTTGAATTTGAAGATTTCTTATTCAATTCTTGTAGTAAAAAACTGATTAAGGTGAAATACAATTGACTATCTTTTGAAAACGCCTTCCAAATTATTTTTGTTTTTCATTGCTCTTTTGATTGAGTCTTCTCAAATACGAACAGCTGAATAAAAGTTGTAGATTGCCAGAAATAATATTTCGTTGAAACGGATTTTTTAAAATTTATTTTTGCAATAGAAACACACATAATGCTGAAAACTTCTCGACCTGATCGCATTCCAAAGATATTTTTTTAGTAAATGACCAATAAATGCAAGTTTTTTGTTTATTTTTACTAAAAAAAAAAGTAGTATCAAAACTACAAACTTTCAATTACAAAAGTAAAAAAAAAACTTTTTTTTAAACAAATAACTAGAGAGAGAGTAATTGTCTATTTGTTTTTATTTTACCAGATTCTACTCTTAAAAATGAAACTTAGGTAGCGTAGAAGAAAAAGTTTAAAAAAATAAAGGTTTCAAATTCAAACAAAACAAAAAAAGTTGAAGTACATTCTCCGTTTTGATGTTATTTATTTGAAAAATATTTTGTTCATTGACATTGTTAAGTTTTTTGGGTTTTTTTTAACCAAAATTTACCACTTTCTTTTAAAAAATGAAATGGAAACAACTACAATAATACTAATAGCGATTTGTTGGGGGCACTTTTCTGTAACCGAGTAATGTCAAATAAAAAATAAAAAAACTAAGCTGTGTGTCACTTTAAAATAAAATACCGAGAACAGTCGATATGAAAATGAAAGAAAATCACACCAACACTAAAAAATAGTAAAAATAGACAATGCCATGAATCTCGGATATTTCCCTTTAAAAATTGACAATGAAAAATACTAAAAAAGTCAAATTTGTAGAAACGCACACGCACTTATCGACTTTTATTTAAAAGAAAAAAAAAAGTCATAAATCGGATTTATAATTTATAATTTCAAACATCACTAATTTTAGAAATTATGTCAAATTGTTACATTACAAAGAACGGTCACCAACATGAAAGATTTTATTTTTAAATGATCATTTATTTGCTATTAAACCCGTTTTAAATTTTATCAATGCGTTTTTCAAAAACACATTGATTTTTTGTTTCGAGTATTATGAATTTCAGTATATCAAGCATTTCTGCATAGAAAACACTTGTTTACCTCTCATGTTTCTTCTTTCTCGATTTCTTGAACTAGCCTTTGGGAGGCAATTCAAGGTTTGAAGTTTGTTATGTAGAAAATCGTCTGTAACTCATGAAATGAAATGGTTTTAGAATCGACATGTGGGTTGAAGTAACTCTTTGGATCGTGACTAAAATTAAAATAGGTTTTAAATGCAGAACATAACATTAAAGTCACACATCGAATTGTATTTTTTCTAACTATTGGAGAAATTAAATAAAAAACTATATTGAAATTTACAATCATTGTAGTAGTGTAAAAAGTATAATTTTAATGCGAGCCGACTACGCGAAGAAACAGAATATTAAAAAGCGCTAACTCAAACATAGGCAATACCAATTTATTTTATTTTTTGTACTTCTTTACTGTCAAAAATGTTTTGTTTTTTAGTTTCAGTATGGTCCTGTTTAGACCGTGGTGACGCTAGTAATGACGTCATCAGTAATGGTGCTTTCGTCACACACGAAGGTTGTTTACGTTTCGATCATTTTCCCACTACCCCAAATCAAAACAGCAACTTTTTTTTCGGCATAGACAAACAATAAATAAATAAATGAACTAATAAATTATTTAATTGCAAAATTTAACTGAAGAAAATAAGAACTTATTTTTCCATTATGGAGGAAGATAAAACAATATAAATGAAGCTATTTCATTGTGAACTTTGAACGTTTGCGCATCGTGTTTTTACACTTGGACCAAGATAGCAAACATGGTCCCAACTCCCAACTGTTTCAGCAATCATCACAGACTGAGAAGAATTAACAAAATTAGATTGAAATAAATTAATGAATTAGCAATTATTGAACTTATATAAATAAAAGCTTAATTTAAATTATTTTAACACTTAAATACATTTTAACTTTTTGTCCATAATGTTTTAAAATAAAGATTTTTTTAATTCATTTTTTTGGCAATTAATTTTTTTTATCGATACGAAAACAGTAAACTGTTCCCAATCGGAAGATATATTAAGAGTTAAATTGTATGCTCCTTGTTAAAAAAAAATGTTCAAACGTTAATTTTACAATGGAATGATTTATTTCTGCTTTTATCTGTGCGGAAAAGACAAGAAACCATGCCTGCCATCTAGCGATAAAAAGACAATCGTAAACAAAATAACTTCATCAGTGACGAAAGCGCAGTTAATGTTGACGTCATCACAAGCGTTACCACATTCCACGGGCAGGGGCACTATTTCAGACAAACTTGTAGAACTGATCGTAGTGAATTTAATTCCTAATATTAAAGAAAAATACATTTTTGACGGTATATTATTTTAAAAAAGTTAATAAGCCAAAACAAACAACCTGGTGAAAGACAGTATAATGATTCAAAACAAGACAAACCGTTGTTCTCTTCTTGTATAGGGAGCTTGAGGCTCACTAGATGCCGCCTTATCAACTCATTGCAATTAGAGTCACCAGAAAACCAATTTGCATCCAATACTTTTAAAGGAGAAAAAAAAAGCTAATATTTGATTTTTATATTGTGATAAAAAGAGTTGCTTGCATGTTGCTGATGTTTTGAATAAAATGCAATTTGTCTTCTGGTTTGCAATTTTCACTTTGTGCACTAAATATAGACTGATTAAAACAAACATTGGATTGTAACTAACTACCATATGTTTATTCTGAAAATACAACTAACTGAAACACATCTATTTTCCACACCTCATGTTGAATAAACTTCATAAAAACTAGCAAAAAGTCACTAACCATTAGTCAAAATCACTTAACCTGACAGTTTACTTGTCTATACTTCCAAGATGAGGTAGTATTTACATTGTTTGCACTGTTGTCCTCATCTTTATTGCCATGTTTATGACATTTAATCTGTTGTACACTCTAGCCTTCTTCCTTGAGGACACATGGCCCAATATATATAAGCATTGGTGAGTTCTAGTGATCTGACCCAAAGAGTTGTGATTCAATACCTGGCTACAGCAATGGTGAACAAATAATTTAGAGAGTTGAATTAAAAGGAAATAACTATATGGTATCTAGAAGTGGCATCACATATGGAATGAGAATGATATACCCAAGTGATCGAAATAAAGGGTTTAGTTAAAAAACATGGCAATAAAGATGAGAACAACAGTCTGAACAATGTAAATAATGAAAGTTTACAAATTACAGAATATAAAATTCTTTTCTAAATTGTAATTTTGAATTGTTTAATAAAATACTGTGCAGCTTCACAAAAAAGCATTAAGATCACCAAAATGCACATTCCAAGGAAACAGATCTAAATGGAAAGTTATTTAATGACAACTAATGATGTGACTATAATGAAAATTAAAAAATGTAGTAATTATATAGTAAGCAAATAAATCTAGATGGAGATTAACATTGGTTTTATATAAGTTGCAAATGAAAATAATGCAAAATTTATTTATTCATTCTTTCAAGAGAAAATTTTTCATAAACAAACATAAAAAGTAAGAAAATAGCCAAAGTCATAAAAACAATATTTGGATATGTAATGACAGTTTTTTTGTATTTGTAAACGTAAATACATTATTTTTTTCTAATTAAAAACAATTGTAATTTATGTTTGCCATCTTGGTTCACATAAAAGACAGGTGGTATACTAAGAATTGTTCACAATGAAATAGCTTGATTTATTTTATGTTAGTCAAAGATGGAAAAATAGGTTTTTATTTTAGTTTAATTTTACAATGAAATAATTTCATTTGTTTATCTATACCAAAAGAAAACATGCTGTTTTAAGGGAGTGAGAATGATTGCAAACCAAATAACTTTGTGTATGATAAAAGCACCAATATTGGTGATGTCATTACAAACATCACCATGACTATCATGAAGGTTGTTTGTTAAATTGTGCCCAGATAAGACAGTAAAATAATGCAAAAGATTAGCATTCCACTTACAAAATGAATCAGATAGATAGGTAAGCTTTAATTTTGTAAATTGCTACTTTAACCATCATTGAGAAATAAAGAAATTGGCTTTTTTTAAAACTGTAATCAACATGTTTCTGTTCTTTTTTTGACAGGATTTGTCATAATCAGTCCCACAAGTATGCCATACGAGTCAAAAATCAGAGAAGCTAGTAATAGTTGATGGATAAGAGTGAAAATATCTAAACTTATTTATAAATGAAACTTTGTCTGTGTGTGTATGTGTGTGTGTGTTATATAGACTCCAAAACAGCTGAACCGATTTTCTTAAAAATGTACACAGTTGTACTATAAGTGTCTGCGGGTGTTCTTAGCTAGGTTTTGTGTCGAGGTACCCCCAATAAATATCAAAAATCGATAATCGAAAAAATCGGGTTATAGAAGGAGTGGTCCGATTTTAATCAAATTTGATACACTCATAGACAAAGACATAAGAAACGATATTCAGAAGTTTCAAGGTTGCAGTTCTTACAATAGTGCAGAGAATCGATAATATATATATATAGATATATATAAGAGGCAAGATGTTTGTGTGTGTGTCTGTTTATCTGTCTGTATGTCCTTTATACAAATCCATAATTTTTATCTGATTCTCACCAAACTTCACACAAATATTCTTTAGGCAGAGTCTGAGCTCCAAGACCATGGATTAGTTTTAAAGCTTTCATTACACCCGAGCAACGCCAGGCTATACTGCTAGTAATTTGATAAATCAAAGTTGAGGATAGTTAATTATCAGCTTAAATGCTGCTAGGTTTTAGGACAACAATAATAATAGTTAATAGGAAAAATGCAGAGGATCAATAGTCAATAAAGAATTGCTGCTTATCAGACTTTTAAGTTCTATTTATACATAAAGCAATAAAATTCTGCAGAAACTTATCAATTAAGCTTACCATACTGCAATAATATTGCATATATCTAACCACGTATTAAGCACCTAAAGTAGTCCATGAGGTTGACTCACAAACCAAAAGAATAGTGAGTGATTCTCATTGTCTCCATCTACTGTGGTTTATCTAAGCTCAATAAAAAGCTACATATTTTTTACATTCTTTAAATTAGACGCACTTACAAGTAAACATTGGTACTTCTGAATTTAAAAATGTTCACTTTAATGATGAAATTACTAAAACAGTTATTTATTTTCTTTCAAAATAAGGAAACTGAATCTAATGCCTATTATCTTACGAGAATGTTACACTAAATAAAAATATTGGCAATGAAGGTCAGCAAAATAGTTTAAAAGTGTTTAAGTTTTTATGTAATACTGAAAATCTTGGTAAAAGAGGTAAAGAGAGGAAAAAATTGGCTGACATCAGTAAGTCAACTGAAAAATTCTTTACAAAGATTCAAATACAGCTGCAGTAAGTATCCGACTTTTCATATTATCCTCTACTCTTATAAGAGCCAAATGAGACAGAAAATGGAGTACTATTGGCTTATTTGGGAGAGAACTGCTTGGTCCTCAATTTCTATTGTGTTAAAAAGTGTCTCTGGGTCCTTCTTGGAGAAGAATTATTTTCCATCCTCCAACCTCAGGAGGAATGTGGTGAGTCTCTCACAGCTTAGTCACTACTTCCAAGAAAAGTGATCAGACGAACTACATTCCTTGGTTCTGCCAGGTCTAAACTTCATGGTAAGAACCCGCCATGCCACTTACATTGTAGCAAACCACTCAGATTCCCTCTTTATTCCATTGGTGATAAGTTCCACTTGAACAGCTTCTTCCCGCAAACTGAAACTGTGAAACCAACTTCCAAAATGTTTCCTCAATAACTACAATTTTAATCTGTTCAAGCTAACCATTATCTTCCCATCTCCTATCTATATAAACTACTTAACATAATCCTCTACCTTAAGTAGCCCTCGAGCCTTGTACAGAGTGAACCTTACTGTAAAAAAAAAACCATACAACCAACATACATAGAGGAGCTGGTAAGGTGCTCAGACAAGCAGTGACTCTACAACCACATCAAGTCATGAGATTGATAATGATAATGAAGTTATATTCAATTACTGAATTGGAGAATTCCAAAGGTCTCTCTGTCTTGTAAACTGGCCATTGGCACAAGGGCACCCTCATCTTTGCTTTTAACATGTTTGCAAAAGGAACATGAAGGCAATGAACATGGACATCAAGAGGTGGGAAGATGTCACCAATGATCGCTCATGCAGGAGACTTGATTTACAATGAGAAGACATGAAGGCTTGTTGCCAGGGAGAAGCATGCTCAATTGACAGAAAAATGCAAGGCAACATCAAGAGAGAATGTTATCACATGTATTCATTGCAGTCGAGACTGTCACTCTTATGTGGGCCTGTACAATGCTGTACATCCATCAGCAGCTGAGGCATAATTCTTTGGGTGCAGATCCAAGGTTTCTCAAGATTGATAGATGCCATATGCAAGTCAATTGCAAATATTACTATTGATTTTAAATCTGAACTCAAAATTCTTTAAAAAAAAAAAACACATCTTTTTTTGTGTTTACTGCCTTAATATAAAGTTTATTATTCTTGTCTATAAAATGTAAAAGAAATCAAACTGGCAATGGGTTTCTGTATTCATATGTAGACATGTCAAGAAATGAGTATTTGTGAGATAAGGACAACTTTGAATTAAACACATATGATCAATAGTCAATGAAGAATTACTGGTTAAATGTTTCTAGAGCATTGAGCTCAGTGTCAAGAATTATACCAGGCCTAATATTGAGTTAAAAATATGAATTAATGATTAAATAAAGAACACGTAAGAAAAGCTTAACAAATCTAACATGTTTCACTGTTTAGCTTTATCAGTCTAGAACTGGTTCGCACATGGACGAGTGTCCCTGCATGAATTTCCAATGGGCAACCCCGAGGCCACATTATGCTGCAGGCGGCGCCATTCTCCATCCTTCACCTGCTGCAATTAGTGACCATCTGACCCTACTCTAGACCTCTCTTATCTACAACTAAACCACCATGAAATTAAACAAATGAAAAAGCAAGACTAAACCAGCTAGTCATAAATCACCCAAACCTATCTGCGTTTCCTTCACAAACATACAAGGTATTCGCAGTAACTTTAATAATGTAGAATCATTCCTTCAAACTAACCTAACTCACCCGATATCTTAGCTATATGTGAGACTAACCTTAACCCTTCTATCCCCTCCTCGGAGCTGTTCGTTCCTGGTTACGTTCCTCTCTTCAGGAAGGACTCCAATGTCCATATGCATGGGCTTGGTGTATATGTCAGCGAACAACTCCCTCTAGCCAGGGTCACATCTCTTGAATCCCTGGATCATTCTTTCATGTGCTTCCATCTCTCACTTCTAAGCTCGGTTAGCTATCTCTTCTTCCTCTACCGCTCCCCCTATACCTCTGACTGTACGGTACTTGATAGCATCTCTACTAATATCGACAGGGCCATTTCTTCTCACACATCTGCCCATATATTTGTGTTTGGTGATTTTAATGCCCACCACACCAAGTGGCTTGAAAACTCAGCCACCGACCTTGCTGGGATCCGCACCATGTATTTTTCAATAACCCAAGCTCTATCGCAAGTGGTGAACTTCCCCACACGTTTCTCTAATAACCCTAACGGAAGGGACTCCTTACTCGACCTCTGCTTTTACTTCCATTCCAGACTCCTGCACTACCAGGAAGCTCTGCCCCCTCATAAACTCTGACCACGCCGTAGTTTCTGTCAACATCTCAATCCGCTCTTACTCTACCCAAGAAAACCAGACCAGCAGAATATCATACTGCTACCAGAGAGCAGACTAGGACTCGTTCCGAGACTTCCTCTGCGACGTCCCCTGGAACAACGTCTTTGATCTTCCTATCGAAGACTGTGCGTCCGAGATCTCCTCTTGGGTTAAGGCTGGCATCGATGCTTTTATCCCGGCCAGGAAATTCCAGCTAAAATCAAATTCGTCTCCTTGGTTCTCACCCGCTTGATCAGCCGCCATTGCCCACCGGAACCATTTCTTCCGGCTCTATCGAAGCTGCTCATCGAACCAAAACAGGCGCCTTTTCGCCTCAGCACGTCATAAGTGTAAAAAAGTACTGAACGAAGCTAAGAGGGAGTTTGCTACCAGAATGAGGCAACGCATAGCATCCTCTAAGTTTGGCTCCAAAGATTACTGGCGACTCTGCAAAAGCGTGCTCAACAAGAGCAAGACTTCAATACCCCCACTAATCAATGAATTTGAAGTTCTCACCTCCCCAGCAGACAAGGCTGAATGCTTTGCCTGTAGATTCTCCACCAATTCGACACTGGACTCGTTAGGAATACCTAGACCCGACTTCCCACCCAGAACTAAGGCTCAACTAAATAACGTCCACATTACACCCTCGCTGGTCTCCAAGATAATTGCACAACTTGACCCACACAAAGCAAGCGGCGGTGACGGAATCCCAATCATAGTACTGAAGAAATGTGCCCCAGAACTCTCCTCTGTCCCCTCTAAACTCTATAACCTCTGCCTATCTGCTTCCTGTTTTCCTGCCTGTTGGAAGTCCCCCTGTGTAGTTCCTATATTTAAGAATTCTGGCGAACCCTCAGACCCCGCCAATTACCGTCCTATTAGTCTCCTTCCAATCTTCAGCAAAGTTTTCGAAGCCATTATCAACGCCGAGGTTATTCAGTATCTCACGGCCCACAGGCTTCTCTCTGACAAACAGTACAGGTTTCGCTTCACCAGGTCTACTGCTGATATGCTAACGACCATTACCAAGTACATATACTGGGCACTTGACAAGAATGGCGAAGCCCGAACTGTTGCCTTGGGTATCTCCAAAGCCTTCGACAGGGTCTAGCACGCTGGCCTCTTATGCAAACTGCGGAGCTACGGGATTACTGGACATCTGTTTGACCTCATCCAGTCATTCCTCTCTAACCGCACATTGAAGGTAGCATTAAATGGGCATGCCTCCCAAAACTACCATACGAACGCAGGAGGTCCCACGCTCTTTCTGATGTACATTAATGATCTCCCCGATGCCATTAGATCCCAAGTAGGCATGTACGCCGATGACACCACAATCTAATCTCGCCTCGATCAAAAACCAGGTGTGGGCAACAAAGCGAACCTCGCCGCCGAGCTTGAAAAAAACCTCCAATCCGTAGTGGTCTGGGGTAGGAAATGGCTAGTAAATTTCAATGCTTCTAAAACGAAGCTGTTATCAACTAACCACCATAGACAATCACATCTACCTCCCATTAGCATGGGACAGGCTTGCCTCCCAGAGAGTAAAACACTACGCCTCCTAGGCCTTACACTTTCGGCAGACCTCAAATGGAATGACTATATCGAATCCAAAGTTGGCTCTCTGTGCAGGGCCCAGAAGTTTTTCCCACCTGAATCTATCCTGCACATATACAAATCTACCATCCGCCCGTGTATTGAATACTGCTACCATATCTGGTCGGGTGCCCCTGCTGCTCTCCTTGGGCTTCTTGACAAAATACAAAGGAGAATCTGTAACATGGTTGATACTGACTTGGCTGACCGGCTGAAACCACTCTCTCACCGGCGTGATGTGGCTTCCCTGTACCTCTTCTACAAGTACTTTCATGGCTTCTGCTCCGATGAACTTAGATCACTGGTGCCACCTAAGCATGAATTTACACGAGATACTAGATTAGCAACTAGGTCCTACCCTTTTACAGTTAAACAGATAAGATGTAACCGTAAATTCTACTCCAACAGCTTTTTTTCTCGCGCTTCCCGCCTGTGGAATTCCCTTCTACACGTCTGCTTTCCCGACAGCTACAATCTCCAGGTGTTTAAATGTAGGGTCAATAGACACCTCCTATCACACTAACTCCCAATTATTCTCAGAACACTCTCATCTATCCAACCCTCATTCTCGGTATCCTTACCCGCCTATTACCCACCCTCTGACATTTCCTATATTTAACCATCCTTTCTCCACTCTATGTAGCCCCCTGCACAGTAGTGGCAGTGACATGCCTTGCTCGGGGTGAAACACTTATGAAAAAAAAAAAATATTTATTTTGTTTTCATTGGTTGAGTAGATATCATATGTTCATTTCAATGATATTAGCGGGTAAGTATATATCGATTTTGTTGTCTAGACACACACATATCTCATGGTGTGTGTGTGAGATTAATTCTTGGCATATTAGCATAATTTAAGTATTTATATTAATGTATATGTGTTGTGGTGCAATGGATATTGGTTTGAAATGAGAAATTGGAGAGCTGAGTTCAAATTCTAGTTGAATTTGTTGCATTCACTTACATGCAAATACCCTTGAGAAAAGTATAAATTTATATATTCTCCTTCCAGCTATATAAAAGGTCATACAGTAATAGTGGTGTCAAAGAAATAACTATCCTTTTGACACTTTTTTTTGTGGGCATGAAAATTCAACATTGTCAATTATTTATTAGTATTCTTTCTAGGTATTCTCATTGTAATAGGTCATGTTAAATTTTTAGTGTTTTTGAAATTAAAATTATGGTTTGTTTTCTTTCTATGTGATCTAAACTTATTTATAAATGGAACTTTGTCTGTTTGTCTGTGTGTGTATCCGTTACCTATAGACTCTGAAACGGCTGAACCGCTTTTCTTGAAAATTTACAGTTGTACTATAAGCGCCTGTGAGTATTCTTAACTAGGTTTTGTGTCGAGGTACCCCCGATAAATATCGAAAATCGACAATCGGAAAAATCGGGTTATAGAAGGAGTGGTCCAATTTTAATCAAATTTGATACACTCATAGACAAAGACATAAGAAACAATATTCAGAAGTTTCAAGGTTGCAGTTCTTACAATAGTGCAGAGAATCGATAATATATATATATAAAAGGCAAGATGTTTGTGTCTGTATGTCCTTTATACAAATCCACAATTTTTATCCGATTCTCACCGAACTTCACATAAATATTCTTTAGTCTGAGCCTGAGCTCCAGGACCATGGATTAGTTTTAAAGCTTTCATTACACTCGAGCAACGCCGGGCTATACTGCTAGTACTCAATATTACAAGATCTCTTTCTTTGGCAACAATTGTTAATATTGTTTTGTTTATAATTATAATAACAATTTATTCTTTGTAGTATATTATTTTTAATATTATTAATATATAGTTTATAATCAAAAAGACAAAGTAGACAATGATCATTGCAGTGGTTGAGAACAGAATCACTAGACAGATCAACAAAGCAATAGAAATTGGTAACAGAGAAAAATGCAAATTACTAGATACATATATAAAAGAATCATGTTAAGCTATGTTATGGCTTCAAGGCACATTAACTCAGATATCAATAATTCTCGTACTTATTGAATGTCCATACAGGACACATAGGTTCATTAAAGCTTAACATCGTTGTGTTTCCAGCATAATCTCTCTCTTTATCAATGAATTTTATTCAATGATCAAGCATCATGGAATGTGAATTTTATTCAATGATCAAGCATCATGGAATGTGAATTTTATTCAATGATCAAGCATCATGGAATGTGAATTTTAGAAGTAAATTCACCAAAACTAAACAAAGCCCAGAACTTAATGATCCATCTCAAGTCATCTTTCTAGTGATGATATAATAACAAATAAACCTATTTTTTAAAATTTCTAACAGTATCTAATTGCTTTTACATCCTAACAGTTTAAAGATTATAAAAATAAACAAAGCCATATTTGAAGCAAAAATGATTAAAATTTTAATAACAAGTCTTCTTTTCAGAGTTTCTTTCATAATTCATTTTTTAAAAGTGTTTGACAGACAAGGTTCTTGGGGAAAAAATATCTGTGAGTTGGATTGGACAAAAATATCTAGAACTTGATAGTCAGATAGTAGTCAGAGGATGATGAGAATAAATATAAAAATTACTAATAAAACCAACCACATTATTATTTTTGTTAATCAGATATAAATTTTTTCCAGAGTCATTCTTATATTTGTTACAGAATTGTTTGATGGACAAGGTTAAAAGGCTTGACTGAACAAAGAATAACTCTTATGCCATTATAACAAGAACTGTGTGGACATTTTATAAGAGTAGATAACAAAAATTACACTGACTGATTTTTTTTACAGCTTATCAACCCTTTGTAAATTATATAAAGCTAAAACATGTCTTGGATCGTAAGAATAGTTCTCTTCTTTTTTGTAAGTTGTGGTGACATGAATATACCCTCAAAATGAGAAATTGGAGAGCCAAGTTCAAATTCCAGTCAAATTCATTTCATTCACTTATACACAAATACTATTGAGAAAGGTTTTAATCTATCTCTTCTCTCTCTAGCAGGACTGATTGTGTTCTATAGTCTCGGTTGGCAACCAGTCTACCACAGAAAGGAATGGCAACCTGCTGAGAGAAAATATTCTGCCTAGTCAGACATGTCTCAAAAGAGACATAATAGTCTAAGCATGTATCACATATAGCAATTGGCTGATTGATATGAGAATAACAAGGTTTTTCCAGATACAAACCATTATTTAACCCATAGATGGGAGAGAGGAGAACAAAAATTACAAGGAAAGTATATTCATATATTTATTTATAAAATGTAACTTTTGGTTAAATGAAATAATTTTTTTTTATTTGCTCAGATTAAAAAAAGTATTAAATCTTAACACAAAACTTACATATTACTCTGGTAAGAAAAGAAATTATTAAAATTGTAATATATATATATCGGGTGCAATGGATGAATTGTCATCTAAATTATGCAAAGATGAAAATAACACTGACATCTCATTTTAACAGATATATTTACCAAAATTACACAAAAATATCTTGAAATACTAAAGAGCAAATTTATTCAATAAAATCACCATTGGCTTCAAGCATGCAGTACTGATTCCTATGTCCCCAATGTCTATATCTATAAAGGGTGCGATGGATAAATTATCGTCTCAATGACACAAAAATGAAAATAACACTGACATCTCATTTTAACAGATATATTTACCAAAATTACACAAAAATATCTTGAAATACTAAAGAGTAAATGCATTCAATAAAGTTGCTAGTGCTTTCAACCACGGCCTTCAGACAACTTGAGAATCTCCTGCCACTCTTTCGGACAGTCTTTGTTTAAGTTGGTGAATGCTGCCATAATCTTTGCCTTCAATTCATCTTTGGTCTCTCACTCAACTGTGCCCCACACAATAATCAAGGAGGTGGGAATCTGGGGAGTCAGATGGCCAGATGTAAGGGTGATGTGGTCACAGAAATTGCCTAACAGCCATGACTGGCTACTCCAGCTTGTATGGCATAGTGCAGAGTCCTGTTGCCAGACATAGTGTCTTCTAGCAGCCATCCACTTGGCCCAAGGCTGCACTACCTCCTCAAAGCACTTGATGTAGGTCTCCGTTTTTAGTCTTAGATGAATGGAGGCATAAGATCGCCATCACTAGTGGTCACTTCAAACACCATGATGTTGACTGGATATATCAGGTAACTCTTTCTAAATCCTCTACACTGTCCTCAGACTGACACCCAAAGATTTTTGCATTGGAGCATCTGGTGCGAATACTAAGTAATACAGCACATGCCATTTCCAAATTTATGGTAGATTGAATTGCATCATGGTACCCTTTTTCTCACAGCTGGCCCTACTATATTGTGGAAATTCCATGGCATATATTTTCTGACTAGGAGCTCTATTTTCAGTGTCACATCCTTTCAAAAAATACATGATCATACTTCTCCATAGCTTCCTTTTCACTGATATCAGTAAATTGTGCATTGACATGATGGTTTATGGAGAAGTTTAGGAACTTCATCAATGTCTTCACCATGAGCAATTGCCTTCTTCATAGTTTTAAATTCAAGTTTGTCTTTCTCCTAGACTGGTTGCCAACCAAGTTAAAAGAGCTCAGTCTGTTCTGCCCTGTAATGGATAGCTGGGGAAATCAGAAGATAAATAGATTCTTTCCTTTCCCAAGTGTAAAGTGAACACAAACTATCTCAGTTGGGATATGAACTCAGATTACCAATCACATTTTCTACATTGTTAACAATTAATACTTTCCATTCTTTCACACAAACCACACTTTGAGATTCGATATTTACGAGGACAGGTTGAACATTGAGAGCCAATATTTACAGTTTAGGTTGAATATTAAGAACCAATATTTACAGCTCGAGTTGAACATTGAGAGCCAATATTTATGGGGTCAGGTTGAACATTGGAAAACGATATTTACAGATCAGGTTGAACATTAGGAGCCGATTTTTATGGGTCGGGTTGAACACCGAGAGCCAATATTTACGTGTCGGGCTGAACATTGGAAGCCAATATTTATGGGGAAGTGTTGAACATTGACAGCTGATATTTACGGGTCAGGTTGAATATTGAGAGCCGATATTTATGGGTCGAGTTGAACATTGGGAGCCAATATTTACAGGATGTGTTGGACATTGAAAGCTAATATTTATGAGTCAGTTTGACCAATGGGAGACATTATTTACAAGTAATGGTTGAACATTGGGAACTGATATTTAAGGGTTAGGTTGAACATTGAGTGTCAATATTTATAGTGCAGGTTGAACATTGAGAGCCGATATTTATGGGGACAGGTTGAACATTAAAAGCCAATCTTTACAGGCTTAATTGATCATAGGAAGTCGATATTTACAGGTCAGGTTAAACATTGGAAGTTGATATTTACAGGGATGGGTTAAACAGTGAGAGCTGATATTTACGGGGTCAAGCTGAACATTGAGAGCCAATATTTTTGGGTCTAGTTGACCACTGGGAAGAGATATTTACCGGTCGGATTGAACATTGGAAGCTGATATTTATGGAGATGGTTGAACATTAGGAGTTGATATTTACGAGAATGGCTTGAACCTTGAGAGCCAATATTTACAGGTTGGGTTGAAGATTGAAAGCAGATATTTACAGGTTGGGTTAAACATTGTGTGCTGATGTTTACAGGTTGGATTGAACATTGTGAGCCAATATTTATGGGTGCCAGTTGAACATTGAGAGCTGATATTTACAGGGACTGGTTGAACATTCAGTGCCAGTATTTACACGGACGGGTTGAACATTGAAAACTAATATTTACAGGTCAGGTTGAACACTGAGAATTGATATTTACAAATTGGATTGAACAATAAAAGCAGATATTTACAGGTTAGATTGAACATTGAGAGCGGTATCTACGAAGCTGGGTTAAATATTGAGAGCTGATATTTAAGGGAAGGGTTGAACATTGAGAGCTAATATATACGGCGATATTTGGGGTCGATATTTATGGGGTAGGTTGAATGCTAAAGACGTAAGTATTCTGTTGGTTTTTTTTTTTCTCATAAATCATATAAAAATCACAAAAGCTTAAATCATTAGTTAAAACTTTAAATAACACGATTTCTTTTTTTGCACACCATAGAAATTGTGTTCCATACTTAAATTGCAAAGATGCACCCCATTTTTATAGAGAATTGTCATTCTGCTAGACTAGTTGCTTTGAGTTTTATAATTTTTAGCCATTGACAATTACAAAATATATTATTAAAAATCCACTCTCAGACATAAGGTTAGATCTAAGTCCATAGATTTACATATAGCAGCTAAATTTTGATCCTACAGTAAATTTGATGACATATTCCTGGGCTTTGATAGTACAGGAAGCAGGGCAAGTAATAACTGAGTAGTACTAAATAAAAAAATATATACTCAAACATAAACAAAATAAGAACAATTTACTTATCATTGATTAAATAAAGGGTTCAATTCAAAATTTCCAGACAGTTACTTAGAATGACAAATTACTTTGAATATTACTACCACAACTGAACAATCTGCAATGTTATTGGTCCTGACTTGGCATCTTAGCATCATTTCCTTTTCCACTGTCATAATGTAACTTCTCCATGCCTTTTCTACAAATACTTTTACGGTAAGTGTTCCGATGAACTTTCCACTATGGCACCTAGACTTTATGAATTTAAGTGCAGTAATAGATTAACATTGTAGTGTAATGGATATTGGCTCTGAATGAGAAAATAGAGAGCCAAGTTTGAGTCCCAGTTAAATTCATTGCATAAATACCCTTGAGAAAAGTATTAATCCATCTGTTCTCCCTCCAGCTATGGGTTGAATAGTAAAAAGATCATGTCCTATAGCCTTGGCTGGCAACCAGTCTATCACAGAAAGAAATGGTAATCTACTGCAGGAAAATCTTTTGCCTAGTCAGTCATGGATCAAAAGAGACATGATCATCCAAGCATGTATCATATATGGTACTTGACTAGATTGGCAGTAAGTTCTCATTATTTTACACTAAAAATGGCTAGATGTAACCATAAGTTCTATGCTTGAAGTTTTTTCTATCACATTTCTCACTTATGAAATTCTCTTCCAAAATTCAGACTGAAGGCAATCAGGTGATAATGACAGCAAAGACAAGGACATTATTTCAAAGGTAAATAAAGATAAATCCTCATGACATAAATTCAGACAGAAAATACTTTTTTTCCCATTAGGCTGTGAACTTATTGTAAACAATTATAGTTATTTACTAAGTATAGCTTAGATGTGACACAAAGCCAAAAGTATGGAGTACCCAGTGAAGAGCAAACTCACTACTAAGTCGTAATTGATCTAGCGAAACAAGCTTGCTAAACATTATCCTGCACTTGATTTTCCAAACATATTGTAAATGATTATATAAGATTGTTACATTTGATAACATTTTTTTAATGATGCCAAAAGTATAACTTAAAATTTATATATATATATATATATATATATATACACACACACTCCTGATCAAAAATTTAAGACCACTTAAAAATCTATAAAAAGAAATTTTTTTTCTGGATAGATTTTAAACTCCTCCCACTTAAGGTTACCAATACTACAATCTAAAAGGTTATGGAAACAAAAAGCTACATTCCAAACATTTTATTTAGAAATTTACATTTTTATAAAATGAGGCGATTTACACATGATCAAAATTATAAGACCAGGGGTATAAATTGTTAGATCTATGGCAATTCCAATGTTTTTAGTTCAGTTAGAGATTAGCAATCACTGCGTAAAGGTGTTACCATGCCTAAAGCAAGCAAACTTACCAAAGTTGAGCGTTCTCGAATTCTAAAATTCCATAAGCAAGATTTGTCACAGTGGGCGATCGCAGCTAAGGTAAATCGCAGTACAACTGTGATTTGCAACTTTCTAAATAACAGTGAAAATTATGGAAAAGCAAAAATCCTCTGGTAGGCCCCAAAAAATTTCTCCTGCATTGAGTAGGAGAATAAGACGGGTTGTTATGAAAGACGGGGGACTTTCTTCTAGTCAAATTAAGGCAGTCACAGAAGCTTATTGCTGTCCCATAACCATCAGACGACACTTAAGACAAAAAGGCATGGTAAATAAAAAGCATAAACAAATTCCTCGGCTGCTTCCACGTCACAAGTTGGACCGCTTAAAGTTTGGTCGTGAATACCAAACATGGGACGTTGAGAAGTGGAAGAAAGTCCTGTTTTCTGATGAGAAAAAATTCAATCTCGATGGTCCTGATGGCTTCCAACGATATTGGTATAACAAAAACATGCCTCCTGAAATTTTCTCCGCACGTCATAGTGGTGGAGGGTCGCTAATGGTATGGGGTGCCTTTTCTTACAGAGGGACGATGGAGCTCCAGGTGATGCAGGGTCGTCAGAGAACGGCTGGTTGTATTAACATGCTACAAAAAGCATCTTTGATGACCATTGTTTGTGTGGGGATGGATGGTTATTCCAACAGGATAATGCTGCAATCCATGCTGCAAGACGGACCTTGACCTTTCTACAAGAAAATGGGATCCATCTCTTGGGACATCCTGCATGCTCACCGGACTTGAACCCAATTGAAAATGTTTAGGGATGGATGACAAGAGATGTTTATCGAAATGGCAAACAATATTCAACCAAAAATGTACTTTGTGAAGCCATCTTCAGAAGCTAGAGCAACATCACCCGCACCTTAATGGAAACACTTATTTCTAGCATGCCCGACAGAATGTTTGAAGTCATCAAAAGCAGTAGAGGTAGACTTCATTATTAAATTTGGTTGTTAAATATTTTCATACACTTTTTGTACAATTTCGTAGAATTTTTGTCTCTGGTTTTATAATTTTGATCATGTGTAAATCGCCTCATTTTATAAAAATGTAAATTTCTAAATAAAATGTTTGGAATGTAGCTTTTTGTTTCCATAACCTTTTAGGTTGTAGTATTGGTAACCTTAAGTAGGAGGAGTTTAAAATCTATCTGTAAAAAAAAATTTTCTTTTAAAGATTTTTAAGCGGTCTTAAATTTTTGATCGGGAGTGTATATATATATATATATAAGAAAAAAGTGCAAGAAGCCATAAAGGTTTTGTTTAAAGTGTAGATTTATTGTTGTTATTATTATTATTATTAATATTACTGGTTTTTGTATAATATATTAAGTGTCCATAATGGTATTTAAGTTGCAACATGTGTTTCAAGTTCAAAGTTGACTCTCCAGGCAAATAAACTTGTGACTTTACATACCGGATCTCGATATGTAAAGTAACAAGTTTATTCACCTGAAGAGAGTCAACTTTGAACTCAAAACACGTGTATCAACTCAAATATCATTATGGACACTTAATTTATTACACAAAAACCAGTAATATTAATAATAACAATAAATCTATATTTTAAACAAAACTTCTCACACTTTTTTCTTCTATACCAATTTCTCTTGTTGGAACCCTATTTGTTTTTAATATATAACGGAAAAATGTCATTATAAAGAACCTTACTGATAAATGACAAAGAAATGGTGACTTACCAACTAGAAGTTGTCATACATATTGTCTTCCAGGTGTATAATTCTCTTTCCGTAATTATAGCCAGTCTAAAAAGAAAAACAAAATGCATATTATTATTATAGAATAAAAAGATAAAGTTACATTTTTACAAATGTTAACAATCTTGACAAGTTTTTTTGTTTAGTGTTGATAATAAACAGAAACATCAACAATTGTGAAAATTTTGTTTGAAGATGGAACTGACTCCCAAGAGGCTGCTTCCCCGATCACTACAATCTTTTAACAATCATAATTTAATGATCAGGATCAGATCATAACAAATAAATATGAGTCTTATTTCTTCACATCTCTGCATTAACAAAACCGTTCTCAGAATTCTGGCTGCCTGAGGTAGTGCTGTTTCTTGAAGCATCTCTGTTCATATCACAGTTCTAATATTTATCCAGCCATTTGCCATTTTTGGATTTTGGCCATCACAATTCCGAGGACGTCTACAAAAGGAACTATTTTCTTAAGCCCTTACCAGCATGCTATCTTATGTTTCAAATTTTGATCCCTTTCCTCGTTCTTTCTCAACTACCTTTACATCCCCAGGTACCACAATATCAATGATCCAACACTATGATAGTTATAATCTTCTTCTGTTTTCTGTTTAAATTCTGATTGGTTACATTCAATGCCTCAAAACCCAAACTATTGACGTTCCATCATCACCAAGCAGACTGAGAATTTTCAGATAGTATGAACAGGTGGTCCTTGAGGGAGGACCCATTCCTTGAATACCTATTGGAACTTAAACTCAACTCAGACCTCAAGTAGAACTTGGACATATGGTCCATCACTAAAGATGCTGGGAAAATGATTGGTTCTCTGTATTCCTCTAGTAAGTACCTAACTCCTCCTGATATCCTCTAACTTTACAAGGATTACTTCTGTCCAGTCTTCACTTTCCAGTCTTTACAGAGTCCAAAAGCATCTCTACATTCTTGTGGGCGACAAATTATTTTCCATCCTGAAATCCCTTTCCTATAGATGAGATATCTGAAGTCTCTTACTGCTCTATCACTATTTCCATGAAAAGTGTTCAAACGAACTACACTCCTTAGCTCCACCAATTCTAACTTTCACAACTAAGACTTGCCATAGCATATACATTTTAGGAAAGCACCTTCGTTCCCTTCATATTCCGTTAGTGAGATGTAAATTCCACTCAAGGAGATTCTTTCCACAAACCACTGCTTTGTGGAACTGGCTCCCAAGTGAATGCTTCTCCAATCACTACAATCTTAACCTGTTTACATTTTGAGTCAACTGTTATTTCCTTCATATATCTCTATAAACTGTGCCTCTTATTCTGTAACGCCTCTATCTTGAATGGCTCTTGGGTTATGTATATCATTGTGAATATCATTGTAAAAAAGAAAAGTACAATCCCTTATTGGGCCATAACCCAAAACACTGGGTAAGGCAAAATAGTAAATATAAGCCATTCTCCTTGCTTGAATTCTGATGTTAAGTGATACTTAACATGCATAGTGAGATTTTCTTTACAGTGATGATAATCTTCTCAGTAGATGAGCAGTTCCACAATGTTCTGAATTTTTTGCCAGAGATTTTCTTAATATTCTTGTCTGTACCTTTTTCTAATCATACCCAGTGCTTCAATTATTATCAGTATAACAGTATTTTGAACATGCCACATTGTTTTCAATTTCAAGATCCTTATATTTATTATTATTTTGAATATTTTATCAGTAATATTGCAATAAGATTTTGTCAGTCAGTTGTTTCAGTTATCTACATGCATATTTTAGTACATGAGCAAAGATAGGGAAGAAAAAAGACAATTGTAATTGTAATTATAATTGTAATTGTAATTATAATTGTAGGTTAATACCTTTTAAAAAGGTTGTAAATTTATATTACTATAATAATTTAAACTATAGAATACATATCTATAAATGCATTAACTTTTAATGGAAGAAATGTATTACTGTATTTGTAACAAAAACATCTCAAATGAATTCTATGCCACCTGATTCAAGATAAAGGATGAAACATATTCAGAAATAAAACACATCTGTTTTATTTAGTGGAAATTTACATCATGCCAGTTCAAATAAAATGAAAATGTACAAATCCTCAAATACAATCAGTTGCAAGATTTCTATTTAATATGTCTTATTCAGAAATCTCTTAGTTTTAAAAGAACTTTGGAAACAATGTTGAAATCAGATCATCAATTTGAATATTCAAATTAGGAAATCTCTTAATTCATTAAACAAAGTATAGGCTGACATAAAATGGTTACAGAAGTAATTTCTTTTGTTTAAAAAGGTATATGTTATTACTATAAACAATATCTTTCATAATTAAAATTGAAAAGAAATTATCTAAATTTAACAAAAAATTTGTTACAACTTCTAAAATGATAAAAAGACTTAATGCAAAATAAAATAAGCTAAAACTTGAAGGAGGATTTTATTTTTATTCTAATACTTGTAATAATTGCCACAAGGAATATATAAGAGAAATCTCAAGGATTTTAAATAAAAAATTATAGGAACACAAAAGGAATCTTTTAAAAAACAAACTCAATGCATTAGCTGCTCCCCCATAAGTTTAACCATATTTTTTATTTAAAAAATGCTACTTTAATTAAAAGAGAAAGAAATTTACTAAGGCAAAAATGTATAGATAGTGCATTGATCGCTAAATCATCCACAGTAAATTTGTATCTGTTTAAATTCAATGTCAATTGTGATCTTCTCAATTTTTGTTCTTCTATTGTTCTCGTTCCTTAGTGTTTTTTTCACATATTCTCAAACACTCAGTAACCTTGTGTCTTAGTGGCTTTATTGCTTTGTGTGGGGTGAAATGATTAAAAAAGAATCTACAAAACATCACTTAACTCTACAAATTCACTTCATAGCATAAGAAAAGAACAACTGACATTGATACAAGTTCAAAAACAGAGAATAATGCTGTGTTCAGAACATTGGCTTTAAGTGCCAAATACAATTTTCTGAAAACTGTTTGCTAATCTATTATTGTGAACTTTTTCATTTATTAAAAAGGTGTCAAACTACAAATAAATATATTCCTTTTAAAAAGTGATTGGTATTAATATTAAAAAATTAAGAACAAATTATCATTTAAAAACAACTTTTTAAAAATGCAGTAAAAATATTGTTATTGTTAAAAAAACTAAAAGTATTTTTTTTTATTCCAATAAAAACAAATAATTCAGAAGTTAAAAGCTGTGATGAATGCTTTTAAAAAGTTTTATAGTGACTAGCAGACATTTATTTTTTTTCTACACAGTCAAAACGTGCCATGAAAAAGTGAAGACTTAATACTTTTTTAGTTTTGTCGAATTAATCATTGTTTAATTAATACTTATTTGTTCTACATGTGTGCTTGACATGTACTTTAACTTTATCATATAGTCACTTAGTCCGATTGAGTTCTGTCAGTGTCATGATGCATTGTAAATAAGCAGTGGTAGAAAGGCTACATGTTTTTAGTTTATTTAAATATATATTCAAAACAAAGTGTTATTTCATATAGCGGAATAATTTAAGAGTAAAAATATGATAGGAAAAGATTTTAAAATAATTGACCATTAAAGCTAGAAAAAGTAATTTTATTGTTTAAAAAATAACACATGACTGAGAAGATTCTCAGTGATGTAAATATTTATTATTTAATAATTGAATATTTTAAGCATCTATATTTTGATTACGATTATGTTTGTAAAATTAAAACCTTTCAAGTTTATATATCACATGAAAATCCACGTGAATACTTTTATCTCATCAAAAAAGTGAATCACAGTTTAAAATTGAAACAATTCAAATTGGAAACAATAAATCAGACGATCACAAAACTAAGAGTAATTAATATTCCATCTGAAAACTAAATTGATAGGTTAATAAGAGAAATCAAGCAAAATACATTTCTTCAAGTGTAATTATTTATTTTCTTAAGAATAAGATTTAAAGTTAGATGGAACAAACACGTACCTGTCGACATGGATAGAAATTCGCGATTTTAATTTTTTAAGCTACTGACTATAAGGTTGCAATTAAAAGTTTGACCTTTATAAAAAATAAACGTTGAGTCACTAATAATGTTTTAAATAAATTTCGATGCAAAGAAATCACAAAGTATATAGGAAAAATGTTTGATAAAAAAAAAATAAAATTAAAAACTAAAAGCATACATCGTGTTCCCTTAAAGAGAGCTTGTGTTGTACACTGTATAAGAAACAAGAAGTACATCAAAGACAACAAATTTAAATTAAGACATTTGATTAACATCCATAATTATACGTTGAATATACAAATAGTACAACTTTTACAATTTCATTAAACATAAAGTATGTTAAACATCCAAAAATCGGCTTAACAAGAAGTAGCACTGGAAAGAAAAAAGAAATTACTTTGTTTACCATGAATTTTAGAAAAACCTCCAAACGATCAATATTAAAAGTTAAATCACGCATTATATTTTATTTATGGATGAAGAAACTAAAACAAATAAATAGCAAATGAAATGAAATCTCACATTTTATATAAAATCTGTTTGCTATTGTTTATATTACGAACACGTTGGCGTGAAAAGAGCCGCCAAGATTATCGAAACCGGACCGGAAGTTGTGACAAAAAACCCGGAAGTGACGAAAGGAATGAGGTCTCCGAAAAGATAGGATAAGAAAAAAATTCAGAGTTTAAAAAGAAAAATATTTTTAATTTTTTTTCTATATTGTAAATAAACAAAAAATAACAATAACGACAAGTGATCAATTATTTTTAGAAAGTAAAGATAAGTATGCCAAAGCACTTACTGCCTCAAAAGCGGCAACAAAGTCCCAGAAAGAAAGACAGAAGGAAGAAGAACAATAAAGAAAAGAAATCCTATTTTGGGAGGAAATCTTTCTTTCTATCATTCTTCGATTCCATTTTTTTTCCCCCCTATCTATCTCTCTCTCTCTCTACATTTTTAATAATTAAGCAAAAAATAGTTTATTGCAATTTTAAAAAGTTTGCAGGAATATTTTATTGACTTACCAGAGCGCCAATAAGTGACGACTTAAAAGTAATAGTAGAGGGCGACGCTCTTCTATCTTGGGATCAATGTTGATCCAAGGGAGACTATTCTAAATGACTAATTTCATCACCGTCAGAAGAAATGGCGCCTTCTCTACCGGTGTGTAGGATATACAATGAACTTAAAGTTAAATGTCCCGATGGATTGAATTTCTTTCTTTTTTTTAAATAATCAAAGTTAAATAATTAACTAAACTTGTAGTTAAAATAGCTAACTTTCAGTTGTGTTTTCTGTAAAGCAGTACAAAAGTTAATTTTAAGAAAATTGCTTTATTAATGATTACATAAAAAGTTTAAGTGAAGTTCATTATTATCCAATTATTCCAATAGAAGTTTATAGGAATTTTTTACTGATAAAAAATAGAATTCTTTACAATTTTAGAAATTGCAACATTACTTGCAACTGTTGAAAATATATTTTTAAAAAATGTTGCATTGTTTTTGTTTTTTTTTTTGTTTTTTTGTGTGTTGTGTGGAGAAGATCGTTGGTGGGATATTAATTGCGTGATGCGATGGATGTATCACTTTTACACCGTGAGGATAAATAAACAATCAGTAAATAAAAAAAAATTCGATAAACTTATTAAAAATATTTCGTTAGTTTTTTTTTTTTTTTTTCTTTATTTTACTTTTAAGGAAAAAAACAACAAATGAAATACAGATAAATTAGTTCTGATAAAAATAAGAAATAAAAAAAGATGCTAGCTAAATTTGATGAGTTTTATGAGCACGTAACACCTCTTTCTCTACGACTGTAGTTAAGTACCCACTAAATACATTATTTCAATTTCGGTGCTTCCATACACTAAAAACAGTCATTCTTACATTTTCTTGATTACTTATTTTCAAGATGAAAATATTTCTAAAAATGATTTGTACAATTGTTAAATGCTTGTAGAAAGTAAAAATGACACTACCCAATTTAAGCGATATAAACATAAAAATTTCCGATCTGTTTACAAACAACTTTTTAAACAGTAACGAAACCTCCCACCACATTGCTACAAAAAAAGATACATTTTCTTGAGATAAAAGTTTTAGTTTGTTTTTTTCCTTACCCTTGTAACACGATGTTTTTAAAAAAATGCAGAAGCAAGACGTTTCGGAAGAATTTAACAATGGAAAATGTTTTCTGAGTAAAATTACCGAGTAGTTTCTTTTTACACAATAATTATGTTTGTTTGGTTTTTAACAGTCAGTAAGAGGTGAACATTTCATAACAACAACAAACATGAGCAGGTGAACAATAACTTTAAAAATGTTAAAAGTCTATTTCTACATCAAAACCACAAAAACATATATATATCGATATTTTTTGTAACTTTTTCGCCAAATTTTGAAATAATTTAAAAAATATATATTCTTTTTCTTTTAAGCTATGCTATTACCTCGATTTCTTTGTGTGCTTCAAGTTTTAGAATAATTTTATTTCCCTTTTCAACATCCTTAAGAAGTTAAAGTCGATTTTATTAACTCTTCGCCTTCGTATTTTAGGTGTAAGGACAATTGAAGGCCCTCTTAATAAAAGTTCTTAATGCTGCAAAACATTTTTTTTTTTACAATCACTTACAAACCTCTAGCGGGACATAATTAATTAATAATTATCTTAAATCAATAATGTTTTTTTTTTAGTTTTTTTTTTTGTTTTTTTTTTGTTTTTTTGTTATTTTTTATTAATTCATGAAAACAATGAATATTTAAGTTCTCATCTTTTTAATTAGGATCACGGAATCAAGAGTAATATTTCCACTCATCTCATTCTCTTTGAAATGGACTCATTTGTCATTTGCTCAGTCAATGGTCGTACATTAAGTACAATTTATTAAGCTTAATTTGGAATGGCACAAATAAAACATGCTGATGAGGTTGGGGGATAACGTACATTTATTTAAATTTTTATTCTTATTGAATAATAATTTTGAACATTTTTTTGACCTTAAGTAAATTTTGATGGGCGGAGACCGTTTTTTTTATGAATTAAATTAATAAAAGTAAAAGTTATTCGAAATTTAAAATAAATAAAATTAAAATTTCGTTTTTTTTTTTTGTTTTGTTTTGTTTTTTAGGTGTTTTTTTTTGTTTTTTGGGGGTTTTTTTAGGAAAAGGGTCTTTTTTTTTTTCGAACGACTTTTACTCACATCACATCGCCAAGGCCAAGTATCTTTTAAATTAAAAACAATTTGGAGTTAAGCTAGAGTTTGTTATAGATTCTTAAACTTTAGTAACAGACCTGATTAAGGAACAGTTAAATATACGATTTTAAATGACGCTAAAATTCACAATTTTTAGCGATTGCAAAACAAAAACTGCTTCCAGTCATATTTAAATTAGTTTTGAAATACAACAAAGTATTTTGCCTACTGGAAATAAATTTTAATCTTAATAGCTTGAAATTTAAGCTCCAAGAAAGATTTTCCTTTTTAAAGTTTTATTAAGCCTTGTATTACGTTTCTTTGGATGTACCTTTGGCCATCTGGAATCACAATGTAATTCTCTTTATTTAAAAAAAACTTTCAAAAATAAAATACACTTTTCTGAAACTTTATTATAGGAATATTAGTTGTTTTAAAGTTTAATTAATATGATTTGAGACAAATCTTACTTTTAATTTAAAATATTGCAGAAATATATTGTAGTTGTTCATAAATAAGAAGCAGGAGTTGCGTCCCCTGTTTTGTTAGGTTATAGTAAAAGGAAAGGAAGAAGAATTCCCATAATACACTAGAAAAACAGTTTTTGGACAAAAATATGTCGCTCTATGAACACCAACTGTTGAACCAGAAAGACATGTTTTCTGAAATGAGCTCACAAGAATGTTGTCTTCTCATAAAGATAAACCTAAAACTAATTCTTTCTTTACATTAATACATACAAATCAATATATGGACAGGGTGCGATGGGTAAATTATCGCCATTTTATAAATTTAATTTTGTGCATGTGCACTGATTGGTTGTTTTTTATTTTATAAACTGCACAGTATAGTAGGATCAGTTGGGCACCATCTGTGTGAAGAAGAACCCTATGATGCAATTCACTCCACCAGAAGTTTGGAAACAGCATGTTCTACTGTTTGACATTAGCACTGGAAGCTCTAATACGATTATTTCAGAGTGTTTAGATGTCAATTTGAGGACAGTGCAGAGGATTCAGAAAGAGTTGGTTGAGTTTAATGTTGATTACAAAGGTACGGCATCTTGGAAAACTTACTCTGGTTGTTCTGATAAGAAAAGAACTCTTAAATTTGTTGGTTAGGCCTCAAACTCAATAAGGAGGTTTATATCAAGTTCCTTGAGGATGTAGTGCTGCCCTGGGTCAAGAGGGCGACTGCTAAAAGACCCTATGTCTGGCAACATGACTCGACACCATGTTGCACAAACAGAAGAACCCAGTCATGGCTGTGAGACAATTTCTGCAACTACATAAACTCTTACATCTGGCCACTTAACACCCCAGACTATTATGTGTGGTGTGCAGTTGAACAAGAGACCAACAAAACTCTTTGTAACACCAAAGATGGACTGAAGGTAATGATTGTGGCAACATTCACTGACTTGAACAAGGTGACTGTCTAGAATAGTTGCAGGAGATTTTGAAATCATCCAGAGGCAGTGGTTGAAACCAATGACGATTTTATTGAATGAATTCACTCCTTAGTATTTCAAAATATTTTTGTGTAATTTTGGTAAATCTGTTAAAATGAGTGTTATCTTAATTTTTTGAGTAATTCAGATGACAATTTATCCATCACACTCTGTAAACATATCTGTGTACATGTGAATAATATGAATCAGTTGTATGCTTAAAGAAAAATCAGTGATTTGATAAATATATATCTTGTTGCATACATACCAAAACCTGTTCATATTTTATTTTATGTTTTCATATAATATTGCACATGAATATTAATTTAACTTGTTATGGATGGATGATGTAATCCCAGATAAAAATAACAAAACCTGAACTAGGCGTCAGTAACATTTTTTAATATGAACATAGATTTTTTTGTCAGACAGGTAGAAGTTTAGCTAATTTTTTTCTATGGATGGGGAATATATCTGTAAAAATTACTTGAGTAATATGTGAGCTTCTTTTTTATATAATTTTTAACTACCCAGTAATCTTAAAAAATTACTTAAATATTCCCTGTAATTTTATTGAATTTTAGGAAATTTGGCTTAAAAATTACTATAATTATCACATTTATTTTCAGATAATGTCATTATGGATGTCTGTATTTTCAAAACTGGCACATTAATACACATAAAAAAATTCAAATTTCTTAAAATATTGGGTTGCTGAATTGTAGTAAGCTTTTCCATTTATGATGAGTAAATATAGTTTTTATTCAATAGCAATATCACCTAACCAATACAAATTAATACAGAACTTTAAAAGATTTAGAACTTTATAAATTATTCTAATTAGAATTTTTTAAAAATGAGAACAATTCTAGTAAAAATTCATTATTAATCAAAAGAATTTTTTCTTAAAACATAGTGTCTTAAGACAATAGTGTCCATAATGCATCTTATTCAAAAAAACCAATTAAAAGCTCTCTTCATTAAATAATGTCTTAGTTTTATTGCATTTTTTATTTTATAGTTCAGAGCAGAATTTTGGTAACCAAAAAAAATTAACAATTTAAATTCTCCAAGGAGTTCTGCTTTTAACTAATATAAACATTAAGTAATATGAAAATTAATTTCTCAAAATTTCATAAAATTAAATAAAATTGGTGGGAGTAACAGATATAAAAAAAATTACCAAAATTTTCTAAAAATGAAACATTTCTAAAATAATTTAATTTATTTGTGAATAAGTCTTGAAAGTTTCATTAAAACCTAACAGTTATTTGATCTTTACACAAATTTCAAAATCAATGTGTTTTTCACTACAAAAAGATGCTAAAATTTCATATACTAATCTTTGGTCCTCCTACTGATGCAAGAAAAACAAAATTTTTCACCAAAATTCCAAACTTTCTAAAAAGGATAAAAAAAATATAATTTAGTAATCAAGAAATTCTTTGGTCTTCTTTCCTCTTAATAACAAAGATTTTGATGATAAAACATTGTTTTTATAAAGTTTAGGGAATTTTTTCATCATAGTATTTTTAGCAAATCTGTGAAGGTACCTAATTTAATGTTATTTTTATACACCCTACAGCCTCTTAAATATATTTTGTTAAACAATTGAAAACATGTTTTAAAAAATTGCATAAATCCTAATTTTAAAGTATTTTCTTTAACTCTAATTCTAAAAACTATTGCCATCATTAAATATTTTCATATTTTATACTTACATTTATATATTTTTATATTTTAGTTAATATTTAGTGTTGATTACAAAAATATAAACCATGTAGCTGTGTTTTAATGCTTTTTTGCTTTTTACACACACATTTTACACAAAATGATGCATCAAATGAAAATAATACATAAAATGAAAAAAGCTCATCAGATCAATTGTCATGAAAATATTTGTAGAAAAGACAGAGGGAAGTCATGTCACATCGGTGAGAAAGTAACTGAAGTTGAGATGCCAAGTCAAGACTGATAACATTGCAAATTCTTTTTTGGATTTTGTTGAGAACCTCAAGATGAATAGCAGGAGCAAGCAACCAGATATGACAACAGTATTCAATGCAGAGACAAATGGTAGATTTATAAATGAATTCTGATGAGAAAAGAGACCCAAACTTCCTAGCAGTAGATACAGCTATAGATTCGATATATTTGTTCCACTTCAGGTCAGTTGAAAATGTAAGGCTTAGAAGGTGCAGTGTGTTGGCTCTCAAGGTGACTTACATCAGCCATGTTCTTTAATTTGTCATTTAGTTCCATAAATCAAACATTTTTATACCATACTAGAATTATGCTTTTCCTTGTATCCAAGAGAATAACTTCAATTAACTAGTAATTCCCATTTTCTCCAGAAGTATCTCATGAAAGTTTTGGGTAACTTGACATAAGCTTCAGGAAAAATATCTTTATTGACTGAACTCTCTTTAATAAATATCATGACATGATAGTTTCAAAACGTTTTATCTTGACAGAACAACAAGAAAGAGAGAAGTGTGATTTCATGAATGTCGTAAAGACATGAGTAAGAAGTGAAAACAAATTTGCTCATTCTATTTATTGTGCTAGTATCCATTAAGCAAATTGCAGGATTGTTTGGTTGACTAAACCAAAGTTATTGATTACTGTGTATATTTAGTAAGTTTAGCCTACTAAATAAATATAATATTGGCGATAAGTGGTAGGATTATTTTTTACTAGAAACGTTGAAAAAAAACAGATTTGAGGGTATAAAATAAATAATATATTTTGTTTATTTTCTTTAGAGTGAGTCTTTTGGTATTCAGTGTAGCAAAATGTTTATTTATCAGGTGGATATTGGTAGCAGTCTGGAGAAATGTCTGGAGATGATGTTTAAAGTCAGACTATGCTAGAAGTAATGGTATTAGAAATAGATCAGTGTTAATCTACTGTGTTTTTCTTGACCCTAAGCAGGGCAGAAATATTATCAGATGAACTCTTAACTACTTCACATGTCACGCATGGGAGGTTTCTCCAGCAATTACATCTCTGTCACTCTTACCATCCTTTCTGCTTCTAGCTCAGCTTATATCCTTTTGATCAGGCTCTAAGACTCTGGCATGAACAATGGTGGTTTAAATTAACATCCAAAGTAGCTTTGTGTCAATTTTTTAATTGACAAAGTTTATTCTATTTTTTGGCATTTATTTCTTTTATCATTTTTTTTTTTGATAATGGAAGCTATGCATGGAGCCTCCCTGATTTTTGGTATTTTTCAGTCACAAATAAATAGGCTCTAATCCTGTAAAATTCCAGCATGTTTCAGCTGGGTTCAGTCTTTTCTTTCTCTTTTGATTTGAGGGCTGCCTTCTCATTAGTTGAGAGAAATATAGAAAGAGAAGTTTAGAGAGAGAGAAATAGATGTAATTGTAAGTGTCTTTGGCCTCTGTGGCTTTTACTAAATATGATTCAAATTTTGTGTTTGTTTTTGAATTTAAAAAATTGCAAATAGTTAAAGAAAACACAAACTTGAAACTTGATAAAACTTGTCTTGATGAAAATTTTTATTGTTAAGAAAATCTGAAAATTCTTGCTGTTCAAATTGGTGACAAAAATGCAGCAAAATGTATTAGTACCACATCTGTGCTTTCTGCCAAAGATCAAAGTGTTGCTCCCCATTACTTCTGACTAGAGTTAGGGTATAAAAGATGTGTGTTCATTTAAAAATACTTCACACACACACACACACACACACACACACACACACACACACATCAATTGGTTGATATTCTCTGATGAGTGGACAGTGATTTCCTGAGGGTTCATCTACAAAACACTGGAGTCAGGATACTGAAGGTAACATCAATCAGCTTAGTGACAAACTTTTTACTTGTATTAATTATATATATATATATATAGTGTATCGAGGCAGTAGATAATTATCTAAACATAATGAATATATATATATGAGCAGCAACCTTTCTTTCAGACATGTTTCATTAAATATGACAGAAAAGAAAAATTAAATGAATTTTTTGAGTTTTTCTAGTATTCATAAATTTTTTATTTTGTAATGGTAAGGAAATATAAAATTGTCTACATTATCTATTGTCCTAAGCACTTTCAGTCACTTTTTTTACCTGTTTTCAAGGGCTTAGTTGTTTATTTCCTCTCACAATTGTCTTTTAAAATGTAATTGTGTGATGCATATTGTATGATAGCAGCATTTATTCTGAGCCCCATGAAAGAAATGTGGCTGGAATTCAAGACGGCATCCTTCTATTTTAAAAAACTTTATTTCCGTTTTTAAATAAAGTAAGATTAATACTAGGTGCTATATGTTTTATATAGAGTGCTCCTCTCACAGCAAGATGTTTTCTGTTATAGGATTTATGGAAGATGATTGTCTTTTCAACCAGAATTTTTCTTATGGGTTTTTGTACATTTGTGAACCAACGCTTGCCGCCTGGTCATTAATGGCTTCAATTCAGCAGCTAGTCTTCAAGTTGACTATTACAACAGTGTTCTTTCCTACCCATGTTGTGAATTTTGTTCACAAAGAAGTCACGCTGAAATCTTACTATATGACTTTTCACCAACTTGAACTAGATTGGACACATGCACACATTTGAGTTAATGAAAACAGCACCAAAAATAAATTGAATGATGGCCAAATAAGTTGCGGAAAAAGTCTTTATATATAAACAAAATGAAACAAAAAAAATAGAATATAACAATCGCCAATCCCTTTATCTCTACTTAGCCTACAATGGAGCAGAAGTTTTGTCCAAGTGAAGCATTTGTCTTCTTAACATTAATTTGAGTTTTTTTGGTTGGTAATGTCAGTTCACTCCAATCAGAGTTTTCAAGTTTGTGACAATTCAAAAATGTCTTTGTTTGCTTTTCCCTGAAGGTTTACAGAAACTGCCAAAGGTCGGTCTTTGTGCGTGTCTTGGGCAGCAGCGGTAATGGTGATTTGTCTTATCTGCTTCATTTCGGCGCAACTGCTCATGGCCCCTCAAGGATGTGTATTTATGCTTGTCCCAAATTCACTGGTGGGAAGATGACAAACATGCAAAACTCTCTCACCACCTTTCTCTCTATTTTTCCCTTTGGTTCAACTAATGAAGCAGCTTCTTGGTTGGTGACATCATTTCTTTCAGCTTTTTCTTTTAATGCTGAAAAAATAATCTAGCTTTTATGTGCATAATTCTTTTCCAACTAAATTTAAATTTTATTTTATTCTCATGGAATTTAAACTTTTGCTCTCATCAAATATTTCCTTTTATTTGGGACAATTCTTTCTGATAATTCAAAACTGTGTTTTGTTTAAAAACAATTTTTCTTTGTAAATTTTGATTCCACTTATCAAATGTTTCCTTTATTGGTAGAAATCCTTTCCAACAAGTAAAAATTGTTTTGTTTAGAATTTTTTTTTTACCTTTATCTGCAGTGTCCTTGTTCTGACATCAATTGTATTTCTCTTAGTCAAACTATTTCCAATTGTCAACAATAACCTTTTTTGACTCGGCTGTTTATCAAATAACACACTTGCAAAATATAATTTTGTTCATATCACTCAGTTTTAGGTTTTGTGAGCCCTTACCTTCCTCTGCCCATAATAAACTTTATTACCAGCGTTCATATTAGAACAAACAACTTTTTTTAGTTGGTTCTTTTGGATTTATAAAAATTAATAATACAGACCAACACAATTTCTTCTGTCTTATTTGCAACAATTAATAATATCACTAATTTAATTACTTCCGTCTGGCCAAGTTGATATAGTGTTACATATTGTGGGTGGCTAAATGCATTTTTTGGCAGTTTGATCAGATGTGACATGTTAATCCGCTAATATTTTGAACTTCAAAAGGATGCATCATCTCTACTTGAGTTTGAAACATTATAAATTATACTAAAACTGCTTAGTAAGCTCAATGCACATGAAACCTAATTAATCAATAAAAATCAAACAACACAAAAATACAAATACCATAATTTTTTCTCCATATCTCATTCTCTGATGAAGCTTTAATAAAAGTGAGACATGTTAGACTGATAAACGTTTTCTATTTGTTTTCCTGCCTATCTATTTGTTCCCTCCATTATATTTTTGATTAGTATATATTAAGGTTCATCAACATTCTTTCTTATATTGTGAATGACTTAATTTGATTAAATGAATAGTGGCATTTCATTTCAAATACTTAAAGAGATTAGATATGTACTTCTTGCTTGTACATAATGATAATTAATTATATCTATCACCAAAATACTTTAAAATAAATTACATTTAATAATACTTATTATACTTAATTAAATTAAATTACTTAAGGAAAGTAAGGTGACATATTTTCACTAGTTGGGGCAATTTGAGGGAAAGTAACATAAGCAAGAAATAATTATGCAGTGGATATAAAAGACAAAGAATTCAAACAAGAAATCATACATCTGTCTATATTTCTAAGATGAGGTATTGTCACAATTTAAATTATTTACACTATTTACATTGTTCAGCTAAACATAGTCATAAATATAATATGGTAACTAGTAATCAACAATAATATCAAGTTGTAACATGTGTTCTGGTAAACTGAGATGTTAGGTTTATAAGTCAAAAATTAATTCACAGATGTCCCCATGGTCCAGTGGATAAAATCATCAGTTCAAGTAATCCAGACTTGACCCAAAGAGTTGTGAGTTCGATACCTGGCCACAGAAAAGGTGAACAAAAACTTGGAGAGATGAGGGGAAAAAAAGGGAAATGACTGAAACTGAGATATTCAGAAAAGAATATAGCACAACATGTGGAACTAGAACAATCTACCTGAGTAGGGTTTGGTTGGAAATTTCATCTGAAGAAGGCCAGAGTGTACAATGGATGAAACATCATGAATATGACAATAAAGATAAGCACAACAATCCAAACAATTATAAATAGTGTAAAGAAATCATATGATAAAAGATGCATTCAAAAATATTTTTAAATGGAGAAGAACCACCAGAATAACTTGAGAAAAAAAGAACACAATATGCAGTATATAATTGAACAGATATTTAATGAATGCTTACAATTTATTTCCCTTAAAATGTAAAGACAATATGTCAAGTATCAATCTGTTAGCTGTAGAATTTCTAATCATCATCATCATCATCATCATCCCTTTCCTCTTTCTCCTTCTCTCTTCTTCTTCTTCTTATGCGTCTTCATGACACTCCACTATTTTCTGTCCTTTGTAGCTCTTTTGTTCTTTTACTCAAGCTTTCTATGGATGTTATGCATAGTTTTCCTCTGTCCCTCCAAACTTCAATATGCCCTGTTATTTTCCAAATCCTCTTTCCTCATTATGTACCCTAGGAATATCAACTGTCACTTCCTTATGTCGTTTTGTTTCCATTTTCTCTAAACTGTCAGGGCTTACATGTTCAGTCCATATATTCTCAGCTTCCTTCTGTAAAACCAGATTTCTGTTTCCTCAACACTTTTCTTCATATATGAGATTGTTCAATATTTACTGCCATATAAAAGAACTAATATTCAGTGTTGGATGAAACTTCATAAAACTTCTGGAATTAGGGACACTGAAACTTAAGCTTCATGGTCCTTAATTCCAGAAGGGCCTCTGAAGCAACATTTTTAATGAGTGAATTTTTCAACAAAACTGACCATCACCATTATTCAGATTTAACTTTTGTTTCAGATTTTATAATGGTAGAAAAAGTCTAAAGATTTTGTCAATTCTGAGGCTAAACTAAGCTCAGGAGCTGCTTGCAGAATTTGAAAGGGAATAGAACACTATCTAATCATCCTGCTCCAAAGCTGATTTAAATACCAAAGAGGAAAGCTTATCAGATCAATATTATTTTCATAGTAATTTTGAGCTTTCCACTTTGGTACCTAGACTTTATGATGCTTATGGCCATATCACATTGAAACACAGATTACTGTACAATCACCAATGTTAACCAACATCAAGCCTAGTTACTACCTAGACAGGTGTTCACTTTGGAATATCAGGTGGCGTAAGCTTAAAAATGTAATTGTTATTCTGAGAGAGCCAAATTCTGATTCCTGTTGGGTTTGTTATATTTCCTTATGCACAAATACCCTTGGGAAAGATATAAATCCACCTCTTCTATTCCAGCTATGGGTTAATTAAAAAATTTATATTACTAAATCATTATTTTTTTTTAAATTCTTACAAACTAAAAATATTTTCTGACTAAACAACCTGCAAAGGGTTGATAAACCATAAAAACAAATCAATCAGTCAACAGTCTTTATGAATTCAAGTGCAATACTAGATTGGTGGCAATCTCATCATTTGTAGCTGAAATGGCCAGATGGAACCATAAGTTCTGTGCTAACAGTTTTGTCTTTCAGACTTCTCATTTGTGTAACTCTCTTCTGGCCTCTTGCTTTCTGATATGGACCTGGTAAGGGACCATAAAATAATGAGTCAACATGGTGGTAGGTCAAGAACATATATTACTTCAACAAGAGATGCAACGGATACAAAGAGATACAAAGAGAAAGAGTAATAATAGCTTGGCTACAAGTGACCGACAGACAGACTAGGCTGAGCTGAACTGAAGTCACACTGGAAACCAGTGTCTCTGTCACTCAGGCTCTGTCCACGAAAATAAATCTTGGTTAATATAAGCAAAGAAGAGTTCATTATTAAGTGGGTAACTTCCCACAAAACCCCCATTCCAAGAGCTCTTCCCCCCGAAAAGCTGTTTAATAGTTTTTCCATTTAGGGTCGATGATCAAAGGATCCGTGAACTTCCTTTTCCTACTAGATCACCTTTTTTCAGGTGAAACTTGGGGTGCCTCGAGGTCGAAATTCTCAAAGATGATATCTATCGGCTCTTCATTGGTGGTGAATCATTTATGTCAGTTGTCCGATATTTCCTTATTTCATTTTGGTGGCGCTTATGTATATTCTTGGGACCTTGTATCATGTTGATCAGGCCTCCCACTCTTTGTTTTATAGTGCCCACTTCCCAAAACGTCATCTTATTTTTGGATACTTTAAAAAGTACTTTTTCGCCACAAGAGAAGTGTGATTGTCTTTTTGAATTTAGCTTGCTTGGGGATAAGCTTGTCGAAAACTGATCTGATTTTTCTTACAAACATCATTTCTGCCGTTGAAATTCCCACAGGTGTATTGGGATTTGGAGTAATTCTATACACCTTCAGAAATTGTTGCAGAGCCTTCTCAGTAGGTGTGCCCGGTGCTTTCTTAAGTGCTCATTTCAATGTGTCAACGAAACTTTCCGCTTGCCCATTGGACCTAGGCTGATATTGTGGAGTCATGATATGGTTCACTTGAAACGTTTTGCAGAAGTGTTTGAATTCGCAAGATGTAAACTGCGTTCCGTTATCAGTTACTACGCAATCCACAACACCAAAACGTGCAAACAGTTCATGCAGAAAAGCTATCGTGCATTCCATGGTTGGTCTTTTACATCTTAGTGTGGCTGTCTATGACTATGAGGTAATAGTGATCCTCTAATAGTCCCGCAAAATCAACATGTATCCTCTGCCATGGCTGGTCCCATCTTCAGCCAAGGCTTGCATGTAACTGGTGGAGCTTTAGCAGCAAACGTGCATACTTTACATGCATCTATCATGTCTGTGATATCTCTGTCCATGTTAGGCCAGTAGACATAACATCGCATGAGGCTTTTAGTTTGTTTTTTTCCAGGATGTCCCGTATGAAAGTCCCAAAGGATTTTCTTTTGTAAACTTCTTGGTATCACCATTCTTTCATTGTATAATAGTACCTCATCACAAAGAGAAAAAACCTCAGGCACACTTGAATCTTTTTTGTAAATTTTATTCTTAGTAGATGTAATGAACTCGTCTTTCAGAGCTTCCCTTTTAATGTCAGATAATGTAACTGGGAGCTCTCTTATGGTGCTGGCGATCATTTTTTATTTTGCAATCCATTCTCAATGTTGCAATTATCGAGTCTTCAAAAAACTCTTTATTTTTAGGAGTGAGTCTGGATAATTTGTTGGTGTGGCAAATATTTTGGAAGACAAATGCTCGATTTTGAAATTGTATTTCAACAATATTGTTCTCCATCGAATGAGTCTGTTTGTGGTGTACACTGGCAATCCTTTTTTACTTCCATATATTGTCAGCAGCAGCTTGTGATTGGTTTGTAGAGTAAAATATCTGCCATGCAGATATCTGGGGAATTTGGTCACAGCAAAGATTATACTTAATGCTTCTTTTTCAATCTGTGAATACTGCCTTTCTGCCGGCAGCAAAGGTTGGGAAGCATGCACTATCGGTTTTCTCATTCTGTCCAGAAGTTTATGTAATATACAGACACCAATGCCATAGGAGCTGGCATCGCTCACTACTATAATATCCAATTTTGAGTTATAGTGGGTGAGGGAAAAGTCTGATGTAAGTGTATCTTTTATTTTCTCGAATGCTGATTGACATTCTGGTGTCCAATTCCAGATTTTATCTTTCAACGGGTCTCTCAAGTTATGCATGTTTTTTATGAATACTTGATAGAAATTTGCTAGACCTAAAAAGCTTTGCAGTGATTATGCATTATCCGGGGCCAGCATGTCCTTAATCACCTTAGCCCTATCAGGATCCAGTCATTGGCTGTCTTTATCAATAATGTGTCCTAAATATTTTATTTGGGTTAAATAAAATTCACACTTAGCTTCTTTAACTTTAAAACCATACTCCTGGATTTTATCAAATACACTTATTATATGCTCTCTATGGTCTTTCACTGATTCACTTATAACTAGAATGTCGTCAAGATAGGCAGTTGCGAAATCAAGGTTGGCCAGTATGGCAGCCATAACCTGTTGAAAAATAGCAGGCGTGGCCTTGACCCCCAAAGCCAATCTATTAAATTTATATAGACCTCTATGTGTTTTTATACACAACAGTTTGGAGCATTCTTTGTCAACCTGGATTTGTAGGTAAGTGTCTGATAAATCGATTTTTGAAAAAATTTTGTCTAATTTGTTGAATATTTCTTCGGGGCTAGGTAAAGGATAATGATGGTCTTTTAACGAGGCGTTCAAACCCGTCGAAAAATCAGCACATACTCTGATATGATTTGACTTCTTCTTAATGTATACCATTGGAGCAGCCCATTCTGAAAAATCAGTTTCAGACAGGATACCTGCATTTACTAATCTGTCTAATTCTTTGTCTATTTTGTTTACCGTTGCAAACGGAACGTTCCTCTTCTTTTTGAACACAGGCTGTGCATTATCCTTTAACTTGAATTGAGCTTTTATTTTAGTGCATTTTCCTAAGCCATCTGAAAACATCTCCAGGAATTTTCCTTTAGTTCCAATTTCAGTTCTTCAATATTGGACGTTGTAGTTTCTATTTTGTGACAGAACATACTCATTGGACAGTCCCACAAACTGAACTTTTCAATCCAATCTATACCGAACAAATTTTCAGTATTTTTCATCACCTACGCTCTCAATTTTTTAGTTGTTCCATTTAATGTTACCGTGAAAAATACTTCTCCTAAAATGTTTATTTTTTCACCTGTCACAGAGCGTGCCGTTTTGATAGTTCTAAATAAGGTTGGCATTTTCAGTCACCTCCACTTATGCAAATTTATGATCTTCAGGTCAGATTCACTGTCCAGCTGGAATTTAATTGTTTTATTTAATATTTGCACGATTATATATTTGTGCAAATTTCCGTCTTCCTTATCACTTGACTGCATCTGCCTTATTTTATTTTTTGTTCTTCTGGATTCTTTCGCATACCAGCAACTTGATGTTATATAGCCAGCTTTACAGCAATTCAGATAGATTTTTTTCTTTCTGGACGAGCAAAACCTCATCCAGTGTAATTTTCCACAAATGTAACATGGACCCAGTGGTGAATTTTCTTGTCTTATAGTATACTTGTCACAATATTTTCTTTTCTCTCTTTCTGGGGAGTGGCATTTTGATCTGTTCATAATTTTTTTTATTTGAGCAACTCCTGGCTCCTGACTCCTCGATATTCCTAGAGTTACTTTTTACAGATATGACCCTCTGGCAGTCTTCTGCTAATTTTTGGAGGGTTAAACAAGGCTCATTTTCTAGTTTTGTTAGAACTCGATGTCTAACTTCTGTGTCTTCAGCTGAGACCAGACCTTGAGCAAAAATTAGGCATTTAAAGTTGTCAGCAGATAATTCCGCTAATTTGAAATCATTACAGTATTTATTTACCATAGTGGCAAATGTTAAATAGTCCTGCTGATCCTCTTTGAATAAATTTAGGCACTTCCATATTTTATGAAAAAGTGATGTGTTCAGCCTAGATAATTCTGACAGTACCTTGACGGTTTCTGATAATTCCAGGTCTGTTGTCTTTTTGGGGAGGATAAAATCAACAAACCTGCTGTGCTCTGCTGTACCCAACTTCCTTAGAATTTGGCCAATTATTACAGTCGACGTTAAATAAATCCTCGTACCGCCTATAAAAAGCATCCAAAGTTTTTTCATCTTCAGGTACATACGCAAAAGTTTCCATAGTACTCCAGATAGTACCCTGGGAAAAAGCAGTATCGTTTTCAGTTTGTTTGCCATTTAATGATTTAAGAAGTAACTCTTCAATTTGATTTTGTCATTCCTGGGTCCTTTTAAAGACTTGTTCTTGCAAATCCATCTGTTGTTTATGTAGCTCCACAAACAATTGTTGTTGTTGCTGTAACTGCTCATTGCATTTTTGTTGTTGATCCAACTGAGTTTTCATTAATTGAATTATCACTTTTTGTAAGTCTTCTATTTTTTTTAAAACTCAATATAACCAATTTTTCGTAAACACAAGAGGAAAAACACTAACTGTAGTTTCAGATTTTTCGTAAGACATATGTTAAAGAGAAAGAGATAGGCTCAAAACGAGTCTACTTATAGATTTTTCTGCGACACCGTTCCAGGCTTGTAGGGAATTTTTTCATTCGACTCTGATTTTTCCTTCTCTTGTTTTTTATTAGTTGCAGGCTGGTTTAGATGAGGTATATATTTTTCCTTTCTTGATACTTCACATTTTTTCAATCGATTATATGTGAGTGGGGGCATCCCTTGGGACTTAAAATCCACTTTCGATTGTTGATGTTTGCAATTTCTGTATTTCCAATATTGCTAGTTGATATGTGGCGATAGTGGTCAAAGAAAAAAGGTTTTCTTTTCTTGCGTGAATTCTTATATCTTCGTCGCTTGTTGATATATTGACAGTGGTCAAAGAAAAAGGTGACATGGACTCGGTCTGGGACCATAAAATAATGAGTCAACACAGTGGTAGGTCAAGAACATATATTACATCAACAAGAGATACAAAGAAAAAGAGTAATAATAGCTTGGCTACAAGTGACTGACAGACAGACAGACTAGGCTGAGCTGAACTGAAGTCATACTGGAAACCAGTGTCTCTGTCGCCCCGGCTCTGTCCATGAGAGTAATTAACTCTCAGTTAATATAGGCAAAGAAGAGTCCATTATTAAGTGGGTAATTCCCCATAACACTTTCCAGTCAACTTTGATCTTCAAAAATTTAAATGTAATGTCAATCATAATCTCCTAGGCTTAATTCCAATTCTTTTATTGTTTTCTCTCCTTAATAGTGTTTTTTCTTGATATTCTTTCACATTCAGTAATCCCTTGTGTCTTGGTGACTTTATTGCTATGCAATGATCAAAAGAAGTTTTTTAAAGATAGTGGATTGTCTCTTGAAATAAAATTCAATTGTCAATTATGATACTTTAAAACTCAAAGTGGAGAAAATCCTGAAAACTTTTGCAAAGAACTAAAATAATCAAAATATGCCAGATAGAGATCATTACATAAACATATATATTTTTTATATTTAATATAATTTCCCTTAAGATTCCCTTGAGGCTCTTAGCAGGATAGGGGATATCTGTTGTATCCTGTCGCTCAAGCAAGTATTACTCCTACATTTTTTAAAAACAACTTAACCAAAAGCTTAACCAGCAATCATTGTAAAAAAAAAAAATTCAGAATATAAAAAGGCCTCAAAACACTGAAAAATCACTTTGTATTTATTGTAAAATTTTTATGTTGTGAATGTTTTAGTAGGAAACCCTCCCCAGTAAATATGCGGTATTGTGGTGTATATCAAATGAATGAAGATGAATGAGTTCTTATGGTGACTGAGTAAATTGTAATGAACAAATGGGTCACAAATCAGAATAGCAGGGTTTATGATCAGAGACAACCAACTTCCTCAGACCCCTTTTTGGCTATGTGCCAAAATTGTATTTATTATGCAATAAATATACCCTTTTCCAAAGATGAAAGTGTAGTATCTGTTCCAGCAGCTGATAACCAACCCACTGTGCCCAGCCATCAGCAGCAGTTCCAGCTAGCCGTCATCATCTGCAGCTCCAGCTCGCCATTGGCTGTTACTCCATCCATCTCCAGCTTTAGCCAGCAGCAACAATATGCAATAAACTCTCCTTTTGAGGACAACGCTCTTCAGTAACTACAAGACAGTTCTTTTCAGGACAATGCCTTCTAGAAACTACAAAACTGTCCTTTTCAGGACAATGCTCTCTAGCAACTACAAAACTGTCCTTTTCAGCACAATGCTCTCTAGCAACTACAAAACTGTCCTTTTCAAAACCATACCCTCTAGCAACTACAAAACTGTCCTTTTCACGACAATGCCCTCTTGCAACTACAAAACTGTCCTTTTCAGGACAATGCTCTCTAGCAACTACAAAACTATCCTTTTCAGGACAATGCTCGCTATTAACTACAAAACTGTCCTTTTCAGGACAATACCCTCTAGCAACTACAAAACTGTTCTTTTTAGGACAATGCACTCTAGCAACTACAGAACTGTTCTTTTCAGGACAATGCTCTCTAGCAACTACAAGACAGTCCTTTTCTGGATAACGTCCTCTAGCAACTACAAACTGTCTATTTCCGAACAATACCCTCTAGCAACTACAAGACTGTCCTTTTCAGGAAAATGACCTCTATCAACTACAAAACTATCCTTTTCAGGACAATGCTCTCTAGCAACTACAAGACTGTCCTTTTCTGGATAACGCCCTCTAGCAACTACAAAACTGTCTATTTCCGAACAATACCCTCTAGTAACTACAAGACAGTCCTTTTCAGAACAATGCACTCTAGTAACTACAAAACTGTCCTTTTCAGGACAGTGCTCTCGAGCAACTACAAGACTGTCCTTTTCATGACAATGCCCTCTTGCAACTACAAAACTATCCTTTTCAGGACAATGCTCTCTAGCAACTACAAAACTGTCCTTTTCACGACAATACCCTCTAGCAACTACAAAACTGTCCTTTTCATGACAATGCTCTCTAGCAACTACAAAACTGTTCTTTTTAGGACAATGCGCTCTAGCAACTACAGAACTGTCCTTTTGAGGACAATGCTCTTTAGCAACTACAAAACTGTCCTTTTCAGGACAATGCTCTCTAGCAACTACAAGACTGTCCTTTTCTGGATAATGTCCTCTAGCAACTACAAACTGTCTATTTCCGAACAATACCCTCTATCAACTACAAGACTGTCCTTTTCAGAACAATGCGCTCTAGCAACTACAAAACTGTCCTTTTTAGGACAATACTCTCTAGCAACTACAAGACAGTTCTTTTCAGGACAATGCTCTCTAGCAACTACAAAACTGTCCTTTTCAGGACAATGCTCTCTAGCAACTACAAAACTGTCCTTTTCTGGATAACACCCTCTAGCAACTACAAAACTGTCCTTTTCATGACAATGCCCTCTAGCAACTACAAGACTGTCCTTTTCACGACAATGCCCTCTTGCAACTACAAAACTATCCTTTTCAGGACAATGCTCTCTAGCAACTACAAAACTGTCCTTTTCAGGACAATACCCTGTAGCAACTACAAAACTGTCCTTTTCACAACAATGCTCTCTAGCAACTACAAGACTGTCCTTTTCAGGACAATACCCTCTAGCAACTATAAGACTGTCCTTTTCACAACAATACCCTCTAGCAACTATAAGACTGTCCTTTTCACGACAATACCCTCTAGCAACTACAAGACAGTTCTTTTCAGGACAATGCTCTCTAGCAACTACAAGACTGTCCTTTTCAGGACAATACCCTGTAGCAACTACAACACTGTCCTTTTCAGGGCAATGCACCTCAGTGTCTACAAGCCCGTCCTTTTCAGGATAATACTTTTCCCCATATATCTAAACTGTTTTTCTTAGGACAACACTCTTTTTATTTTCATTGATGCATTTTCTATAACAAAAATAAACCTACCAATACTTTTTACTCGAGTTTTCATTTTGTTTGTTGTTGTCTTCTATCATTCCATATCTCTTTGCAGACTAATATACCACCTGCAACATACTTGCTAAACACTTTTTGAAAATCTTTTAAATGTATTTACCAGGAAAAGGTTTTGCAAGAAAGAAAAAACAAAATTAATGTCTAAAAAAAAAAGAAATTTCATTAATTATAAGAAGGAATTAAACTGTTGTAAGTCAACAGTTTACTTCAGCTGGCAATAAATCTCTCATTATGCTTTATCTGATGACAGTTAATTAATTTTTTTTTTAATTGTAGACGGCTGATAGTGGCAATTGTAGAACTCAGAAAGTGGGGTGGCCACATAGGGGCTGAGATTTTTCTGAGGAGGAGGGGGTAAACTCAAGCAGCATCTTCATTTTCATACTACACCACAATCGTATACACAACTCAGGAATGAGTTTGAGTATAAGTATGCTACTTCACTAAATTAAACAGAATAACTTTTCATTCATAGTAGTGGAGTTCTAATCTATTCTTGTCCTCTTTTCTACTCTCAAGCAGTTGGAACACAAGAGAGGTTAATTTCAAAACAAAATCAAAAGGTTAATACTAATGTCAAAACTAGCAGAACAGTGTGATTTGTCTGCTCTGATTTTTTTTCCTTACAAAACTTTTTGAAGCACAAAAAATAAATGTGAGAAAAAAAATAAATGTGAAAATTGAATAATGCAATGAAATCAATCAAAATGCTATGGGCATCACAGCTATACAAAAATCAGCTCCAAATTTAATTCATGTTTTCAGCAAAATTCAACTATATGATCAAGAAGCTTCTTTGAAATAAGGAAATAATTTAAATAATATAATTTCTCCCTGAAACAAAACATCAAATAGGACAGCTGGATTGACACAAAACCAAGTTAACACACATGCTATATTGCTTTGATTTTACTTATTTCTCTAGATTTCAACAAAAGTTAATGTAAATTATTTTACATCAATATTCAAAGAAATTTACTTCTTAAAAAGCAGAGTCAATTTATGCTACATTGGTATTTGTTAAACTAAGCACTTACAAATGACCGAACATGGCTCTTTCCTTCACTGTGCTTGGGATATTCTCATAAATGTGGTTGAATTAGAATACCACCAGTAGATTGGGATATGTCAGTTGGTGTGGTATCATTCTTCTTCAGTTTGTGAAATTAATGTCTAGTAATTAATGTTCAGTATCTAACTTCAACATTTTTACAAATAATCCAGTTTCTTCAGTGTCACTGTTTGTTGTTAAAGTGCGCTTTTTATAATTAAAAAATTTATTCATAATGCAGTGTTGGTTTATAGTTGTATTATCATGTGTGTGTTTTTGCTATGTTTTGTAAAAAAAAATGTTTTGAAATACAACTGTGTTTAGCTATAAGGAATCAAAAGTGAGATAGACAAAAAGATGTATGGTTCATTTGATCAATCATTTAAAAAAGAATCATTTTGGTATTCAGTGATGACCACTATAAATAGGGAAAAAAGAGGTCTAAATTGTTTTTCTACCAAGCCTTTTCTTTAATTCTTTTATCAAAAGAATTGTCAGCAAATTTCAGTAGGGTGTATGAGTCTTTGTGATCTTGGTTGGAACCATTGATAAACATTTCAGGCCACCTGCTATGTGTAGCTCTTTCTGTAGAGTGGTGGACCAGTCAGTCTGCATACTTCTGAGACAAAAATTCAGTGTCTGGGAATTTGGTGCCGATTGTCTTCAGTAGATTGGAGAAAATTACTGACTAATTCTTTCACTTGGCCATAAATCACTGACTGTCTATGTATCTATATATAAAGTTGGGGACGTTATTTCTAATTAACATCTTTAAGATATGAAAATAAGACTCTTTCCCTCCCTAACAAAATGTCTGTTTCTATCTATCTGGTTGTTTCATTTTTCTTTCAAACTGGTCTCTGTATGTGTCCTTAAAAAGCTAAATGAAAAAGAAAATGCAGGGGGAAAAGTGCTGAAGATCAAATCTTCTTAAAAATCAGAGACTGATCAGTCTCATAAATTTTTGAAGCTTATAAAGTTGGGGGTAACCAAGAGGCCAGCCAAAATGGTGGGGGACTTGGCTCTCCACTTCCCTGTAGAATTGCCACTGATGGCTGGAATACTCAGCAGCTAAATATTTTTTTATGCGAAAACTGTTTGAAAACACATTATAATAAAAAATTGTTTCTTCCTTTTCAATAATTTATCCTTTCTCTTCCAAGAATTTTTTTTATTTCTGGGATGAATCATTACAGGAACCATCCTGTAGAAAAAAACTGGTATCATCAAAACTTTCTGATTATGTTCCTAGAACATGGGCAGATAATGTCTTTTTCAAATACAAGACCTTCTACAGAAGGTAGCAAAGGAAAGCAAGAAGAAAGGAATAAACATAAACTTCAAGAAAACTGAATGCATGCAAACAGAGAAGCCCAAAATACCAGCTACAGGTCAGGGACACTAAAATCAAGCTGATGCAGAAATTTAAATATCTGAGAAGTGTTCTGATAGAGAAGGAAAAGTATAGTACCTGATCCAAAGGCACATTGGTATGACCAAAAATGCATTTCAAAACTTAAGCAGAGTATTGACAGACAAGATTTTGGTGGAAGCAAAGAAAAAAGTACTGAACTTTTATGTGATATCTGTCCTTCAATATGGTAGTGAATGCTGGGTGAACTCTTTAAAGATGAAGGAGGGACTTAAAGTAAGAGAAATGTGATTCTACAGAAGGATGCTGAGGATACCATGGATCGAACATGTGAGCAATGACATTTTGGAGAGGATGCAAATGAAAACATACTTAACATCAGGAAGAGACAGCTGAATTTTTTGGGAGACATAATAAGGAAGGGGGGTTTGGAGAATCTAATACTCACAGGAAAGATAGAGGGAAAGAAACATAGGGGAAAGAAATACAAAACATACTTAATGGGCCTGAGTAAGTGGATGGTGAAGCAGGGTATGGGAAAGCTACAAAGCGGAAAAAATGTTAAGAGCAACAAGGAATACATTTAAGTGGAAGTCCATGATTGTCTACATTTTGAAGGGATACAGCACATAAAAAAATGCTTTTGCTCTGTAAACTAAAACAGCTTTATCTTACTTGCCTCAAATAATCTGTCAATAATATGTTAATCTGTCTTTCTATAATTCATGTCCTCATACCTGTTTTTCATTTTTATGAATCTATTCTTTTCAAACACCCCCCCCAAAGCCCAGTTTTGCCACACCTGAAGATTTGCTTTGACTCATCTATTTTTATTTATTTATCAATCAATTTCTTCAACTTTTCTAGAAATGTGATCACAGTTTCTTCATCAGCCATTCCAGTAACTTTTATAATTTTCTGTTTAAACCTAAATTTAAATCTAGATAAAATTTCTTGATCTACTATAAATGACTCAGTGTCACTTGGTTCAATGATTTTTGGCATAACATGTTGCTATCAATTGAAACAAGTTTTCTGTTCATGTCTTCCACTAACAAATTTAATGGTTTTTCTATTTTTATTATATATTTTTCCTTATTCATAGCTATAACTTGAGATGAAACAGCTATAATGGCATACATACCATATCCACTCAGGACATAGATAATTATGGCTCTCCACACATTCTGTTTCTTTAGTATTAGTGAGTTGCCATGACTTCTTAAGATGATAAGGGAGTGGTTTTGTATTAATTTTAATATAATTTTTAATTTAAAGTTGCCTTTCTGATAAACTGGTTGCCACTCACAGCTAAAAAGTTACATCTATCTTGTTATTTAATCCACAGTGGAGATTCATGACTTTTCCATGCATATTAGTACAAAAGTGAATACAATTTACACTATTTACATTATTCAGACTGTTGTCTTCATCATCATTGCCATATTTGCAACTTTTCAGCTGTTGTACGCACCAGCCTTCTTCAGGTGATATTTTTTGGAATTTCGACTCAAACTTTTTATTTAGTCTATGGGAGTAGATTGCTCTAATTCTTTGTGCCATGCCTTTGGATATCTCAATTTTAGTTAATTCTCCAAGGACACGTGGCCCAGTGGATAATTGTTTGATTGATTCAAAAGTGACTTGATCCAAAGAGTTGAGCTCTATACCTGGCCACAGCAGAGGGAACAAAATCTTGGAGAGTTGAGTTATCAAAAGGAATTAACTGAAAGTGAGATATCTAAAGACATGGCATGTAAGATTGGAACAATCTACTTTCCGTAGGCTAAATAAAAGTTTCAGTTCGAAATTTCAACAAATATCACCTGAAAAAGGCTGGAGAGTACAATGGTTGAAATATTGTGAATATGGCAATAAACACGAGAACAACATTTTGAATACTGCAAATAGTTACTGTTGTGGATTCTTGTTAGAAGCTGCACAATATAATAATAACACAAAACAGATATGAGAGGAAAAATGTAAGTATATTGAACAAGATGTATACAACCTGTACACGGTTAGTAGAATTCAGGAATACTAAGAATACTTGTTAGTAGGCGTCAAATATATACAATCTTGTAGATAAGAAGTAAGTCCGGGTAATAAGTCTATATTCTTGCTTACCAACTAGCGGCGGTTCAACTGCTGTGACAAGCACTGCGTTACAAGCCCTCCCTTACACACTCACTGTTTTACACACTCGCTGTTCTCTGTAGGTAGAATCATTTGTATACCTTAGACGAGTCCATTTATATGTGTAAAAACAACAGTTACAATACCTCACCCTTAAAAATATAGACAGATGTTAAAAGGGAGCACATAGATTATAAAATCTTATTAAATTTAACTTACTGCTATACTGGATACCTGACCATGTTGAGTACTGAGTACTAAGTTCATTTGATGACAGAAGTGAAATTTCCTGTCATTAAAAATATAATTGACTTACATGATAAATCAATTGAAAAAAATAAGCTTGATAAAAATATTTCAGTAGTGAATGACTTTTTTTACTAAGGTGATTATTTTCCTTTAAACTTAAAATTTGGCAGTTTCAGAACATTTATTTTATTTTACTATTTGAGATTCTCTCTAACTCTTAGATGTTTTGGCTTGGTGTTGATATCTTAGTTCTTAGACACAACATTTTCCTCAGCATATAAGTTGTTCCAAGCAGTGCTGCAACCTGAACACTCTCCAACCACAAAAGGGACAACTTGAGTATCTACTTGGTACATTTCTCCAATTTGCCAGGTTATAGTACCTCCATATTTTCACCACTTGCTCCTTTCTCATTTATAATCATTCTTGTCTATGTTCTGCACATTTCTTTAGACAGCATGAAGGAAAAGGGGATCCTTCTAAAACCACACCAGAGCAGTCATCCTTGTGCAGAATATTTGACCAATCTGAATCTGAAGGTGAGCTGCTAAGTTAGGATCGATTATATTGCAGATCTTCTTTTAGATATTGTTGAGAACCTCAAGATGAATATCAGGAGCATCTGACCAGATATGGCAACAGTATTCAATGCATGGATGAATGGTAGAGTTAAAAATGTGCAAAATAGATTCTGGCAAGAAAAACTTTCCGGCTCAAAAGTATTACAATGACTATTGGGAGCCATTTATAGACACTCTTCTCAACAGACAATAATGGATGGCAGCTGCTACTACTGCACTCAACCGAGGGAAAATTCACTCGCCCCAAAATCACTTTACTCAACCAACTCCATTTTCTTAATAGTCGCCTTACGTAAACATAGCGTGAATGACTGACGAGAAACAAAAAATGAAATTTTAATTAAAATTTCGAATGTGTTAAAAAGGGTTTTAAAATTTAAAAATAATTAGCAACAAAATTTGATCTTTTGTCTTAATAATTGCATAAACATTTTCATGATAAAACTTTGTTTTTATTAAGTTTGAACCTGTTTTAACATCATGATATGCTGTTTTTTTTTGTTTTGTTTTTTTGGCATTTGAGTAGAGGTACTTAAATTCATTGTTTCTTTTACAGCCTCCATCTCATAGATGATAAAAAAAAACAAATCTGATTTTTTCAACAATTTTCTATAAAAAAATTACTTACTTGTATAATTTGTTTTAAGGTGTATGGTTGAAAGAAGTATTGTTATATATCGCGTACGACGACAAAACAATAAACACGCATATATAAAAATATAAGGTTATATTTTTATTAATGACGACGAACCGTGTGGAATAGAGAACAGGAGAGTGAGAGCGCACATAGAATGGTCGACGGGAGTGTAGTCTTGTCTGTGGTGTCTCTCTGCTTCCACGGGCCGTTCTCTGCTGGAGAATCCGTGTGTCGAGGTCTTTATATAGTCTTCTAGAACCGGGACTTTCCTTCCAGTTTTGCCTCGCCCACGCAACGCCCACGTAATTCCCAGAGACACCTGTTCTGTTTGCCTCCGTAGTCATTTCCGCCGCTGTTGGAAATAAGGTCAAACGACATCCGCTCCGGCCTCGACAGGATGTATTTCACAAACACCTGTCTTGTCGTTCGCCGACCCCTTCACCGACGGGAAACACCATCGCTTGCATCACTTCCTCGGGTGGGGCCAGATTGTTATATTACACTCCTCGCCCTCCCATTTTCCAAAATGTTCACCTAAGAACATTTTAAGCGCAACACCCTCACACCCCCCCATGCCACACAAGCCCAACAATTGTACAAAACATGTGCACGCCGAAACAACAAAACATGTGCACGCCGAAACAAACAAAACAACAAAAAAACAAAAAAAACAAAAATATATGGGGGAGCCTACATCGGCAACCCAACAATGTTCGTGTCCATTGTGGAATTTCATAATGTTCTTTTTTTTTTTTTTTTTTTAAGTTTCTGTAACTTTCAATGTTCGTTTCCTTTCTCGACTCTGTCCATACGCGTAGACGCCTCGATACACGACCATCTGATCATAGGCGGTAACCGCGCCCCAGTTTCTAAACTGACATCGAGTAAATGACCTTTGACCAACACCATGCGTGTTTCCGCTCGAGTTTATTGTTACACATGTAACTTCATTTAATTGAATTTAATTTCAAACATACTATGTTTGAACACAGAAAAACTGCCATTATCTGCAGTACATATCATTCATAGTCTGACCGAGAAATGTTCAATAGAAAACGAAGAAAATTACCCTGATTCCAACGTTAATCCGCATGCAATTTACTTGTGGAGGATTAGAGGTTTCATCTATCTTAATTTAGTCTAAAAAAAATGGACCCGTGACTCGTAATTCCTTAGTTTGTATCTTCCGCATGTTTTGCTATAAGGAAGGTGACCTAACTATTTCACTTAAACTATCGTTAATCCTCCCACTGCTTTCTTTCCCAATCCTATAGCATGTCAGCCAATAAGTCTACAAGACTTTTCAGTTGTTCTTTCTTTTTGTTCCGATCAACTGTGGAATCTGCAGGTCTATCCGTGCTTTTTGCCCCAACAGACGTTTGCCTCATTTGGACATCTTCGCTGCTAGGTGATTCCCTAGAAAAACCCTGATCTACATGAGTAGATCCAGTCGTTTCACACTTTGAGCAATCATCCTCGAACGTGGATGAAACATTATTTATACCACCGATTCTATCATCATTATCAATAGTTGACACGTTTTTATTCGCCATTTTACGTCGCGTCATGATACGACGCTCCATTAATGGAACATCAGACTCATCGTCTGATTCCACACGTTGGTGTCGATTTTTGTGCACTGGAAAGTCGGTCTGTTCCGCTCCGGATTCGTCATCCGAATCACTGGATTCTACTGGAGCAGCCAATACAATCTTTCGTAACGGCCTATCGGAAGTAGGGATTTTCCATTCATCAATGGACGCTGCCCGAAGATGCTCAGCATGCGTCTTAATGACTGAGCCGGTTAACTGATCTCTAATTCTATAAGAGACCGGGCCAGTCTTTTCAACGATCACATAATATGGCCGCCAGCGCACATCTAACTTCCCTTTCTTTTGGTGATTCTTATAGTACACCAAATCACCAACCTCAAAAGTTGTATTTTTCGTCTTACCACGCGACTTATCTATCGCGGCTCTCCTCGCTTTTCTTATATTATTCCTAACTAAAGTGAAGCTACGATGCATTTCCTGTAGTGCAATTTGGTGATGCTCATCACCATAATATATGCGACGAGGCCTCAGTATATTGTCCAAGGGCAAAATAACATCCCTGTTGTAGAGCAAGTAATACGGTGAAAACTTAGTGGTCTCGCTCACATGAAACCGGATAGCCGCCAACATTTGGTTAATGTAAATATCCCACGACTGTTCGTTGTTGCCGATTTTTTTTGCTAGAACATCATGCATTGTTCTGTGAAACCTCTCAACCTTACCGTTGCTCTGGGGGTGATAAAAAGAAGTTGTCACATGGTGTATATTTAGGTCTTCTAATGTCTTTTTCATTACCCTGTTGACATTTTCTGGCCCATTATCAGTTAAAAGCTGAAGTGGTGTCCCAAATCTGGGGAAGATTTCGTCAACTAAGAGATGCACCACTGTTTCTGCCTTCTTGTTAGGAACCGCAAATGCCTCCGGCCAACCACTGTACATATCTATGAATGTAACTATGTATTGGTTACCTGAATGGGTCTTTGGGTAGGGTCCTGAGACATCTAAAGCAACCTTTGCGAAAGGAAAAGGAGGGAAGTCACATTCCTGTATGTGGGGTTGCTGCTTCTTTAGGTTTCTTGTCTGACACGGGATACATTTACCTACGAAATCATTTATTTCTCTAAGTAAACAAGGCCAGAAATACTTTTGTTTTATTGAGTGGAATGTCTTATCCACCCCCATATGGCCACTGTCATCATGGTATTGAACTAGCACCCTTTTTCTAAGGTGAGATGGTACATACAGCCTGATGAGGGGTTCATCATCAGGTTGAGACAAATAGTACACCACCTCATCCATTACTATATATCTCTTCTGTTCTGCTTTGATAGCCCTACCATTTCGTAATCTAATCTTCAGGTCTAAGATGTTTTTGTCTGATTCTTGCTCCCTGATTATGTCTATTCCTTTCAATGTGGGCCGTTCGGGTGCCTCTGATGAATTTCCGACATTTTTATGGGCTGCTAATTCTTCCGGCTCCATTAGGTTGGAGTTTATAACACTAACCAAGTAATTTCTATCATCTATATCTACTGGAGAAGCAATATGGTCTTCGTTCACATCAACAGCGCGTGATAAGAGATCCGCGCAAACATTATCCTTACCCTTAAGATACTGTATGCTGCAATTGTAGCCAGACATGCTCAGAGCCCAAGTCTGTATCTTCTTATTTTGTATGGGCGAGTTAAGTAAGTGCTCCAGGGGCCTATGATCAGTGTATATTGTGAATGTTGCGCCATGCAGGTAGTGATTCAGTTTTTGAAGAGCATAGTGTATGGCATAAGCCTCTTTCTCTATAGTTGACCACCTCGTTTGTGTGTCACTTAATTTATGGGACAATAAATAAATTATTTTTTCTACATCCTTCCTATTTTCCTTATCGTACACCACCTGGGATAGGCATGCGCCAATCGATTGATCGGATGCGTCAGTATATAACCTATACGCCTTATTTGGGTTGGGATAGGCTAGTGTTATCATCTCCGCGAGCTTCGTTTTTAGTGTATCGAAAGCGGTTTGGCAAGCATCGTCCCATTGGAATCGTGCATATTTCCTTGTCAAATTGACCAGCGGTTCGGCTATATCAGAGAAATTTCTAATAAAGCGGCGATAGTATGAGGTCATCCCAATAAAAGCTCTTACTTGCCTAACAGTGGTTGGAGTAGAAACTGACTTTATAGCCTTGACTTTATTGAGGTCTGGTTGTATTCCCTCTTCACTTATCTTGAACCCCAGGTATTGGGTCTCTTTCTTAAAGAACTCACACTTAGCTGGCTTCAGTTTAAGGTTGTGCTTACGTAGACTACTCAAGACTGTGTCTATATGTCTTAAATGATCTTCCACCGTATTTGAAAATATCAGAATATCATCTAAATATGCCAGAGCAAAATCTTCCTGTCCCTGTAAAACAACTGACATTAATTCCTGGAAGATGCCGGGTGCGTTTGCAAGTCCAAATGGCATAACATTAAAATGAAACAGACCCTTGTGGCAGGTGAATGCACTTTTTTCTTTGTCATCATCATGAAGCTTAACTTGCCAGTACCCTGATTTTAAATCAAGCTTCGAAAAGTACCTTGCCGAACCAAGTGATGCCAGTATATCATCGATGACAGGAAGAGGTCGAGCATATTTCTTTGTAATCTTATTAAGTGCTCTAAAGTCTACACAAAATCTCTTACCACCGTCTTTCTTCTCTACTAAAACTACTGGAAAACCCCACGGGCTATTGGATCTCTCAATTACACCTGCCTGCATCATTTCGTCGATTGCTGAATCCATTGTCTTTCTTTGTTTGAGGGGTGTGCGATATGGGCGTTTTCTTATGGGCTCATGCGTTCCAGTATCGATACGCATCTCCACAGTATCGGTTCTGCCCAGGTTCTTGTCGTCACTAACGAACATGTCCCTATTTCTTTTTAGCAATTTGTTAATTTCAGGCTTGAATTCCTCCGGTACATGTACCTGTTCCAAATCTACATCAGGACTTTTATTATTTTGTTTATCGGGCATAGTAATTTCAGTAATATTACCTGCCCTTTCCAATTTAGCCAGCGGACACCCCCGTCTCAAAGTGATTGTCTGGTTAGTGTTATTCATTATCAGCAACTGAAACTTACGAGACTTTGGCATTTTTACAACTGCGTTGGCTACTGATATACCACATAAGTTGCTAACATATCCACTACTCAGCTGTTCGATTTCATATTCTTTGCCACGTCCATTTCTCAGCCTGGTTAATCCCAGACAAGCATGCAGGTGTTGAGGTCTTAATGTTACTTTTTGAGCTAACCTAACAATAGAGGAAATATGAACATCCTCCTCCAATGCCACGTATTCTTCACCAATCTTCAATGCCCCCAAATCGAAATACATTCTCACCCCGTTCTGCATCAGCCAATCTCGGCCAAGTATAACGTTTCTATTGAGATTTTTCACGACTAAAAAATCATGGGGTATGGACTTACTTCCTATCTGGACCTGTAGACGACAAAGGCCTTCAACGTATAACGGGGATCCATTCGCAGTTCGAAGTTTAATGTCCCTCTTTTGCAGTTCAAGTCCCAGTCGCAATTTTTTAAATACCCTACAGCTTATAACCGATACCGCTGCTCCCGTATCTACCAATGCCCTATAAGGTCTACGTTCTATTCTAATAAAGATGGAATTTGGCGCGCCCATATTACCAACTATGTGCGTTGGTACGGCCTTGTTCCGTTCGTTGGGCGTCGCACGAACGGACTTCTGCCGTTTCCCGGGGCGCGTCTACAAAATTTCGCTATGTGGCCTTCTTTCCCACAATTCCAACACCTAACAACGCTCCCGTTCCTCTCCCGCTCACGAGTCTTGTGTTTAGTTCCCCTATTACCAACTTTTCTATTGTTCTTATTCCTATTATTATTAGTATTAGATTCAGCGAGGCTTACGGCTTCTATCGGTACCCGTCTCCGAGAGTGGCAAATTTCCATAGGCTCCTCTTTGTATTCAGAGTTTGCATCGAGTCGAATTTTCCATCTCAACTCAGATAACGCTTTCTGATAGGCAGCCTCTAGTGTTTGTGGCTCATCCTTCATAACTGCCATCTTTATTTCCCGATCCCTTAGACCTTTTATGAAAAATCCTAGAACTTGTTTTATCACAACTTCATTCCTCCCGTCAACCCCAACATATGCGCTCTCCGCTAGGCGTACTACTCTCTGCATGTAGTCCTGCGCCCCTCTGTTCTACCCTGCTTAATGTTCACTAATTCGACTAACCGTGCGTCGGGGTCTAAAACCAATCCGTAGTATTCCTTTAAAGAAGTTTTGAACTCCTTCCATGTGAGTTGTGGGTTATTAGAGATTAGTCTATATACATAGTGTCCAACAGCTCCCCTTGTTGTGAGAAGAGCTGCCTGACACTTGTCTTCTTCTGCCACGCGCACAACTTTAAAATACCTCTCCATCTCCTCCAACCAAGCACTATAACCACCATCTTCTTTGCATGCTAATGGCTGTATATTTTTTAAAAAAGATTCTCCCCTTAAAGTGTTCGACACCGAACAAGCCACATTTCTCAATTCTAGGGTCAGACCTTGAACAAAATCGGCAAAAGTATGCTGTTCCATTTTTTTTTTTTTTTTTTTTAATTAGACTTATTATAAACTTATGAACAAGAGCAGAACACACACAAGATCGAATCAAAAGTCACCTACCTTTCGTTGATGTCGTCCGTTTGCTTTCTATTTTCGTCTTCTATCTGGTAGTTTTAATTCCGTTGAATTTCAATTGTCGCCGTGGTAACCAAGCTCGTATCTATCTGTTTTGTTGTTGTTGTTGTTGTCTTAAAACAGCAAGTCACTGGGCACCAATTTGCGTATGTTATATATCGCCGTACGACGACAAAACAACAAACACGCATATATAAAAATATAAGGTTATATTTTTATTAATGACGACGAACCGTGTGGAATAGAGAACAGGAGAGTGAGAGCGCACATAGAATGGTCGACGGGAGTGTAGTCTTGTCTGTGGTGTCTCTCTGCTTCCACGGGCCGTTCTCTGCTGGCGAATCCGTGTGTCGAGGTCTTTATATAGTCTTCTAGAACCGGGACTTTCCTTCCGGTTTTGCCTCGCCCACGCAACGCCCACGTAATTCCCAGAGACACCTGTTCTGTTTGCCTCCGTAGTCATTTCCGCCGCTGTCGGAAATAAGGTCAAACGACATCCGCTCCGGCCTCGACAGGATGTATTTCACAAACACCTGTCTTGTCGTTCGCCGACCCCTTCACCGACGGGAAACACCATCGCTTGCATCACTTCCTCGGGTGGGGCCAGATTGTTATATTACAGTATGCATATTTTTTTTTCTTTCAAATGTTCATTTTTACTTTTTGTAAGCAGGGAGGAAATATAGATTTTGAGTCAAGAATAATAATTTTCCAAATCTGTGAGCATCTTTAATCTGGACAAGAGAGACATTTTGGCTCCACTCTGGAAGCATTAATTAAATGAATGTTTACACTGATGGGGATGATAAGCACAAGATAGGAGCTTGTCAATCTAAATTCCATTTGTCAGATCTTGCTTTGATGATTGCGGGATGTCACTGTCTTTTGTTTAACTACACATTTCACCATAAATCAGGCACCATACATAAAACCAAAGAGTTCAATAATATCATTGTAGGTCATTCTATGTAACTTGTGAATCTTCAATGGCATACTTTTGGGTTGTAAAAGGAATCAGATTTCCTTTTTCAATATTTGAAGGGACATGTTTCATTGCAAAATTTTTAATCAACCGTGAGCGAGTAAAGCAATAAACTTTAATTGCCCAATTAAGTTTTTAATTGACTGAGTCGATCGAGCAAGTGAAATCTCAAAGGCTGACTGCAACTATACTGAGCATACCTTTGTTATAGTTTATAAGAGAGAGCACATATTCTAGCATAAACACCAGTTTGAACAAGGCCAGTACTGAACTGTTCCATCTACCAAATTTTACTCACAAACGTTGTGTCAACCCATGGGATGGTTTTCAAGCACTTCCCAATGGTACCACACACTGCAATCATTTCCCAGGCTAATATTATCATGAAGTAGCCATTTTTGGCAAATCAAACATGGTGAAATTAAAATACATGTTACATGTTTAGAACACCAACTTTCTAGCCATTTGGCAATGTGTACACTAATTTTACAATAAAAAAAGTTGATTAAAAGTTAAAATATTTTTGATAAATTCTAATAAAAAATTAGAAAAATTTTGCAGATCATGTAATCTTATTTTCATGATTTCAAATAAAATTCAATAAGTAAATAATATTGTTTAGTTTGTACTAACAGGGTTAATAAGATATTATACTTTCCTTTACTTTTTATTAAATAACAAATATATTTACTATATATTTACATTTACTTAAATTTAGTGTGAAGAAGAATAAATGAAATAAATTTGTTGCATCACTTCTCTATATACTAAATTCCTAGTCAAAATATAACATGAATTTTGTATTTAAATGTGAAAAGTTTCTTTTTGTTGAATGCAGTAGGAAATGTTTTTGAAAGAAAAGTCTAGCTGATGTTATTTATGCATGTATGATAATAATAAACATTTGTATGTTGATTTTTTGTTCCTCTCTTTCTTTAGTTCACCTCATAAAACATCCAAGATGGATTTTAAGGAAGCATGTAAACCAAACAAAAAGAAGATACACTCCTGAACAGCAAAGGGAAGAAACATGGAAGCAATATACAACCTGTTAAATGTGTTGATGCTTTCAGAGGCACAACAAAGACGCTTATGAAAGCAAAAAAGGAGAATTACTAGAACAATTGAGATCAATCCAGAGTGCAAAACATTTCAGGGGGAGGTGTTGTAGGGCAGCTGACACCCCTCTAATGCTCTCAAATATGGAATGATCTACAGACCAGAATAGCAGTCAGGAGTTTGGAATGTCATTGACAATTATTAACAGACTGTACTCTCCACAACTGTAACAACTTAACCTCTCCTCTCTTCTACTTATCATTTTTCTGTCTTATCTGTATTTGTCTTGTCTGTACTTTATATCCATTAGCATGAATATTGTGCTGTAGATATTTCAGCACACATCATCTAGTATTGTACTGTCACCTTGGCGATACAACAGTTACCAATATTAAAAATTAGGCTGATTTTAATTTCCTTTTTATTTCTTTTTTTCATCTGGTAATGTCAAACAAGTCAAGACTTACTGCTGTTTAACAGGTTTGCATTATTTAAAAACATTCTCAACAATACTATCTGATGATATTTCAATTATTCAGTGACCTAAATATGAGCTGATTATTAACCTGCATTTGATTCATTTTGCATTTTACCTATTAAAGTGACCCTATTGAAATAAATAGAATTCTTTAATGACCAGCAATTACTTATTACTAGAAAAAAATTAAAACCTGTTTTATTAGCAATGAACATTGGCTTATATTGAGCTGAGCTGATAATTGTTATCAGAAGTCAGCATGATAACACTGACTATTGCAATATTTAGAATTATAGTCACATGTTTGGAAACAAAATGATTATACATTCTATGTTACATATCAGATAAGAGTCCTCAAACCTTTTAAGCTAATATTTATAAACAATCTTATAATGATGATCAGAGTGAATAGTTCTTGATATTCAATAAATATAAAGAAAACAAATAAGATATATATTTCCTCGTATAAGATGATCTCTAAATCCCCGAAATCACCCCAAAAATTGGGAGCCATCTTATATTTTAAAAAGAAACTTTAAATGTTGAGTGATGTTTGTCAGTAGGCTACCCTTATCCTCAGTGGCATAACCAATAACATACATGAAAAGATTCACACTATCAAATAAACTTATAATAAAAACAATAAAATAATTTCTCTTCAAAGAATAATTCTATTTCAATGAAATCAACTTGTATATGTGCAAGATCAGCTGAGAAAATGTAAACATCAAGTTATGATTGCGAATAAAAAATATATTGAAAGTGGAATGTGTTATTATTGTATCATACTATAATTAGTGGTATTTTGTGATTGCCAAGGAAGTATAAGTAAATGGTCTTTAGTATATTAGGCTGTTTGTAACTGTTTATCTATAGGAAAAGAAAAGGAAGAAGAAGAAGAATCAGTATTTGCAAGAGATCACATGATGAAACATAAACAGGTTTAAAGGAATAAGTTTTGTTCATCACTGCTATAGTCAGGTATTGAACTCACTCCTTGAGGACACATGTCCCATTGGATAAAAGCATTGGTTAGATCCAGTGACTTGATCTAAAAAGTTGTGAGTTCAATACCTGAGAGATTTGAGTTAAAGGGAAATAACTAAGACATCAGGAAATAGTATGACATGGAATGTGAACAATATGCACCAGCGATTGAAATAAAGGATTCACTTTGAAATTCCAATCACTTGAAGAATGTCAGAGCATACAAATGCTGAAAAGCCATTAATATTGCAATACAGATGAGGACAACAGTCTGAACAATGTAAATAAACAAAAGAATGGTTTCTCTTCTTATTTAAAATTTAAAATGACTGTTAAAATTGCTAGCTTTGACCATCAGTTCTAAGCTAAGAGATTCTTCTATTGCACTTATGGAACTCTCTTCCAGCTTGTGGTTTCCCAGTCAAGTTTGATCTTCAAAAATTTAAATGCAATGTCAATCTCATCAATAACCTCTTGGATCCTAGTGACTTTATTTTCTTGCAAGAAAGAAAACAATAAAAAATGTTTTGGTGTGAAAGAAGTTGTTATGAACTTCAAATATCAAAAATAAATATATATGTATGATTGTGGATGTACATTAATCCTATAGATTTTTCTGTGCCACATGCACAGTACATGCCGTGTTGCATTTGTGGTTTCTGTAATAAGTAGGTTTTTACAGGTTGGCATTGCAAACCCAACCAATTTTGAATTCAGAGTTGTCTTTTCTCAGACTGGTTGCCATCTAAGGCTCGGGAGCCCAGTCTGCCTTATAACTAACACTTAACTCAGGGAGAAGAGATGGATTCATGCCTTTCTAAGATTACATGAAAGTAAATGCAACAAGCTTGACTGGAATTCGAACTAGTCCCACTTTCCATTTTAATAACTGCAATGCTATGCATATTTACTATATAATAGTATAATTATTGATATTTATTTTCTAATTTCAGATAAAGATTGCCATGAAAAAGATATAATCTCAAAAGAGAAACAAGATATTATGCTATTATTGAGTGATTGTAGTTGCCAAAAAACTTGAACAAATATCTAAAAACAATGAACAAAGTAATTGAAAACATAGGCAAGAAAAGAACAAGAAAAATAATGGCTTTAAAAATGTCACAAAAAGAGATCTGAGAAGAATCCACTGCCTGGACATTAACTAAAACTCTAGAGTCTAAGCTTGATGGAAACTACACTTGGATGCTGAGAGCTATATTTAACATTTCCTGGAGAAAACATTCAACTAAATCACAGCTCTATGGGTCCATTCCTGATATTTCTACACTCTTACGTGAATGCAGAATTTACTTTGTAGGACAATGCTGGCAAGGCAAAACAAGAACTTGCAAGTGATCTACTGTTCTGAACATCTAGCCATGGAGCAAGCAAGTTAGTCACCCAGCAACCACCTTTATTGGCCAGCTAATTTATGGCACAGAATGACCTTCTGACCTTGATGCAGGACCATGATGGTTGGCATGATACACTCATGAATGCCCAAGCTAACTTGACCAAAGCTAGCATATAAGTTGGACAAAGACATACATAAAAACTGATTCCTCAGCAATAATTTTTAGTGATGAATGTTGATCTGCATTGGATACACTTGATGGTTTGGAAAAATATAGGAGCCTTCACAGAAATATTCAATCAATGCAACTGAGAAGGCAATACTTGGGATTATAGGCAGCAAAATTGTAAGTTTCTTCCAAAACAAGATAAATGCAGAGATTTGTAAGTTCTTGGATATGACATTTTTTGAGTGATATTATAGTGGGGAGTCATTCCTTTGAAGGGTAGTTGTATGTTGTTGCAGATTAACAGAATTTAGCCTCATTGTAGATAGCCCACTATAAGTCATTAAATGATTATAAGAAAAGCAAATTGAGTTGAAAATTGAGTTTATATCTTCTTTTTGGATTACAGCACATCATTTGGGATTTCACACTTGTATTTGATTCTGGGCTTCCCATTGGCCAATAAATAAAATTCACGTAGGCTCGCAAACTGGAAATTTAATATTTAATTCATTTTTAGTTTTCAACTGGAACATCTGCGCAAACCCCGATGCGCACCGACGAGTTTTGGTCATTTGCTTTCTTAGCTCAATGATTAATTTTTGTGAAAGGTCAAAATCTCAAATAGTCTTGCTAATTTTTTTCTTCCTCTTCCTCAATCCTCTGAATTTGAAGGAAGTTGGTAAAGAGAGTTATTTCCCACTCACTACAACTTCATGGCATTTTTAGGAATTCTGTGACATGTATATGTGTGTGTATTTGCATATGTGTGTATAGGGTGCAATCGATAAATTGCCTAAATTATGTAAAAAGAAAAATAACACTGACATTTCATTTAACAGATATATATATTTACCAAAATTATACAAAAATAGCTTGAAATACTAAAGAGTAAATTTATTCAATAAAATTGCCATTGGCTTTAACCATGGCCTTCAGACAACTTTGGATTTTTGTTGTGGACCCCAAGTAGGTTTGAAAGAAAACTCAAACTTGGGAATTAATGAGACATATATTAACAGAAAACAAATACAAGAGTGTTACATATCAGTCTGACTGCCAAGTATTAGACCGGAGTGACTCAACCCAACTCAACTCCACCGCATATTCTTCCGGTATTCATAATAATAGGAAGAGTTCATTATAGTCCAAAAAGGGTAGGTCACATAACACCCCCTCCCAAGCCTTTACCTCCGCAGAGTCTCAATATCGTTTCTTTTTAGGATTGATAACGATGAGATCCGTGAACTTCCATTTCTTTTAGAATGTCACAGATCTGGGGCTGCTTGAGGTACCCATATGTCGAAGGTGTTGTATATGGTATCCATAACTTCTTCTTCCTGGGGAGTAGTTGGAGTCATCTAACAGTCATTTCCTGATTTGATTTAGGTGTCTCTCATGAGAGACCTGAGGGCCTTGGATTATGTAAACCATATTTCCAATCCTCTTTTCTATCGTGCCAGGTTACTAGAAAAATGTGTTATTTTTAAACATCTGGTAGAATACTTTTTTCCCCTGGGCTGTGTTGTTTTCTTGGTATTGTCAGTCCTTGTTTTGTTTGTTTAGGCAGCAATTTGTCAAAAACAGATCTTATTTTACGTGCAAATATAATTTCTGCTGGAGATAGTGATAATGGAGTGTTAATGTTTGGCATGATCCTGTACACTTGTAAGAACTGCTGCAGAGCCTTTTTCATGAGGGTGCTGCTAGTTTTTCTCAGGGCTCTTTTTAGGGGTCGACAAAATGTTCTGCTTGGCCATTCAACCTCGGGTGGTATGGTGGGGTTGTGATATGTTTTATCTGGAAAGTCTCACAGAACTCTTTAAAGACAAGTTCTGTTGTCACTAACCAAGCAATCTACTACCCTAAAACGGGCGAACAATTCATGAAGGTAGTTTATTGTTACCTCTGTAGTGGTTTTTTTTTTTTTACATCGGAACACTTCCAGCCATTTTATAAAACTATCCACTACAATTAGATAGTAAAAACCCTCTAATGGACCCGCAAAGTCCACGTGTATCCTTGACCAAGGTCAGTTTGTCTTTGACCACGGCTTATATGTGACAGGGGGTGCTTTTGCCACCAAGGCACAGCTCTTGCATGTGTCGACAATGTTTACGATGTCCTGGTCCATTTTAGGCCAGTATACGTAGCTGTACATTAGACTTTTCATCCTATTTTTCCCAGATGACCAACATGAAAATCCTTCAGAATTCTCTTCTGTAGGTTTTTGGGAATGACGACTCTTTCGCTGTATAGGAGTACATCATCACATACAGAAAAAACTGTCTGAAATGTGTTGGTCCATCTCTGAGATTTTGTTTTTGTTGAGTTAATGAATTCATCCTTGAGGGCTTCATGTTTTATTTCAAGTAGAGTCATCACGAGTTCTCTAATAGTGCTACACAATAAAGTTTTTATTTGGGAATAATGTTTCTTCAGTGAGAGTAGAGTCCTTGATGCATGAGCGATAGGCTTTTGCTTTCCATCTGACATTTTGTGAAGGATGCACACTCCTGTTCTGTGCAAGTTTGCGTCACTAGCTACTATAATCTCGAGGTTCGGGCCATAGTGTGTAAAGGATAAGTCCGATGTTAGGGCTTTGATAATTTTATCGAATGCCTCCTGGCATTCAAGTGTCTATTTCCAAACCTTATCTTTTCTTAAAAGCTCGTTCAGCAATGCACAAAAATTATGCACGTTTGGGATAAATGCTTGATAATAGATATTTTACTAATCCCAAAAAGCTCTGTAGTGCTATGACGTTTTCCAGAGCCGGCATGTCCTTAATTGCAGTGGCCCTTTCCAGGTCCAGTCTCCTGCCGTCTTTATCTATGATATGGCCCAGATATTTGATTTTTTCATGAAAGTCACATTTACCTTTTATTTTGAAGCCATAGTCCTGTATTTGTGAAAACACTTTGTGAACGTGTTCCTGGTGTTCTTTCAATCTTTTATTAAGATTAATTCTGGGCTTCCCATTGGATGATAAATAAAAGGAATTTGGTATTTATTAATTTTTAGTTTTCTACCGGAACATATGCATGGAGCCGGATGCGCAAAGACCAGTTTTGGTCATTTGCTTTCTGGATTTCTGAGGGTAAACATCCGGTCCCTCGCTTTGCTCGATATTACCACACCATAACTTGTTGAAAAATAGCCAGCGCGACCCTGACTCCAAACGCAAGCCTTTCAAATTTGTATAAAGCCCTATGTGTCATTATACATAATAATTTTGAGATTATCTGGAGGTATCTGGAGGTAAGCTTTGCTAAGATCGAGTTTTGAAAAGAACTTGCCTCCATTAGGTTTTGTAAAAACTTCTGGGCTTGGAAGCAGATAATGATAATGCTTAAGTACTGTATTTAGTCCCGTAGAAAAATCAGCGAACATGCGGATTTTTTTAGACTTCTTCCTCACATAATCTACTGGTGCTGTCCATTGGCTATACTCCACTCTAGATAAAATGCCCGTCCCTACGTCTAATTTTTCGTTTATTTCCTATAACGAGGCGAAAGGCACATTCCTTTTTTCTTAAATATTGGTTGAGTGTTTTCTTTTAGTTCAAATATTGCTGACATCTTTTTGCATCTACCAAGGCCAGATGAAAAGACCTCAGGGAAGGTTTCTTTTAATTCCTTCTTGAATTTTTCTGACTCGGTCGTCAGATTTTCTATTTTCTGGCAAAAAGTGTTGATTGGTGCATTCAATCTATGCCAAATAAATTGTCGGTGTTTTTTAACACGAACATTTTCAATTTTTTGGTAGTTCCGTTAAAAGTAACGTTCGTTATAATTTCACCCTCAAATTTAATTTTTTTACCTATCACCGATCTAGCTATTTTGTTGGTTTTCAACATGGTTGGTTTATTCAACTTATTCCATGTATGCCGGTTGATTATTGATAAATCAGACCCAAAGTCTAATTGTAATCTGACTTTTTTTATTCAGCATTTCTACCTGAACGTACTTTCTTATATTTTTGACGTCCAGTTCGTCTATTTTTTGTGGATTTAACCCGACATTTACTTCCTTTATTCGTTCTGCAAGGTGAACTCTTGTGTCCAACTTTATTACAAGTTAGACAGATTTTAAAACGATATGGGCAATTCCTAAATCAATGAAGGGCTCCACAATGTTTCCGATGTATTTTCTTTATATACGCAACGCCTGACTCTTCAATATCTCTAGAATCATTTTTAACACTTATAAATTTTTGGCAGTCTTCGGCTATATCTTGTAAAGTTAAATTTGGCTCACCTTCTAACCTGGTTAGGACTCTACGTCTAATTTCTTCATCTTTCGTTGATACAAGTCCTTGTACGAATATTATGCATTTTAAATTGTCTGCGCTAAGTTCGGCCAATTTGAACCCGTCGCAATGTTTATTAACTACAGATGCGAACATCGAGTAATCTTCGCTGTCTTTTTTGGTTAGGTTTAAGCATTTCTACCTTTTGTGGAATAAAGAAGTTTTAGGGCTAAATAATTTTGTTAGGAGATTTACAGCTTCAATGAAAAATCGCTAGTTTTTCGAGGTAAGATATGGTCCATGAATTTGCTATGTTCAGTAGTCCCTAATTTCCTGAGCAGTAGGCGAAGTTTTTGGCGTCAGTCCATTTTCCACAATCTATTTTGTATAGATCCTCATACCTTCTGAAATATGAAGCAAAGGTTTTTTTCTTCGTCTGGAGAATAAGAGAAATTGTCAATTGCACTCCAAATAGCGTTTTTTGAAAAAGTAGTTTCGCCCTCAGTATTTTGACCCTTATTCAACACTGTTCGTAGTAGTAATTCTTCAAAGTTTTTCTGTTGTTCCAGCAGTTTTTCTTTGTTTCTTTTTTGTTTGTTTTATGTTTTTTTTTGTTTTTTTTTTTTGCTGTAGTTCCAGCTGTTTTTCTTCAATTCTCACTTATCATTCTTCGTTTTTTCGTTGTTGTTCAAACTGGATTTTAACCACTTCTAACATAGTAGCTTTAAATTCTTCCGTGTTTTAATTTCAGAATTACGCATCTAAAGTAATTTTAGTTGTACAGAACCTTTATGTCGATCGGAGAAAAGATGGGGAGAAAAAATCACCTTTTTTCCTCTTTAAATACGTTATTCACGTACACATAAGGGTTATAATTTTGGGAGTGGTAAAAAAAGAAAAATAATATTTTCCTTTCTTGTTAGCCCAATGCCGGAAATGAAACATTAACTTCTTCTCTGGGATAAAAAAAAAAATCACTTTGGTTAATAAGAAAAAATAAATCAACTTGCAGGGATTTTTTTTCTTTTCTTTTTTTTTTTCGATAAGCCTGTTTTTTTAGGTTGCCGTGTAATCCTGGCGTTGGTGCCTCCGCATTTGTCTTTTTAAGGTTCTCAAATAAACAAGATCCTTAAATGTTCTTTGTCGCCAGTGTTGTAGACACTGGACTTCTTTTTTTGTTTTTTTTATTTTTTATGATTCCACGTCAAGTTCGTTTATTTAGATCCTTTGTCGGCATTGTTGTAGACCCAGAATAGGTCAGGAAGAAAGCTCGAACTCGGTAATTAGTGAAGCATATATATTAAACAGAAAACAAATACAAGAGTGTTACACATCAGTCTGACTGCCAAGTATTAGACCGGGGTGACTCAACCCAACTCAACTCCACCCCGAGAGGCATATTCTCTTGGTATTCATAATAATAGGAAGAGTTCATTTTAGTCCAAAAAGGGTAGGTCCCATAATAATTTTCTTGAAACTCTTCTGCACGGTCTCTTTATTTAAGTTGGTGAATGCTGCCATAGGTCTTGCCTTCAGTTCATCTTTGGTGTTACAAGGAGTTTTGTTGGGGGTCTAAACTGTGCCCACAGATAATAATCAAGGGGGTTGCGCAATCTGGGGAGTTAGGTAGCCAGATTGAAAATGGATTGTTAAAAGTTTTTTAAAAATAGAAAGATGGTCATGCAAATTGAAGCCACGTTCAACCCATGAAGGCTCAGATTACACGCTCCTATTCAAACAATAGAATATAAAATACAATTTAAACAGTAAAAAACATGAAGAAAAACTAACAAAACAAAAACAAACCCACCTTGAAAATGGCTAAAGCACTTGGGACAATAAAATTATCATTTTGTGTACTCCCTTACACCTACAAAATGGGAAAATGTTAGAATGCTAAAAAAAAAATTACAAATTAATTAAATCTTCCTTGTTTGCTGTATTTAATGAAAGTTGTTTAAATTTGCTGATTAAATATACATAAATATACGTGTGTGTGTGTGTGTGTGTGTGTGTGTGTGTGTGTGTGTGTGTGTGTGTGTGTGCTTTAAAACAAAGTGGAAAAACTTGATCAGGCAATATATTTTGATTCTTTATGTCAGGTGTTTTCAGATTTGAATGAAAGACAAACCCATGTGGAAGGAAAGTGTGTTGGAATTTTTAAGGAAGGTGTAATAAATAACCTTATCAGATGCCAAGGCCAGTTTAAATAAATTCAGCCCAAGAGTGATTTCCTTTGTTGTGTATACAATTAAGTACCTGTAAAAATATATTTCCAACCACTGAACCCCAAACATAACATTAAACTAACATTTATGGTAACAGTTGGCTCCTTATCAATAGATTCAAATCCATTATTTCTTCGTGGCTTTCATTTTTATTTCATACATAAACTTGAAGCTTGATATTCAAGTTGTTTTCACTCCTCACTCTCTTAACATTTAAGTGAATCAATATAAATACAAAGTAAACACATACAAAATTTACATAAAAAAAACAATAGAAAAAAATGTAAATATACAGTTTGCAATTATTATGCATAAAGATGAACAACTTATATACTTAGATAATGGCAGCCATTTTCTGAAATTACTCAAACACAATAATCCATACTTTAAACTACAAATTGTGTAAATAGTACTATAATAGTGTATGAATAAAAAAATTGTTATTTTTAAGGTGCTGTTTGCTGAAAATGCATTTATTTACATTTGTGGGGATAAGTCACATGGTCACATGACAGGACATTTAGTGACAAATGCTGCAGTCAAATTCAGTTTGTTTTCTGCAGCTAAACTGTAAGGTTGATTTCTTTAGCATCCTCCACTCCCATAACCCAGGCAGAGGCTAAATCTGCTTCTCTAGCAGCTTACAAGTCTACGGTGCTGTTTCCTTTTGGGGATATATTTTTACTAGATAGCTCACAGTTCTCAGTTTAGGAAAACCCAAATCTTACTGTTTTGTGTTCATGAAATATGTTCTTGCCTGGAACGTAGATGAATCTGGCCAATTTGAACCTAAACATGTCTTCTCTAGACACATGAGTATCCCTATATTATATATATATATATATATAAGACCCATCGTCGTTGTTTCTCCTTATACTCTGTTCACTGTGTACATATATATGATATATCATTCTTTGCAAGGGATATTTGTATATATGTATATATAGCTTTGTGTGTGACTTAGAAGTATAAAAATCTTTCTGAGAACAAAGCATGTTTGCTATTCATTTTTCCTTTCAGCCATCCTGTTCTGTCTGTGAACTATGGTGCTATTATATCATGGATATAATAATGTCCATAAAGAGGGGAACATAAATGGGAGACTAAGTCTTTCTTCCCTAGCTTTCTCCTGTTATACATTTTGATGAGAAACATAATTCCTACAAACAATACTAGTGATTTGATCAGCACTGGCGACGATGAAAATAAAAATGTTAAAATTTCATGCATGAGCATAACATTATCTCCTATTTATGGCCAACTGAAGGTGTAATATCAGATATTTAGTTCATCCTATATTTTACTGAATTGAGAAAAAGGAAAATCATCTACATTTTGTAATTAAAAATACATACCTTCATTTCTAGCAAATGTCAATTTTCCCCTGTCTATATTTCTGAAATGAGGTATTGTAACTATTTACACTATTTACATTGTTCAAACTGTTGTCCACATCTTTCTTGTCATATTTACAACATTTCAACTGTTGTACATTCACTCATTGTGAAATGGATAATAAAATCAGCTGTCAAAGTTACAGCGCATTTCTTACATCTTTCACTTATAATACGTGAAAAATAATCTGTGAGTACAAACGGATTTTATTAAAAATAAGCAGACACAATGTTTGCAATCTATTTAATCTGGCATGCTTAAAAGAAAAATTTCTGCCTAAATACACAAATATTTTTTTCTTGTTTATGCATGTACGTATATAAGTGCGTGTTTGTTTTGATGTGAGTGTTCTTGAGTCTATTTGTGTATATTTATGCCTATAGTTGTCTATAAGTAGATCCGTGTATGTGGTTTTATTCTGTATGTGATGCTTTGTGGTATTTTATGTTGCATACATATTTTGTTTTTTGCATGTCAATTTGCGTGCATATATATTTAATCATATTTATTTGTTTATGCACTGGAATATGACTGTGTTTGTCTTGACCTTATTTAAAACTTCTCCTGCCCACTTCCAAATTCAGTCTTACATGTATATATATATTTAGCGTTCATAGACGTTTCTTAACCTGGCTCTAAATTTAACTGATACGTGGCTAAAAACAAGAGTTAATAAATTTATATAGTCAATTAGTAATAGTGATAGTGATTTTATTAACATTAATGCCACAATAAATCGTTTTTAGAGTCTGTTCTTATGTTCTTCAAATTAGAAATTACTCGTATTTTCATTGGTCACCACATACTATGTAAAACTGTCTCTCTGATTGAGGGAGTTTGACTAGTTTTGAACCTTTTAAAACTCTTCAACTCGAAGTCAACACCATTCCTTAATAAAACACAAGAAGTATTGAAACAAAATAGCTACTTTTGTAGTGATATAACATATTTATATAATAAATTTTAAATAGATATTATTCACTCTACTTTGTATTGAGCACTTTTTTTAAGAATAGTATTTTTGGGATTCGGAATTTTATTCTATCCATACCTACCCAATACGGGTATATATATATATATATATATATATATGTGTGTGTGTGTGTGTGTGTGTGTGTGTGTGTGTGTGTGTGTGTGTTGTATACCTACCTGTATACAGAAATGGGTTGTTCTTAATCTCTTATATACGTGGAAAACTATTGGTAGAAGAGTAGAGTGAGTATACTGACAACTTTACCAGTTGTCAGTACTTCCACTTTGTAAACGGCGTAGGAAGGCGATCGAGCCATTCTGTGGAGAGGACGCAAACACTAGCGTCGACAAACGTGTCTGTTACCAACGTCCGTGTCATGGGGGTCTGGGAATGCCATACCTGATGGGCCATAAGGTTGCGTCAAGGTTGGTTTTTCTCAGGCGAGCGATTTTGGAAGACTCACTGCTTCGGGGGATAGTGAAGGACATGTTCCCTAGCCTTACTATCACCCCTCCCCACCTCGAAGCGGTGCCGTAAGCCTCGAGGGCGATCGAGTTTTCTCCTCGAATGTCTGGCGGCCCTGCTGGCCATTCCACGGTCCAGTGATCTTTCACAGCCTAGGAGAGTCTTCTATCGTGGGTTAGTGGAGGGCGTCGCCAAGGATTCATTACGTGATGTGCTGCGCTTGTCGGAGGACGAGTTTCGCTCGTTCTGGTCTTGGGCGCCAGGTAGTGATTATCTCAGCAACTCTGAGTTTTCGCTCACCAGTTGATTAGCTCGGAATCGCTTGCCTCTCAATGACAAGGCCTTCATATGGGGCCTGGCGGATTTGCCAGATTGTGAACGCTGCAACCTTGGCTTGGAAGAAACGGCTTCGCACGCCTTCTACCATTGTTCGCGGGTTCGCCCTCTATGGGACCGGGTCGGCGAGTTGACATGCTCGTATCGAACCGCGAAAGCTTGTGCTCATTGATCGTGCATTCGCCTGCGACAATGTGTCGCCCCCGTTTTCTGGGATGAAGCGTATGGTGTTTCTGTCGCTGCTAGCCACGGCTCGAATGGTGATTTGGACGTCGCGAACAGAGGAAGTCTTGCGAGGTCAGCGTCTTTCACATCAGGATCTGATCTGCTATTTTGCTCAAAATAAAGATTAGAACTGATTGGAAACAACAAGAAGTAATAGAGGAGGAAATGCCTCCCCCCCGTTCCTCATCGTTGAAGAGAGGACGGGAGGAGGATGAGGAGGTGTCCCTAAAGAAAGGGAAAAAGGAAGTTCAAGAACGCAGCAGAGCGGAGAGGGTAACAGAAATTACGAGAACCCAATCCGCCCCTACATCACCCAACAGAACTGTATGTCTTGAAGGGAGGAGTAAATCTACGTCCCCTGTAAGAAAAGTAACTTCTTCCTCCACACCTCCTACACCCTCTCCCCAATCAGAAACTTCATCCCCTATACTTAACCAGCCCCCCCCCGGATCCAGACAAATCCTCCCCGAAAAAGGGATAAAACAAAAAGAACATTTTTATTTCAAAAGATGTCTGCAAAGTAGACAGACAGGCCTTAGAGAGGGACCTTTCTTCTACTAAGGCCATTATTTAAATTAAAAAATATTGGTGGAAAGTCCATCGAGGACCCTGCCAATTTCCCAGGCGCCCCCGGTGTACTTACGTTAATCAGAAATTCCGGGGGTAGTAGGATAAAAGCCTGGGAATTTGTGCAGGGGGCCGTTGAGGCTTTCCCACAAATACAAATGGCCCAAACGGGCACAAAATAATTGCAAAGACTTTCACATTTTTGTGCTGGGAGGGTCCCCGTCATCCTCCATCCTTCTTTATATAGGGCGGTAAAACTTACGTTTCCCACGGACGTCGGCGGCATTGTCCAAGACGGACGAATTACGTCCGATATTGGTACAGGAAACCTTGGACAATCCGTCGGGGTCCCTACTCCCATTGATTTTCGCTCCGTATGTGACCAGAAGTAATTTTCTGCTTTCTCTTTTCAGGTCTGAATAGATGTCAATTAAGTTAGCCAGTATGAACGTGAAGGGCCTTAGGGATCGGAGTAAGGCTGCCCGCCTGCTTCGGGACCTCTTGTCCTTCGGCGTGGATGTCGCCGCGATCCAAGAGACTCACTTTGTTTGCAAGGTCGATGCTTGTGTGCTGTCTAACGACTTTGTCGTCTTTTCAGCATATGGGAACCGGCTGGCCAGAGGAGTTTCTTTGCTGGTCAAGCGTACCCTGGACGCGAAGGTGGATCTTGTCCATGTCGGTGCCGAGGGCCGGCTGATTGTGGCCGATATTGCAGTGAAAAGCAATGCGTTTCGTCTGGTTGCGGTTTATGCGCCCAACGACCAGGAGGAGCGCGTCTCGTTTTTTCGGCGGTTGGAGCCCTTCCTGGTGGATTCCAAGCGACTCGTCTTAGTGGGGGACTGGAATGCCATCCTGGACCCCAAGTTGGATAGAGGGTGGGGAGCTAGAGGGAAGGTACGTGATCGTAGCTTGGTCGATCTCATCGAGGACTTCGGTCTAGTCGATAGATACCGGGCCGATCACAAGGGCGGGAGAATGTGGACGTGGGCTAATAGTTGGCCTTCTACCAAGGTGGTTAGCTACCTTGATAGAATGTTAGTTCGTGAAGCCGAGCTAGATTTCTTAGATTGTCTCACATTCCACTGGCTAGGTTACTCGGACCACAAACTCGTTTGTGCCCGGGTAAATTTAGAAAATAGGGTTAGAATGGCTGGTTACTGGAAGTTCAACGTGTCCTTACTGGACAGGCGAGAGTTCCGGCGCCAGCTAATTAACTTAGTGCAGCGGGCGTTAACTGGGGGAGTCATCGGGAATAAGTGGTGGGAGAACCTTAAGGATAGTATTAGGTCTTTCACCACTCAGTTCAGCAAACGGCTCAAACTAGATAAGGCTGACAAGGTGAAGACACTTAGAGCTAATTACTCCCGGGCGGTGGCTGTTGGGGATCCCCTAGAGATAGCCATAGATAAGGAGGCCGTGTACCTGTTGAATAGCGATCGTTACATGGGCCAGGTAGTTAGACATAAGTTAAGCAAGATGTCTTCCGAAGCTGTGAACATGGGCGCAGAACTGCGCAAGGAAGAAATTCGCCGCGGAGGTGACCGGTACATTCGAGAGGTTCGCAACCCGGAGGGACACACTCTGCGGTCGACTGACGACATGTGCGAGGCGTTTCGGCGGCATTTCGAGATTCTGTTTACCAAGGAGCCTGGTCTCCGTGATGAGGAGTTTCGCAGCTATTTGGCTGACTTCCCCCGGCCTTTGCCGGCTGATGCAGCTAGCTGCGAGGGAGAGATTACGGAGGGCGAAGTCTACGCGGCGCTGAAGAAGGTCGGCAGTGGCAAATCGCCGGGTCTCGATGGTTTGCCCTATGAATTGTACTTGAGGCTGTCGCACATCTTTGTCCCGATTTTGACTGTCGTGTTCAACAACTGGTTCCGGCAGGGGTCCATCCCCAACCGGTTCACCAGGGGTGTGATCACGCTGTTGAGAAAAGGCAAGGATGTGGGGAGGGAGCTAGAGGGTTACCGGCCCATAACTCTGCTAAACACAGAGTTAAAGATTTTGGCCAAGATCTTGCAAAATCGTTTGCAATTAGTTGCCGAGTCTCTGTTGGGACCTGAGCAGACTTGTGCTGTGAAGGGCCGAACAATTCAGAGCAACCTGCATCTGATACGCACGATCATAGAGGGGATAAAAGACGACGACGAAGCCGCGCTGATCCATTTAGATCAGTCCAAGGCATTTGATAGGGTTGACCATCGTTACCTGGCGGCTGTCCTGCAGACAGCTGGATTCGAAACCAACTTCCGCCGCTGGATTAGCCTCCTGTATCAATCCCCGACGGCTGTGGTACAGGTGAACGGAAAGTTGTCGGGCGTTCTGGCGCTGTCTAGGTCGGTCCGACAGGGTTGTCCACTGTCGCCCCTACTTTATGCTTTGGCGTTGGAGCCCCTCCTTCGCCGGCTAAGGGACAGGGTGTGCAGTCCGGCCCTACGTGGAATCGCTGTCCCTGGTGGTGCTCGAGCCAGGGTTTCCACGTACGCCGATGACGTCACTACTTTCGTGTCCTCCCGCAGGGACATCGAGGTGGTACAGAAGGCGCTTGAACGGTACGAACAGGTGACAGGGGCCAAGATTAACCTCAACAAGTCGTCCGGCTTGCGGTTAGGCGCCTGGAAGGGTCTTACCCTCCCGGGGCCCTTCGACTGGACGGACGGCCCGGTCTGCATTCTTGGAGTGTGGTTCGGGCCCGACCTACAGTTGGAGAAAAATTGGTCTGAAGTACTGGCAAAGGTAGGCGCGTCGGCCAAGATTTGGCGCCGAAGGAATTTGTCCTTAAAGGGTATGGCTGAGGCGTGTGCTATATACGTCTTTCCCATTATCCTTTACCAGTTGTCAGTACTTCCACTTTGTAAACGGCATAGGAAGGCGATCGAGCGTTTGCTATTCTCCATTCTATGGAGAGAACGCAAACACTATGTCGACAAACGTGTCTGTTACCAACGTCCGTGTCATGGGGGTCTGGGAATGCCATATCTGATGGGCCATAAGGTTGCGTCAAGGTTGGTTTTTCTCAGGCGAGCGATTTCCGAAGACTCATTGCTTAGGGGGATAGTGAGGGACATGTTCCCTAGACTTACTATCACTCCCCCCATCTTGAGGCGGTGCCGTAAGCCTCGAGAGCGATCGAGTTTTCTCCTCGAATGTCTGGCGGCCCTGCGGGCCATTCCACGGTCCAGTGACCTTTCACGGCCTAGGAGAGTCTTCTATCGTGGGTTTAGTGGAGGGCGTCGCCAAGGATTCACTACGTGATGTGCTGCGCTTGTCGGAGGACGAGTTTCGCTCGTTCTGGTCTTGGGCACCAGGGAGTGATTATCTCAACAACTCTGAGTTTTCGCTCACCTGGCGATTAGCTCGGAATCGCTTGCCTCTCAATGACAAGGCCTTCATATGGGGCCTGGCGGATTTGCCAGATTGTGAACGCTGCAACCTTGGCTTGGAAGAAACGGCTTCGCACGCCTTCTACCATTGTTCGCGGGCTCGCCCTCTATGGGACCGGGTCGGCGAGTTGACTGCTCGTATCGCTCCGAGAGAGATTGTGCTCATTGATTGTGCATTCGCCTGTGATAATGTGTCGCCCCCGTTTTCTGGGATGAAGCGTATGGTGTTTCTGTCGCTGCTAGCCACGGCTCGAATGGTGATTTGGACGACGCGAATGGAGGAAGTCTTGCGAGGTCAACGTCTTTCACATCAGGATCTGATCTGCTATTTTGAGCTAATGCTCAAAATAAAGATTAGAACTGATTGGAAACGTTTGACTTCGACAGACTTCAGCAAAAGGTGGGTAAATGTGGCGAGTCTGGTTCGCTTGAACGGGGCTAGTCTTGATTTTCTCTTTTAGATCTGCTGGTTACATCGGGGTGGATTCCTCTGGAAACCTCCCCTGGTTAAGCTAGTGCTCTCTTGTGTACCTAGTTAAAGTGAATGAATGTGTTCCTAGCCTGTACCCGGCTTTCTCTTTTGTTATGATCCAAGTCGAGTTTCCCAACCTCCCCAGTTTGTTTTGGTCTCCTTTTATCTCGGCTGGTTCAGCCTTTTATTATCCCATTCCATTAATTTTTTACCCCCTCCCCGTAGCGAGTGTGCTTCTTGATTTCGCCGTTTGGCGGAATACAGCGGCCACTCTTTTTTCTGGGATGGACGGTTCTTACTAACATTGATTATTATTTTAGTTCAAAAATTTGTATTTTTAGTTTATTTTTGGGTTCATTCCCCTCCCATCATTTCATTTTTCATTAAATGTTTTATATTATTGTACATGATATATTATATTGTACATTTATTTTATATTGTACATAAATACATTTTTATTGTCATAGGTTATTTCCCTACCTTTTTTAGGTGCCCCTTGTAAGTTTCTGGTATTGTGGTGTATGAAGGAGTGGGATTTGATGGATGGGTTCTTGTGGTGATTGCGCAAATTGTAATGAGTGAATGGATCGTGATAATGTTTAGCTAGGTATAGGATAGTTCAGTGAGTACCAACCTTTCCCCCTCACCTTTTCGACTTTGTAACACAATTTTGTAATTTTTTACAAAATAAATAGTGAGTGAGTATACTGACTAGCAGTGTATCTACTTCACACAGCGTGCAAGTCTTGTATTTGTGATATACCATTATCCCCAACTTCTGTTTTGGTGATTTACTCATGCAGTAACCTTTTGGGGTTATAACATTGGCGACGAAGATCGTGAAGATTGTGCTTTGACTAAAATACAACATTGGCGTCGAAGATTGTACCGTTGGCAAAAAATACCACATTTTGGCATCAAGGATTACGGCTTTGGTCAAATTCAGCATTTTGACAACGAAGATTGTTGCGTTCCAGCTAAAGACACGGAAATCAGGAGGAGGGTTCTAAATAAACTCAAGAACGAACCCAACTTAACTCTGCAAAGCCTAGCAGAAGATTGTCAGAGGTGTATAAACGTTTGGCAGGATGTTAAAAATATTGAAATAAGCTGTGTGTCGCACATCGAAAAGGTGCTCAGTAAAAATAAAATTAAACCCGTGAAGAAGAAAAAAAGACGTTACGATTGACTATTGCTACACTTGTGCTGGGCGATATTTCTATAAGGTTTGTTCGTTCAAAAACAAAGATATCTTCGTTGTGGTAAAAAAGGGACACAAAAAATCTCACTGCAAGACGAAAATTAAAAAACGAGTGAAAAAGATTACGTTAGAGTGACTAACGATAATGAATCTTCAAGTCAGAATATGAGAAAATTTACACAGGTGAAAACCCTGAACAAAAATGTCAAATTACAACTAGGCAGTACTTCTGATTTAAGCATAATAAATGTTTATACTTGGAAGATAATAGGAAAATCAACATTAATGGTTTAAAAAATAGCTCGTACTGTCACAAGGGAGAAAATTAGATTCGTAGATGAATTTATCACGAATGTAACTTTAAGCAAAAAAAAAAATATTAAAATATTCATAACGAAAAATACGAATAATCTTTTTGGTAGAGACTAGATGGAAAAATTCAATTTATGGAACTACCTAATAAATTCATTTTGCCAAAAAGTGAATTCTACCAACGAAAAGAGAATTAAAAAAAAAAATTCCCAGGGATATTTTCTGGTGGGCTTGGCAGGTGTAGTTCCTATATTTAAAAATACTGGAGAACCCTCTGACCCTGCAAATTACCGCCCTATCAGCCTTCTTCCGATCTTTGGCAAAGTGTTCGAAGCCATTATCAACGCCGAGGTGGTTCAGCATCTCACAGCACACAGGCTCCTCTCGGACAAGCAATATGGTTTCCGCTTCACCAGGTCTACTGCTGATATGCTAACGACCATCACCGAGTACATATACCAGGCACTCGACAGGAATGGCGAAGCCCGAACCGTTGCATTGGATATATCTAAGGCGTTCGACAGAGTCTGGCATGCTGGCCTTCTATGTAAACTGCGGAGCTATGGTATAACTGGACATTTGTTTGAACTAATCCAGTCATTCCTCTCTAACCGCACAATGAAGATGGTATTAAACGGACATGCCTCTCAGAACTACCATACAAACGCAGGTGTCCCCTAAGGATCCATCTTAGGTCCTACACTCTTCCTGATATACATTAATGATCTCCCTGATTCCATAAGAGCCCAAATAGGTTTGTACGCCGATGACACCACAGTTTACTCTCGCCTCCTACAAAAATCTGGTGTAGGCGTCAAAGCTAACCTCGCAGCCGAGATTGAAAAAGACCTCCAATCCATATTGGACTGGGGTAAGAAATGGATAGTAAATTTTAATGCTTCTAAAACGAAGCTACTCTCAATTAACCATCATCGACAATCTCACCTACCTCCCACTAGCATGGACCAGGCTTGCCTCTCAGAGAGTAAAACACTACGCCTCCTTGGTCTCACACTTTCAGCGGACCTCAAATGGAATGACTACATTGAATCCATTGCTAAATCCGCTGCTATGAAAGTCGGTTCTCTGTGTAGGGCCCGGAAGTTTTTTCCGCTTAAATCTATCCTGCACATTTATAAATTTACCATCCGCCCATGCATTGAATACTGCTGCCATATCTGGTCGGGTGCCCCTGCTGTTCTCCTCGGGCTTCTCGATAAGGTTCAGAGGAGGGTCTGTAATGTGATAGATACCGACTTGGCAGACTGCCTGCAGTCTCTCTCCCACCGGCGCGACGTGGCTTCCCTGTGTCTCTTCTATAAATACTTTCACGGCTTCTGCTCCGATGAACTTAGATCACTAGTGCCCCATAAATACGAATTTGAACGAGATACTAGATTAGCAGCTAGATCCCACCCTTTTACAGTGAAACCGATAAAATGCAGCCGTAACTTCTACTCCAACAGTTTCTTTCCTCGCACTTCCCGACTGTGGAATTCTCTTCCAAACGATTGCTTCCCCGACGGCTACAATTTCCAGGAGTTTAAATGTAAGGTCAATAGACACCTCCTAATACACTAACCTGCTCCCATTCTATCAAGCACTCTTCCCATCTGCCCAACCCTCATCCTCGCTATCCTTACTCATCTGTCACCTTCCTCCTGACATTCCCTATGTCTAACCACTCCTCTTTACCTTCTTCCCCTGTGTAGCCCCATGCGCAATAGTGACAGTGGAATGCCTTGCTTGGGGTGAGATGATTAAAAAAAAAAAAAAAACAGGTTAAAAGCGAAATTCGAGCTAAAGGAAAGCGTACAACCAGTTTTCAAAACGAAATGTACCACAAACAAATAAACGACAAGCTTGATAGACTTGGAAAAAATCGGTGTCGAATGTAGCAACTGGGCTTCGCCGACAGTATATATTAACAAACGTCGAAGGAGAGACGTGTCTGGGCTGATTTTTCCACTTAAACAATGCTCTCAGTGATTATCATTGCCCCGGAAGAGGCTTTTGCGCAGTGTAGCCGAGGTAAAATGTTTTCAAAAATAAACCTTAGCGACGCATATCTTCAAATTCAAATCGATGATGAATGTGAAAAAATTTAAACCATAAATATTCACAGAGGATAATGTATATTCAATTGTTTGCCATTCGGCGATAAAGTCGCTTTAGCTATATTCCAGCAAGTCATGGACACGATGCAGTTGCATACATTGATGATATTTTGCTGAGAAGTAAAGACATGGAAGGACATAAGAAAACATGTTTTTTTTTCAGAATTTAAAATAATTCAGCACTATGGATTCAAGCTAAGGAACGAAAAGTATGAATTCTTTATGGACAAGATTAAGTATTTGCGACATATTATTGACAAAGATGGCAAAAGACCGGATCCAATGCGTGCTAGTGCTATTAAAGACATGTCTGCTCCTGAAAATGCCAGCTCCCTACAGAGTTTTCTGGAACTAGCTAGCTGCAACAATGTTTTTGTGAAAAACATGCATCTTTATACTGCAATTTCTGCAGCGTTTTTATTTGGTGTAGCTATATACACCAAATAAAAACGCGCCTTCAGTCAAGATTCTGGCAGAGATATGTTTGCTCGTAAGATACGATCAGTGTTTGATAAACTGATTCCTAATAGGAAAAAATACGAGTACACGGAGAAAAACTGGAAAGGACTTTTACAATATTGGTTAAAAGGTTTTTACCGCATATATCGGATGAATAAAACATATTAGGAAGTCGGTACTATGGTTAAGAGACAAGAATTAGTGCATAAAAGGTGCTACAGCCAAATAAAAAAGAGGCATGAAGTTCAAGAGAACAATACGTTAGATGAGATACAACCTATGGATGTTCTCTTTGATACATTCGACGTGCCCATATAGAGGTCCGGAAAAGGAGTAGTAAGAGGAAGAGAAAGGATACGGAAAAATTGTCATCGACCCTAAAAAGAAAAAATATTGAATCGAGAAAAAACTAGTCTAAAAGGGTGGGGTGTTGTACACATATCTACATAGAAGAATGGGATGTTCCTATGTGGGGGATTTGGTATTTGCTGGGTTGTATGTGCTTCCGTATTTTACGGGTCTGGCTCTCTAGATTATTTCCCCCACAAATACAACACTCTGTTTTACAATCGCGCAAAGTGAAAGGAATAATTCACAACGGACATTAAACAACAAACAATTTATTATGTGAGAAATAAAATGGTACGTGGAAACAAACAAAATACATGATGCGAAAATTGCCTTTTGGGAAATAAAACTTGGCAAGAAGTTAAATTTGTTCAAAGATGTGTATAAGTTTACATTAGCAGAGTCCGTAAATAAGTCTTTCCTACTTACATTTAGTTCATTTCAGTTGGCGACAGCGTGTCGCGTTGCTGAAAGAAAGTTCGTCGGTTTTTTCTTTTCAAGGTCCTCGGAGCTAGGTCATGAACTTTGGCGTGGAAGAAATGACTTGGCCGGACAAAGTATCGGTGGCATGCGGACTTAATGGCTAGCTTGGTGACTGACCTTTTTTTCTCTAACTGTGTGTATTATATACATTAATAGGGGATCAACGAATCTTCCTAACATTAGGGTGTGAAAACATTTATTGACCAATCAGATTTATTATTTTACTATTTTGTTTTGGGGCCTAAATATTTTTGTGCTAATTTACTTCCGATCCTATTTTTCTAGAATGTTCTTATTCTAAGTTTTTAGCTGATTGGTTGAGAAATATAAAAATGTAATCTAAATTCTACTGCCGTTTTGATCCAATTTTTCTAGAATGTTTTATTGTGATTTCCTGTTGCTTTTTTTTAATAAAAAAAAATATGTATCCCATACCTATTCTCTTATATGCGTGGACACTATTGGTAGGAGAGTAGAAGCGATTATACTGACTAGTAGTTACTAGCAGTATATCTACTTCACGCAGTGTGCAAGTTTTGTATTTGTGATATACTACTATCCCTAACCCCCATTTTGGTGATTATTCGTGCAGTAACCTTTTAGAGTTGCAACAGTATATTATTATTATATATATACACTGTATATTTGGCTCTGGCAATCCTTCTTTTGTATATGTTTCATAAAATGTGACAAACAAGCCACATTTTGCAAAATTTTATTTAATTTTTCTCGTGTCCTTACAGTTTTTCTTCGTGTGTATTGTTGAAAAAGTCCACAGTGATTATTGTCCAAAGAGCTTTAGCCATTTTCAAAAATTGGTTTAATTTTCATTGTTAGTATAATTTTGTGCTTGCATTATTCTGTGTTGTAAAGAAGTTGGGGTACCTTGCTAAGCTTCAAAACACAGCCAGTATGTTCTTGCTGGTTTCATGATTGATTGGTTTGCTTAATGGCACATTAACCTCTTATGAGTCATTTTTATAATCGTTTCACCTCAGCAAGGCAGTACTACCAATGGTTCGCAGTGGGCTACATTAGAAGAGAGAGAGAAGAGAAAGAGAAACGTTACAGGGGGTATCGGAGAATAGATAACAGAAGGATGGAAATACTGGTATGAAAAGAGTCACGTGAGCGTAGAGCAGAAAGGGAGTAGAAAAAGAAAAGATACAGGAAGGTTTGGGGAAAGGATGGGAGTCAAGGAGATAAGAGATGACAGTTAACGTTGCATTTATACTCTTGGAGATTGTATCTATCAGTGAAGCAAGTATACAGAAGGGAGTTCCATGACGAGAAGTGTGAGAAAAGAAGCTGTTAGAATAGAAGTAGAGGCTAGATTTAATTGCTTTTACTGTAAAATCTTGTTGCCAGTCTAGTAGCTCGAGTAAATCCGTGTAGAGGAGGCACCAAGAAGCTAACTTAACACTGGATTCGTCTGAAGTATCTGTACCCGACTTCGCACCTAGAACTGAGGCCCAACTGAATGACGTTCACATTACCCCCTCGCTGGTCTCTAACATAATTTCAAAGCTTGACCCCCATAAAGCAAGTGGAGGTGACGGAATCCCAATCATTCGTCCACTCTACTCTCATTACACCAGCTTTTTCATCCTTCTCTTATACACTTCCTGACACCCCCTATAACTTGTTCCTCTTTCTCATCATTTTCCTCCTATGTAACCCCCTGTACACCAGTGGCAGTAAAACTGCCTTGCTTGGGGTGAAATGATTGAAAAAAATATTTTTCCAATACTGAAATCTGGCAATATGTCTTCACTAAATCAATTTTTTTTTATCTGTGTAATCCTCATGAGAAATTGTGTAAATGAGAAATGAGGTAGAGATCAGGAATGGTAGATGCATTTAGCTTTCGAAAATCCACACAGGCTCTAAAACCACTTTTGTCCATTTTAAGGACAAGGTGTAAGGGTGATGTGTAAGGACTGTCGGGAGAACAGATCCTTTCACGTAATATTGAATTCGTATTTATGCAGATGTAATTGGCGAGAATAGATATCCCGTATTTCTTTTTACGATTTTGGGGGTTCATGTTCTATATTGTCCGTGTATTGATTTAAGGTGTCAATTTACTCAACGCTATAACAGGCTGGTACACTCTTCCTCACCAAGATACGTGACATTTACATTCTTTCTCACCACTTTCTCCCTTGACGCTCTTTTTCACACATACACGCAGAGAAATCACATTTCCTTTCATCTTAAACTACAAACAAGGAACTTTAATGCAAGAACATTAACGCTCATACACGTTTTGAAAAATATAATTGTAACACGAAAATAAAAATATTTGATATTTTTATATTTAAAAACCTTCTTTTCCTTTTTATTTGTTGTCGGTTGGGTTTCAGTTTGAGTTTTGTTTAACTGCATATTAACCTCTGTGAGTTATTTAATGCCAAAAAGGTGGGGGTTTTAGGGTATTTCCTTTTAATGTTCGGTTATAGTGAGAAGGTTGATTTATTTTAGTCAGATTTTGATGAAATTTTTTTTCTTTTTAATCTTTTTATTTTAAAAAACTGTAAATGTCTTCTAGTTTTGTATTCAAAAATGTTTTGCTGGGAATAATTTTTTTCCTTCAAAAATGTGTTATGGTAATAATTTTCTTTTCAGAAATGTATTGATAATATTTTCCTTCAAAAATGTATATTTTTCTATAAAAGTCTATTTTTATGAATATATTTCTATAAAAGTCTATTTTTATACTTTCATAGTGCTTTGACCCCAGTATTGGGGTTGACTATTTACCCATAGCTGGGACCCTAACAGGTGCTACCACTCCGGGTCAGAGTGGACCTGAGAACAACAGCAATTAAGATGTGGTTCCATGCTCCTCACAACCTCCCAATCAGCGGCCTTGCTGTCGGATGCAGTTTACCGTCATGCCCAGGAACTTTTGTTGTGGGTTGATTCTTTAAATCTGCAACAAGTCAACTCGAGTTTTTTTTTAAGTTTATTCGGTTCTTTGTTTCTTGTGGAATCAGTCAACAGTAAGACGTCGATTACAAGGTTTATAATAGTTTTCCAAGTGTACTCAGCTCTTTATTGCTTGCACCATCAGTCAACAAATGTTACATAATTTACAAGCCTTTGAAGTAACTTCATGTTTACTCAGCTCTATTTTGCATGTGAAATTAGTAAAGTCTAGTACGTTGTTGACAAACCTTTAAAGAGTTTTCAAATGTACTCAGCTCTTTTTTTTTCTTTTAGAATGCGTCGTTTACAAGTCTTAGAAATATTTTTCACTTGTACTCGGCTCTTTGCTGCTTGTATATTCAATAAATTCCAGCACATCGTTTTCAAAATTTAGAAGTGTACTTCAAATTACTTAGTTCGTTATTGCTTCTGCAACAAGTAAACTGTAGTGCGTTGTTTACAAGTCTCAGAAGTTTTTTCACGTTTACTCAACTCTTTATTGTCTGAGGAATCTGTCAGCTGTAGTAAATCGTTTACAAGCGTTATCAAAATTATTGAAGTTTATTCAGCGCTTTTAGGCTTATGCAAACAGTCAACTGTATTACGTCGCATATAAGTATGGGAATTAAATTATCTATATATTTTTCAACCAATAAAATTCCATCAGAAGGTTTGTTTGATAAACAACATATAATGCCAAAATGCTTGCAGGCGTATTTGTAGACCTACCACGTGTCATTTTTTAACCATTTAGAAAATAACAGCAATAACTTCCTTCATCACTCCCGCAAATTTGAGAAAAAGATTTTCGCGATGCAGTGTCAATTTATTTTCTAACTAATGAAAACCTTATATTCAAAAAGTTCTCATCTCTATGTGAAATTAGATTTCGGGTCCACCTTACAGATATAAAAGTATAAGCATACTGCTTCTCAATGTTCAAAACAGTTTCGGTAGTCTGTTTGATCTACACGTGCGTAAACACACACATTCCACACACAATAGAAGAGATGAGCCAGCAGCTACCGGCTAAGATCTTGTTCGCGCACTGACAGAAACATTAGGCTGGCCGTCATCAAGTCTGCTCATACATCTGACACTGCACCACAAACACTTAATTACTTGATAAAACAAACTTCACTGAAAGGGAAATTGAACATTTTATTTTTATAGTCAATCAGTTAAGTGCCATACATGATACACACTTGAACGATCATGTTTTGAAAATAACTGGGCAGAAAATTATCCCACAGTAGGTTGCCATTACTTTCTGCGATAGGCTGGTTGTCACCCAAGACTATAGAACCCAATCTGTCCTGTTATTTAACCTATAACTGGATGAAAGATACGGATTAATACATTTCCCAAGGGTATTTGCGCGTAAGTGAAAGCAAAGAATTCAACTTGAATTCGAAATCGACTTCCCGATTTCTCGTTCCGAGCCGACATCACTGCACCACAACGCACATCCATTTTTATAGTATATTTCTTAAAAGAATATATAAACGTTATTTCGATTGACGTTCTGCTTCATTTTATGTTTCATTTAAAAATGTGTTGTTGTTGCTATCAGTTAACTGTCGTAAGTCATTAACAAGGCTTATAAAAATCATTCAAGTTTATTCAGCTTGTGCAATCAGTCAATTGAAGTATGTCGGCAGGGTTAGGGTTAGCTGTGTCTTTCAGTTAATTATACCTGAAAGAAACTGCCAGGGGGCGGTCCGCTCATGCTGCACTTTTATGTGGGTAGCACTTTTGCGTTTGCTGTAGGCTATCAGCATGTAGGCTGTATTGAAATAATAGTGGTTTTAATGTTGAAGGATCTTTTCGATTTCGAGTAATTTAAACTATGATATGTATATATTGGGCGTCTATTATAGGCTATTAATCGCTCAGTGAGACTTAAACGGTTCTCTTCCAACAAGCAGAATAACCTGTTTACTTCATCTATCTCTCTTGTTAAGTTGATAGCCTCAGAAGTGTCTTTCAGATTCACTCTGGTTGTTATTGCCTGTATATTAATTCAACTGTAGTACGTCGTTTACAATACTTATAAAACTTCAATTTTAATTCACTCTTTACTGTTTGTACAATCTGTATGTCGTTTATTATAAGCCTGGGCAGTACAATGAATCAACTGTCGTACGTTGTTTATGAGCCTTAGATGTGTCATTCAAGTTCACACAAACTGTAATTTCTTGTACAATATGTTCGACGTGTCCACTAAAATATCTAATAAAATATGCAATATATTTCACACAAAAAACTAATTTCAAACATGAGAAGAATTTTCAGCCAACAATATCTGAACGTTAAACCATTCCTATAAAATATTTATAAACCAATAACACGCAATAAAGTGCTCAACTTTTAAAACTCACCAATTAAACTCTACAATACAAAATCATAGAATACAAATCAGAAAGGTTGTTTTATTAGCCAACATAATTTAGATAGATAACGTCAAAATATCACGCGAACGTAGTAGTAGACATACCAAGTGGCGTTTTAGGGCCAATTAGGAATAAGTAAAATAATTCTGGAGCTGATTTCTTAGGAAAAAATGTATAAAAATCACAAAGTCTGGCCCCAACAAAAAAGACTCACAAGTCAGACTTTGGTAGTAGTCGTCATCTTGTTGGCAGCTGTCGGGAATGTGGTTACTTTGGAAATATTTGCAGCATAAATCTGCGATGTATTTTTGTCCTTCAGAAGGGCAGGATATGTCTTAAACAGATGAACGCCAGTTTCAATTGAGACGCTTGGCTGGTTTCTCTGGTGGTTCCTTCTCCGTCTTAACCTGTCAGCTGTCTCTTTATATCTACTTAAGAAAGGGCTCCAGACTACTTTACGCGAAGCTTCGTTTCGACTAACATCAAAAGACTCTTTGCTTTTTTTTTATTAGTTGAAATTCTTTTTTATTTTCCTGTGTTCATTTATTTTTCTTTTCTTTTTTTTATTGCGGTAGTTATGCTCGGAGCATCTCTTATTTTGGTAGATTTTTGGTCACAATAACTAAACTCATGAACCAGCCTACTTCCACTGTTTTGCAGACGTATTTCTCTTCTTCCTCTTTTTATTTAAGGGTTGCCTTCGCATTAGTTGAAAGAGAAGTGTATAGAAATAAGTGTAGAAATAGTGAGAGAAAAAGATATAGGGGTTTTAAAGGAATGCAAATGCCTTAGTTTAATTTTAATATTTTTACCTGGACTCACCAGAAGTTTACTCGCTTCGTTATTGCATGTATAGTCAACTATAGTACTTTTAGTACTTTGTTTACAAACCTTAGAATTTTAAAAATGTTTGCTCAGTTCATTATAGTTTGTGCAATTGGTCAACTGTAATATGTCGATTCTTCTAAGTGCCGTGTCACTTAGGAACGTGGGTGATCATGGCCCTCCACTTCTTCCTATCCCTTTTTGCTCTTAATATCCCTTCTCCTGTTATTCCACTCAGTCCCTGCTCCACCATTTATCTGCTCAAGTCCATCAAGTATGTCATGCACTGCTTTTCCCTTGTCCTTCCTTCTCTTTTATCCAACCATGGGAGCATCAAGTTCTCCAAGCCCTCCTTCCTCATTACATGTTCCAAAAACTTCATATGTTTTTTTTCCTGATGTTAAGTGTCAGTTTCGTTTTTGTGTCCAACTTTTCCAAAACTTCGTCATTGCTCATGTGTTTCGTTCATCGATTACTAGACTTAAAAGTGCCCTCGTTTATTCAGCTCTGTATTGCTTGGGCAATAAGTCTATTTTTTAATATTGCTATGTTGTTTGGGTAGAAATAAGTCACCATTATGTTGTGGGATTTAACATTTTGGTTTTTAAATATTTCTGGTCGAATATGAGTCCGGGTAAAAATTAAGACCAACCGACATGGATATTATTAACGAAAGGAATCACATGTATGCACAATTGTAATGAAAGGGAAAAACATTAAAACTAGGTATAATAAGAATATGTTTGTTTGCATGCGTGTGGAACAAGCGGGTGTGATAGACACATATTGGTATGTGTGTATGTGAGAGAGTTCAAAAGTCAACAGAGGAGCAAGGAAGTGAACGCGCTCTGTCAGCAGCGTTCTTTAACAACGTTGAAGAGATCTAGAAGCAAAAGTTAAAAAGAGCTAAAAAAGAGAAATAAATATAATATCATTGCCTTTTATAGGCTTAAAGTGTGACTCCTAGCAGTCATTTTGGCAAAACCAAGTGGGATGACCCACAAGTCAATCGTAGCACGTGGTTTATAAAATTTAGAATGTTCTTTTTCATTCTTAAGCAGATCTTTACGGTTTGTGCATTCATCTATAGTTTGTGTTTTACAAGCCTTAGCAGTGTCTTTCAGGTATATTCATCACTTGAATATACCTGATCAATCAACTGATGTACGTCGTTTGCGAATCAGAGGAGTGTCTTTCAGATTCTCCCTGTTCGTTATTGCTTGTACAAAACTCAACTATAGCATGTAGTCTTAGAAGTTCTTTTTCAAGTTCGTTATTGCTCGTACAATAAGTTAACTGTGGTACGCCTTAGAAGTCAATTTCAAGTGCACTCGATTCTTTGTTGCTTGTATAATCAGTAAACGACAGTACGTTATTTACAAGCCTTAAAAGTGTCTTTACTCAAATCTTTGTTGCTTCTGCAATCAGCTAACTTTAGTACGCCGTTTACAAGACAGAGAAATATCTATCAAGTTAACTCAGTTCGTTATTCCATGTACAATATATAATGTAACTGTATTACGTCATTAGAAGTTTACTCAACTTTTATTGTTTGTAGAATCTTTTAATTGTAATTTGTCAAGAGAAGATTGAAATAAACAGTAAGACAATCAAACGTCAGATAACAAAAATAGTTTCTGAGTTGGAGGATTCGCGCATTCTTTTCGTAAATAAAAATGTTTATTTTCAAAGAATTAATTTAACATTTTTAAACTAACGGGTCACGTTTCCACCGATAATTAAAAATCATGCTTTGTAATCCCTTTGAAGGGTATAAACAAAGTTTCTAGGCCAGACAAACCAGGAAGGAGATGGGACGGCAACAGTTTACGACGGCTCGACCTAAAAGAAAGTCCATCACTCATTTACCCGTCTTCTTAGCCAAGCTATGTGATACTTACACTTCCCTCCTTACTTTCTCCCTTGCCTCTTTTTTCTCACACATAAATGCTTAATAATCACTTATCTTTTTATCTTAACAGGTAAATAAAATCAAGGACTCTACGAAGAATTTAGTTGTAAAAACACGAAAATAAAAATATTTTTTATTTCTATAGTTAAAAAAGCTTTTTTATATATTTGTGTTGGGGGTTGATTCACAAATATGCAACAAGTTCGTCGTTTACAAGCCTTAGAAGCGTCATTCAAGATTAATCATTTCATTATTGCTTGTATAATAAAGTAAATATAGTACTTACTCATCTCTTTATTGTGTAGCCGACTAAAAAATGATTGGTTGAAAATATGTTTTTATTTTTTGTCATTAAACCATCACACATTTTCCTTGGTGCAAACATTTAATTGAAATCGCCAAGTAAATGTGCAGTTTTGCTTTCAACTACGTCCGCACGCTACGTCATAAATAGTCCGTCAAAAAAAATGACTAAAGGGAATTTTGATCCTGCCAGCCGAAGGGAACGGACGCCCGATACGACTTACCCTACTACGGCTAACTACAAGTAAATAAGTACAGACTCTTTCATATACGCAGACACATACAAGCGTTGCATAGACGTTTATCAACGCTAACGCACACACGTGACAGGGACACTCTTGCCAATCCACGCGCTACGCTCATACGCACATCTGAGTTCGACGCGAACACGCCAATGTTCACATATCAATAAATGTATTTTGTATTTGGTAAACCGTATTTTTATCGCGGCTTCAAATTGTTGCTTGTATAAATTATATGAATTCATAACTATGCCCAAAAATTGTTTATGGAATCTGTCAAATGTAGAAAGTCGATTACAAGTCTTAAAAGGACCTTCATAATCAACTTTATATTGCTTATGGTGTCAGTCAACTATTATATGTCGTTTACAATCCTTTCAAAAATCATTCAAGTTTACTCAGTTCTTTACTGTTTGGGCAATTTATCACCTGTGGTATGCCGTTTACAAGCCTTAGATGTTTATTTTCAATTTTGCTCAGTTATTTATTAATGCACAATAATTCTACAGTAGTACATCTTTTACAAGCTTTGGAAATGCATTTTAGGTATACTCAGCTCTTTATTAATTGTGCAATAAATCAACAAAGTGCATCATTTACATGCTTTAGTCTTTCAAGTTTGCTGTTTACAAGCCTTAGAATTGTCTTTCAATTGTACTCTTCTTTTTGTTGCATATAGAATCAGTCAATCGTAGCATGTTGTTTACAAGCCTTAGAATTGTCTTTCAAGTATACTCTTCTCTTTGTTGCTTGTAGAATTAGTCAGTTGTAGTATGTTGTTTACAAGCCTTAGAATTGTCTTTCAAGTGTGCTCTTCTCTTTGTTGCATGTAGAATTAGTCAATTGTAGTATGTTGTTTACAAGACTTAGAATTGTCTTCCAAGTGTGCTCTTCTCTTTGTTGCATGTAGAATTAGTCAATTGTAGTATGTTGTTCACAATCCTTAGAATTGTCTTTCAAGTGTTCTCTTCTCTTTGTTGCTTGTATAATTAGTCAGTTGTAGTATGTTGTTTACAAGCCTTAGAATTGTCTTTCAAGTGTGCTCTTCTCTTTGTTGCTTGTAGAATCAGTCAATTGTAGTATGTTGTTTACAAGCCTTAGAATTGTCTTTCAAGTGTGCTCTTCTCTTTGTTGCTTGTAGAATTAGTCAATTGTAGTATGTTGTTTACAAGACTTAGAATTGTCTTTCAAGTGTGCTCTTCTCTTTGTTGCATGTAGAATTAGTCAGTTGTAGTATGTTGTTTACAAGCCTTAGAATTGTCTTTCAAGTGTGCTCTTCTCTTTGTTGCTGGTAGAATTAGTCAATTGTAGTATGTTGTTTACAAGACTTAGAATTGTCTTCCAAGTGTGCTCTTCTCTTTGTTGCATGTAGAATTAGTCAGTTGTAGTATGTTGTTTACAAGCCTTAGAATTGTCTTTCAAGTGTGCTCTTCTCTTTGTTGCTGGTAGAATTAGTCAATTGTAGTATGTTGTTTACAAGACTTAGAATTGTCTTTCAAGTGTGCTCTTCTCTTTGTTGCTTGTATAATTAGTCAGTTGTAGTATGTTGTTTACAAGCCTTAGAATTGTCTTTCAAGTGTGCTCTTCTCTTTGTTGCATGTAGAATTAGTCAGTTGTAGTATGTTGTTTACAAGCCTTAGAATTGTCTTTCAAGTGTGCTCTTCTCTTTGTTGCTTGTAGAATCAGTCAATTGTAGTATGTTGTTTACAAGCCTTAGAATTGTCTTTCAAGTGTGCTCTTCTCTTTGTTGCTTGTAGAATTAGTCAATTGTAGTATGTTGTTTACAAGACTTAGAATTGTCTTTCAAGTGTGCTCTTCTCTTTGTTGCATGTAGAATTAGTCAGTTGTAGTATGTTGTTTACAAGCCTTAGAATTGTCTTTCAAGTGTGCTCTTCTCTTTGTTGCTGGTAGAATTAGTCAATTGTAGTATGTTGTTTACAAGACTTAGAATTGTCTTCCAAGTGTGCTCTTGTCTTTGTTGCATGTAGAATTAGTCAATTGTAGTATGTTGTTCACAATCCTTAGAATTGTCTTTCAAGTGTTCTCTTCTCTTTGTTGCTTGTATCTTAGTCAAGTTTAGTAGTATGTTGTTTACAAGCCTTTTGAGAATTGTCTTTCAAGTGTGCTCTTTTCTTGCTTTGTTGCATGTAGAATTAGCTCAGTTGTAGTATGTTGTTTACAAAGCCTTAGAATTGTCTTTTCAAGTGTGCTCTTTTCTTTCTTTGTTGCTTGTAGAATCAGTCAATTGTAGTATGTTGTTTACAAGCCTTAGGGAACTGGTTCCTTTCAAGTGTGCTCTTCTTTGTTTGCTTGTAGAATTAGTCAAGTTAGTAGTATGTTGTTTACAAGACTTAGAATTGTTTCTTCCAAAAGTTTTGTGCCTTTCTTCTCTTTGTTGCTTGTAGAATTAGTCTGTTGTAGTATGTTGTTTACAAGCCTTAGAATTGTCTTTCAAGTGTGCTCTTCTTTCTTTGTTGGCTTGTAGAAGTTAGTCAAGTTGTAGTATGCTTGTTTTACAAGCCTTAGAATTGTCTTTCAAGTGTGCTCTCCTCTTTGTTGTTGCATGTAAAGAATTAGTCAGTTGTAGTGATGCTTGTTTACAAAGCCTTCGGAATTGTCTTTCAAGTGTGCTCTTCTCTTTGTTGCTTGTAGAATTAGTCAGTTGTAGTATGTTGTTTACAAGCCTTAGAATTGTCTTTTCAAGTGTGCTCTTCTCTTTGTTGCTTGTAGGAATTCAAGTTACAATTGTAGTATGTTGTTTACAAGACTTAGAATTGTCTTCCTCAAGTGTGCTCTTCTCTTTGTTGCTTGTAGAATCAGTCAATTGATAGCTGTTGTTTGTTTCAACAATCCTTGAGGAAGTTGATTTCTTTCAAGTGTGCTCTTCTTTCTTTGTTGCTTGTATTAAGTAGTTCAGTTGTAGTATGTTGTTTAAGGAAGCCTTAGGGAATTGTCTTTCAAGTGTGTGCTCTTCTTTCTTGTTGCGTGTAAATCAATTAGTCAATTGTAGTATGTTGTTTACAAGCCTTAGAATTGTCTTTCAAGTGTGCTTTCTTCTTTCTTTGTTGCATGTAGAATTAGTCAGTTGTAGTATGTTGTTTACAAGCCTTAGAATTGTCTTTCAAGTGTGCTCTTCTTTCTTTGTTGCTGGTAGAATTAGTCAATTGGTAGAAATTTGGCATTGTTGTTGTTTCAATGACTTAGAATTGTCTTCCAAGAAGTGTGCTCTTCTCTTTGTTGCATGTAGAATTAGTCAGATTTGTAGTATGTTTGTTTACAAAGCCTTAGAATTGTCTTTCAAGTGTGCTCTTCTTTCTTTGTTGCTTGTATAACTTAGTCAGTTGTAGTATGTTGTTTACAAAAGCCTTAGAATTGTCCTTTCAAGTGTGCTCTTCTCTTTGTTGCATTTTGTAAGAATTAGTCAGTTGTAGGTATGTTGTTTATAAGCCTTCTAGAATTTGTTTTCTTTCAAGTGTTCTCTTTTCTTTGTTGCTTGTAGAATCTGTCAATTGTAGTATGTTGTTTACAAGACTTAGAATTGTTTTTTGAATTGTACACTGCTCTTTGTTGCTTGTGCAACCAATTATCTCTAGAATATTGTTGAAAAACCTTTAAAAGTTTTTTTCAATTTTACCCACTTCATTACTTTACTTTAATACATCATTTACAAGCCTTAGATGTCCTCTTAAGATCAGTCAGTCAGAAACAACTGTAGAACATTAACTTCCAAGCCTTAGAAGTTTCTTTCAAGTTTGCTCATTTCTGTGTTCCTTGTGCAACCAGTCATTCTTATTGTGTCATATAAAATTTTTAGAATTGTTTTTCAGGTTCACACAGAATTGTCTTCCAGGTTGCCTCTACAATCAGCCAACATTATTTACATTATTTACAAACCTTAGAAGTTTCTTTAAAGTTTACTTTTCTCATTATTGCTTGTACAATAACTAAAAGTACATTGTTTACAATCCTTAAATGTGTCTTTTAACTTTACTCAGCTCTTTATTGTTTTTATAACCAATTAACTATGTTATACTGGTTACTAAATTAGAAGTTATTTTCAGGTTTATATATACTGTGGAATATCAGTTACAAGCTTCATAAATAAATTTGAAGCTATGAAAATGGTTACATGTAAACTTATAAAAAATAACTTGAACCATTTTTAAACTGCCTTTCTCTTCTTACACAACATAGTAAAACTTAATTTTGAACAAAAATCACAAATACTAACAATCAATATGTAAAACATTCTGATAATAATAATAATAATAAGAAGAAGAAGAAGAAGAAGAAGAAGACGATCGAAGACAACCTTCACCATCTTAATTTAAACAGAATCTACTGGGAAAATATAAATTGTACTTGTTTGAATTCAAAGAGAATTCTTTATTAAAAATTTTTGGAGTCTGAACACTACAATGAGTAATTGGTTCGTATTATAAGAATTTTAAAAGGATAGCAAAGGGAGCTAACCCTCTATCATTCAAAAATCAACCTTTGAACTTGAAACCCTTAATAATCTGGAACTCTAATTGGTTAACCGTTGTCTAATCAGGATCCCTTCTTGCTCCCCAAATCTTTCTCTTTTGCAACTAACAGCTGTAATGACCACACATTTACTGGAGCTGTCCCTTCTGACTTTAATGGAATACAGAAGGTGCAAAGCTCACTTGCTCCTTGGATACTCTTCTAACTGTTAATTTTGCAAATATAAATGATATTTGCAAGCCTTTTTTTTACCTATTGTGTATATACCTTTTTTTGTACATTAAACTCCTTCAAAATAATACAGTCGTGTTGCTTCTCTTCTTCAAGTGTGTTTGTCTTTGATTTTGAGGAACTTAACTGCAACCCAGAAAATCTTTATATCATGAATGCTGTACTGAAATAGAAAACCATTTCTGTGCAAGAATGTTGATCTCTGATTTTATTGCATAGCAACATCCATGTTGAAGTGAGTAGTACAAAAAAAGGACACCAGCCGAGAATGTACATTGTGGAATCGCCAGCAGGAAATAAATATACAAGGGACCAAAGGCAAATAAGACAATCAGGAGAGGCTGATCATCAGTTCCAACCCAAAACTATGCCAATACCTATGGAAACCAGACAGAAAAAAATAATTTGTAGCTGAGCAGCCACCAGATTAACAGCCAGATTCTAACAGAACAAGTGGTCATGTAATCAACAAACCCACACATTACAGAATCACATAATGATGTCACCAGAATCAAGCCAAATGAACATGAGGGTAGTCTACTCAAGTGATTGTTTACAAAAATTAAATCTCATAAAGTTATAACTTATTCAAAAGGGGAGATGTGATGTATTGAGTAAAGACAAATTTCATTATCTCCCTTAGCCCATTCCCTTATTGATCAATCAGAACTGCAATAAATATTTTCACAGGGCAGTTCTCTCCCCATTCATAATGGCACCCAGCAGATTCAAATCTTAATTATGTTATGACTTATTTCTTTAGACATGTACAACATCATATAACAATTTTTGCAGTCCTCCTTCCTTTGATGCTCTAAGCCTGAGTTTATTTTGCTTATTAGTTAATCCATCTCTGACCAAAAGGTAATAAAAACTAGATGAAATAATTCGATAACTTAATAATGAAGCAATATATATGAATAAATGAGGTTCAAAAATATTTTAAATTTTGTGTCAATTTAATAAATACAATATAGTGTTTTCTTTTTTTATCAGCTGATTTACAAATGTAGACACATATGACAAGAAACTAAAACTATAAGTGTGGGCACCCAATGTTTATCAAATGCAGTCTTCTTCTTCTATGTGCCATGTGCTTTCAGGACATAGGCGATCATGGCCCTCCACTTCTCCCTACCCCTTGTTGCTCTTAATATCCCTTCTCCGGTTATTCCATTTGATCCCCACTCACCATCCATTTGTTCAAGTCCATCATGTCTGTCATGCACCACTTTCCCTTGTCTCTCTTCCCCTCTATTAATTCCATGAGCATCAGGTTCTCCAAGCCCTACTTCCTCCTTACATGTCCTGAAAACTTCAGCTGTCTTTTCCTGATGTTAAGTATCAGTTTTCTTTTTGTGTCCATCCTCTCTAAAACATCATCATTGCTCACGTGCTTTGTCCATGGTATCCTCAGCATCCTTCTGCAGAACCACATTTTGGTTGCTCCAAGTCTTTCCTTTATCTTTGATGAAATTATCCAGCATTCACTTTAATATTGAAGAACAGACATCACATAACAATCCAGTACTCTCTTCTTTGTTTCCAGTGAAATTTTCCTGTTTCTTAACACTCTACACAGCTTCTGGAATGCATCCTTAGCCATGTCAATATACTTTCGGATCTCCATATTGCACTTTCTATCCTCTATTAGAACACTTCCTAGGTATTTAAATCTTGGCACCTGTTTGATTTTTGTATCACCAACTTGTAATTGGCATGTTAGGTGCCTCCTTTAACAGATTACAATGCATTCAGTTTTCTTGTAGTTTATTTGTAGTCTTTTCTTTCTGCTTTCTTTAACTACTTCCTGAGGTCTTGTAGTTTCTTTCTTATATCTGCTATCAGCACTGTAGAGTAGTAATTGAAACTATAATATATTAATATATATAAAAGGCAATCTGTGAGTCTGTGTGTAACTGTTCCCTATGCAAGCCTACATTTTTTAAGCTATGCCATTCAAACTTTCTAGGGACACATATCTACAGGGAAGCCAGGTTGACACATACTTTTTGAGTTTAAGTTCAGCAATTTTCTCTTTCGCACTTTTTGGCCAAAGAAGCTGATTGTTTACATTTGCTCTGTAAAACATAAGATGGTTGCTAAATTACATCACAGAAATCAAATCACACGTGTCAAACACAAGTAAAATACTTTTTATTAAAAAAAATAAAATAAAATAAATGAGCCTTTATAATCAATTTTAATTCTGACGTTTTAAAAATTTATTTGGTCAACAAAAAAATGTAAATATTTTTCCCCATAATTTTGAAACCAAAGAAATATTTTTTAAAAAAAGTATTTTTTCAAACAAAAACAAAATATGTAAAAAAAATGTGCCAATTGTTAATTTAATTATTTAAGTCTTTTTTTTTTCAGGTTTAATATTTCATACTTCGGAAAATAAAATTTTTAAAAAAATTAAGCTTTTTTTTGTCAAATATTTAATGCAGGAAATCAACTGTCTGTAATTCATGTGGCATTAGTGTAACTTTTTCCTCTAAAATTAAATGTCTACATTTTTAAATATTCTTTGAAAATTTCTGAACTGAGAGCATAATAGTTTTTATATTTCTAATTTCAGTAAAACAAAATAAAAAATTTGTATTTTTATGTTAAATTCATTTAGTCAAGATAATGTCAAGAAAAGAAACTGATAAGCTACATACAAATAAATAAAAAAACTAAAAGTATTCTTATGCTGAGTTTAATTTTTTACAAATTTGTATAATTTAAAAAATGCAATTCTATATTTTTCTATATTTTCTACATTGTAAAAGCTTTTCACTTGGCAGGTTGATGTTACCTTCAGTATCTTGACTTCATAGGCAGATCTGTTCATCCGTTCTTTAGGGGCTTTCAGCAATGCCTTTTCTTACTACACAATTTTTAATATTTTCAAAACAGTTTCCTAATACACATAAAAAAACAACATTTTTTAAATTTAGGTAACCATTTACAGATTGTTTCATGCATAACAATTTTTCAAAATGGGGGTTTGTTTATCTTGGACACTCCAGGGTAGGACAAGATTTACATTGGAGCAATTGGAAAAGAATTTAAAGAACACTGTGCAAAGCATTTGCTGTCATTTAAATAAACAAAATATAAAAAGAACACTGTTATCAAAATATATATGGAATCTAAAAATGAAAGAATAGAATGGGCAATTTAAAAAAAAAGATAAATAGAAACAAGCAAATAAACTGCATTCTGTGTATGAAGGAGAAACCGAAAACCACAGAATTAAAAAATGTGAATGATTTAATAAATAAAGGCAATGAAGTTATTTCAAACTCTCAGCATATTGACACAGTCATTTTGAATAATATTAAAAAAATGTTAGATCTTAGGAGTAAATTTTGAAAAATTGTTATGCACAAAACAAGTTGTAAATGAATAACTAAATAAAAATGTTATATTTTATGTGTGTATGTGCATATACAAAACAGATCTCGATATGTAAAGTTAAAAATTTATTCACCTGAAGAGAGTTAACTTTGGACTTGAAACACAGTGACACAAATCTAATTATGGACACTTAATGTATCATACAAAAGATAAATAATATTAATAATAATAACAATAAATCTACACTTTAAACAAAAAATTTACGACTTCTCACACTTTTTTCACCTATATATATATAAGTAGAATATGTAAATATATAGTCATCTATCTATATTTCTGAGATGAAGTATTGTAACTATTTACACTATTTATATTGATCAGACTGTTGCCCTTATCTTTATTGTCATAATCACAATGTTTCTGTCGTTGTACACTCTGCTCTTATTCAGATGATATCCATCGGAATTTAGGAACTGAACCCTTTATTTAGTTCACAGGGTTAGATTATTCTAGTTTCACATGCTTTCTTTACCGTTCTCCCTCCTCTCCTGACTGCTCCATACTAGATAGCATTGCTGATGACATAGATAAGGCTATTTCCTATCACCCATTCGCCCACATATTTGTATTCGGAGACCTCAACATCCATCACTCTGAGTGGCTTGAAAACACTGTTACTGATCCAGCGGGCATTCACGCCATGAACTTCGCTATTTCCCAATCCCTTATGCAAGTGGTGGACTTCCCCACTCACTTCCCAAGCACTCCCTTGGGTCATTCCTCACTACTAGATATATGTTTCACCTCTGCACCTGACGCCTGTCAAGTCTCGCAGTTTTGCCCTCTCAGCAACTCCAACCACGCTGTAGTCTCTCTCAGTATTTCTTTCTACTCTCACTCCCCCCAGGAGCCCCCTACCTATAGGACCTCCTACCTATACCAAAAAGCTGACTGGGATGCCTTTTGCGATTTCCTCTGCGATGTCCCTTGGGGAAAAGTGTTCGATCTATCAGCTGATGACTGTGCCTCTGAGGTCTCGTCATGGGTGAAAGCTGGCATTGATACCTTCATACCCATCAGGAAGTATTGCCTAAAACCTCATTCCTCTTCGTGGTTCTCTCCTGCCTGCTTAGCTGCCATTGCCCACAGGAATCATTACTTCCGTCTATTCCGGAGACAGTCATCTGATCACAATAGGCACCTGTTCACGTCTGCTCGCAATGAGTGCAAGAGAACCCTTAATGACGCCAAATGGTTGTTTGCTGAGAGAATGCGACAGCGCATAGCTGACCGCAAGTTTGGCTCCAAGGACTATTGGAGGATTTGCAAACGAGTGCTGAACAATAGCAAATCCTCAATACCGCCTTTAATCCATGAATTTGAGGTTCTCATGTCATCTGCGGACAAAGCTGAGTGCTTTGCCCGCAGATTCTCAACTCCACATTTGACTCATCTGGAGTACACTCACCTGACTTCCCTATTAGAACTGAGGCCAAACTGCAGGACGTATATATTACCCCAACAGTAGTATCCCAAGTAACTTCAAAACTCGACCCCCATAAGGCAAGTGGAGACAATGGAATCCCGGTGATAGTCCTTAAGAGGTGTGCTCCTGAACTTTCTTCTGTCCTCTCTAAACTGTTTAACTACTGCCTTTCTGCTTCCTGCTTTCCTGCATGCTGGAAGTTCTCTTCAGTCATTCTCTTCAGTCATTCCTGTATTTAAGAATTGTGGTGAACCCTTGGACCCATCCAACTATCGTCCTATCAGTCTTCTACCGATATTTGGGAAAGTATTCGAGGCCATAATCAATGCTGAAATAGTTCAACATCTTGCTGCCCACAAACTCTTCTCTGACAGGCAATATGGCTTCCACTTTGCCAGGTCCATGGCCAACTTGCTAACAACCATAACGGAGTACATGCTCCAGGCCCTTGATGAGTCTGACGAGGCTCGTGCGGTTGCTCTGGACATCTCCAAGGCTTTTGACAGGGTTTGGCACTCTGGCCTCCTATGCAAGCTACGGGGTTACGGTATTACCGGTCGCCTGCTTAACCTAATCCAATCTTTTTTAAATAACCGCAAAATGAAGGTCGTTTTGAATGGGCATGCCTCTTCATTCTACAGCACGAATGCTGGTGTCCCACAGGGCTCTATCTTGCGCCCGACGCTCTTCCTTATTTTCATCAATGACCTCCCAGATGAGATCAGTTCCCAAGTATCTACGCAGATGACACCACAATATACTCCCGCACCAGTAAGAAACCTGTCGTGGCGGACAGACATACTCTCACTGCTGACCTTGAACGGGATCTACACTCTGTGGTGAATTGGGGCAAGAAGTGGCTTGTCAACTTCAATGCGTCTAAGACCAAGCTGTTATCTGTCAACCATCACCGGCAACCTCTCCTGCCTCCCATAATCATGGACTAAGTGATTCTCCCTGAGAGCAACACACTATGCCTCCTCGGCCTTACCCTCTCCTCAGATCTCAAATGGAACCACTCTATTGAATCCATAGCTAAATCTACTGCTAAAAAGGTTGGGTCACTATGTCAATCCAGGATGTTTTTTCTGCCTGAATCCATCCTGCATATATACAAGTCAACCATCTGTCTGTGCCTGGAGTACTGCTGCCATTTATGGTCAGGCGCCCCTGCCGTTCTCCTCAGTGTTCTCGACAGGCTCCAAAGGAGAGTCTAATGTGATAGGTACTGATCTGGCGGGCTCGACTGCAGCCACTTCCTCACCGTCAAAATGTGGCCTCCCTTTGTCTGTTCTTTAAATACTTTCATGGCTTCTGCTCCGACGAACTTAAGTCACTGGAGCCTCCTCAACAGGTGTTTACTCGTGCAAACTGGCAACTGGGTCCCACCCATTCACAGTCAGGTCAGCCAAATGCAGATGACAATTCTACTCCTGCAGCTTCTTCTCTCGCACTTCCCGCCTATGGAACTTGCTCACATATTCTTGCTTTCCTGACGGCTACAACCTCCAGAAATTTAAATGCAATGTCAATACTCATCTTTTAACCACTGGACTCCCCATCCCCGTATATCCTTCCCTTTCTCTCCACCTATGTATCTGTCATCACACCTGCATTCTCAGCTTTCTATTGCTCCTTTCTAACTAGTTTGTACTCCTCACTCTTTTCTAATTAATCTTTTTACAATTATGTAGCACCCCCCTACTCATCAGTGGCATTTCTGCCTTGCTCAGGGTGAAATGATTAAAAAAAAAAAATGCCTCTTCTGGATACCTCAGTTTCAGTTAATTCCCTTTAGTAACTCAACTCTCGGCAGAGTTGAACAAAAATTGGAGTGTTGCATTACTAATGAAAAACTGAGATATCCAGAAAAGACATGGCATGTGAAACTATAGCAACCTACTCCAATGAACTAAAAGGATTTGGTTCAAAATTTCAGTGTAGAATACCTGAAGAAGGTCAAAGCAGACAATAGTTGAAGCATCATGAATGTGACAATAAAGATGAGGACAACAGTCCAAACAATGTAAGTAGTGTAAATATACAGATATTGGTGATATAAATAAAAGTAGATAGATAAATAAATAGATAGTCAATTGCTGATACCTCCTGATGGGTTGGATATAAATATATAGATAAATAGATCTAAATGTATAAATAGATAGTCAATTATTGATACCTCCTGACAAATGGATCAAATGATCACAAAAAAAAGTCAGGGTGCTTATCAATCAGCTAACTAACAAATTTTATATTTGTATTAATCCTAGATAGATAGATAGATAGATAGATAGATAGATAGATAGATAGATAGATAGATAGAAAATGTAGACATAGGAATCAACATTGCATGGTGACTTTTAGTTTGATGCTTTAATATGGTCTTCAAACCAAGTTTAATGATTGTACTAAAGCATGAACTTTTTAAATTTTTGTAGCTGCCCTGCTGGTTAGTGTGTTAAATGTCAGTAAACATATAATATTGTGTTCCCAAGTGAAAACAATTTCAATTAATTGGGACATAGAAAATTGGCCCACTTTGGTGGGGCTGCCATGATTATGAAAAGTAACATATAAATGATTAAAGTAAGTGCATTTTCAGTTTTAGTCTAACATGTGTTCTTTCTGCTTACTCAGTTAAAAAAAAATCTTTTACTCTTAGATGTAAACTCAATAGATTTTTTTAAACACAGAGGAAATCAATGCATAACATACTTGGTGAGCTTGAGTAGATGGTGGAACAGGGCTTAGGAGAAATACCAGAAAGACAAAGTTTATTAAGAACTACTAGAGACAGGAAATTGTGGAGAGCCATAACCGCCTAAAATCTGAGCGAACATGGCATATAAAGTGTCAGAAATTTAGAAACAACTCACAAAACCATTCATTTTTTTTTAACTAGCAGTATAACCCGGCATTGCTCAGGTGTAATGAAAGCTTTAAAACTAATACATGGTCCGGGAGCTCAGACTCTTTGGACATTGGCACGAAAGACTAAAAAGCAATAGTTGTTTCCAGTTAAAGCAAAACCGTAAACTGAAAGAAAAATGAATGGATGTAAGTCAAATTTTGATTTCCTGGTATTGATATCAAATAAGTTTTTTTTGTCGTAAACTGAATTTTGAAGGCTAAATAATTCCTCTGAGTAAATGGTATCATGGCTCAGATTAAGAATTACAATTATACCTACTTAGAGCCAATCCTGAAGCCAAAACTAAAATAAAAGGGCCAAAAAAAATACAGACATACAGACAGATAAACAGACACACACACACACAAACATCTTGCCTTTTATATATATATATATATATATATATATATATATATATATAATCGATTTTCTGCACTATTGTAAGAACTGCAACCTTGAAACTTCTGAATATCGTTTCTTATGTCTTTGTCTATGAGTGTATCAAATTTGATTAAAATCAGACCACTCATTCTATAACCCGATTTTTTCGTTTATCGATATTTATCAGGGGTACCTCGACACAAAACCTAGCTAAGAACATTCACAGACGCTTATAGTACAACTGTGTAAATTTTCAAGAAAATCGGTTCAGCCATTTCGGAGTCTATAGGTAATGGACACACACACACACACAGACACACACACACACACAAAGTTCCATTTATAAATAAGTTTAGATTTAGATTTAGATACTACAGATTAAACAACATCAAATTGTTTAACTCTTATGCTCAATGACATTTCAGCAAATGTATTTTGCTATAATCTTTTAAGCAACTTCATGTGAACAAAATTAGTGCAAGAATCTATGAATAGTATAATCGATATTAGTATAGAAAATGGAATTGCTGAACTGAGTTCCAATTTTTTGGTGATCTGATGTAATCACTTTCATATAGATGCCCTAAGAGAAGGCAAGAATTTTACTCTTTCCCCCACCCCCGTCCGGATATGGGTTAAATAGCAGTGCTCTCTAGCTTTAGATGGTAGCCAGTCTAAGAGAATGGAAACTCTGAGTTCCAAACAGCAGAGATGGTAACAGGAAACCTCGCCACTCTCTTTCCCAAGATTATTATTATAATTCTGTTTGTCTCTCCCTTAGTTAGCATGGCCATTACACCCTCCTAATACCACATAAATAATGGTCTATTCCACCTTGATCATGTGGAATGTTGAAAAGGCATATTAGTGACACTATTTGGTTTCAGTGAGAAAATGAAAGTCAGAAAATGAAAGAAAGAAGGGAAGATAGAAGTGTTTAATGTCTCCTGCTAATACCTCATCAATAATGGGCTATTCCTTTTTTTAGCATAGAAATATAGAAAAGACATATCAAAGACATAACTTGGTTTCAGTGAAAAAATGAAAAAAAGATTGAAATGCTTAATTGCTGTTTCAGTGAAATGGAAAACATTGTTAATTTAAGAAAATCTTTTCATTTGCATTTCTTCAAACAATGACCAGTATTCATATTTATGATTGTTATTGCAATATTTTGTTAAGGTTGTTAAGCTCAAGTATTTAATGATGCAATAAGGGGATCTCTGTAGATATTTTATTTCTGTAGAACTTGCCATAAGCTTATTCAATCATTAACTTAAGAATTAAGGTTCATGAAAAAATTTAAATAGGAAAACTCTGTGAAATTTACATGGATATTTCTAGTCACAGATAATAAAAAATATCTGGAAAATAGAGAATTGTAATCAATTACATCCTGAAGAGACATGACATTAAAATTAATCTAGTGAAGATGATGGACTGCCTTTATGATCTTCTTGCATAGACTATTATAAAGCATTTATTGCTGCCTAATTAGTCATATATATTTTATGAATTTGTAATTTTTGTAAGCACTACATAACCTATAATTGTAGCTTCCAAAAGGTTGTTTATAATAGTTACCAGATATTGCTTTGTTGAGGTTAGGTGAGTCATCTATTACTAACTCAGTTAAATGATTAGTGGACCAAATAAAGAAAATTATTACAATTATTATCTGTTCTGTCAAGATTTTGCACATATAAAATAAATTTTATTAGTAAGCAATATTGTTGTAACCTCATTAGTTATTGTTGTGATCTAAAAGGGTTACTGATGTGTTATGGTATCACACGGTTGTATTTTCTTGGGTCTTGGTATATTACTTCAGTTACTTGTGGATTTACATTAATAGTTATTACTACAAGATGATAATTTTGATATCTTGCTATTGCAAGATAGTTATTCGTGTATCTTGTGTATTAAGAGGTTCCTCCTGATAATATGTAGTATCCTCTCCTGAGAGTCCTCCTTATTAATCTTCTCAAGGACTAAATGGTAATGTCACACTGTGAACACTGAATTCTGCTACTCAGCTGTAACTAATACGACTGTTGTTGCTACTTTTAATCCAGTTGACCCACCCAATCAATCCACTCAGTTGATTTTTGGTTGATCCCCTCAGCTGATCCCCTTGACTGATTCCCCAGATTTATGTCTGGTGCTTAATATAGGTTATTATCATGGTCACGTGATTCCTAGTGGAATAATCCATTCTTATAGTTTTATTTGTTATCTGGCAATCAGCATTAAACTATGTGTCAGTGTCAATACTTCTTTCCACATGACAAATTTAACATAATTTAATAAAAAACGAGTAAATCTAAACTTATTTATACGTGGAACTTTGTCTCTGTGTGTGTGTATATGTGTGTGTGTGTGTGTGTGTATGTCTGTGCGTGTGTGTGTCCATTACCTATAGACTCCGAAACGGCTGAACCGATTTTCTTGAAAATTTACACAGTTGTACTATAAGCATCTGTGAGTGTTCTTAGCTAGGTTTTGTGTCGAGGTACCCCTGATAAATATCGATAAACGAAAACATCGGGTTATAGAATGAGTGGTCTGATTTTAATTAAATTTGATACACTCATAGACAAAGACATAAGAAACGATATTCAGAAGTTTCAAGGTTGCAGTTCTTATAATAGTGCAGAAAATTGATAATATATATATATATATATAAAAGGCAAGATCTTTGTGTGTGTGTCTGTTTATCTGCCTGTATGTCTGTATTTTTTTTGAGCCTTTTATTTTAGTTTTTGCTTCGGGTTTAGCTCTAAGTTGGTATAATTGTAGTTCTTAGTCTCAGCCATGATACCATTTACTCATAGTACTTATTTAGCCTTCAAAATTCAGTTTATGACGAAAAAAACTTATTTGATATCGATACCAGGAAATCAAAATTTGACTTACATCCATTCATTTTTCTTTCAGTTTACGGTTTTGCTTTAACTGGAAACAACCCCGTAGCCCCCTGCGCATCAGTGGCGTTGCCGCCTTGCTTGGGGTGATATGATTAAAAAAAAAAAAAAACTATTTGCTTTTTAGTCTTTTGTGCCAATGTCCAAAGAGTCTGAGCTCCAGGACCATGGATTACTTTTAAAGCTTTCATTACACCCAAGCAACGCTGGGCTATACTGCTAGTTTTTTATATTTAAATCTGTTTTCTTACCTTAAGTTTCTGTACAAGCTTTTTTTTAAACTTGTATTTTGTAATATTGTTTTAATGAACTGAGGCCCAACAGAATGATATCCCTTGGTGATCTCTAACATAATTTCAAAGCTTGACCACCATAAAGCGAGCGGCAGAGACGGAATTCCAATCATTGTTCCTGAAGAAATGTTTCCCTGAACTCTCCTCTGTTCTCTCCAAACTCTATAACTACTGCCTCTCTGCTTCTTGCTTTCCTGCCTGCTGGAAGTCCTCCTCCATAGTTTCAATATATAAAAACACTGGTGAACCTTTTGACCTCTCTAATTATCACCCTATCAGCCTCCTAACGATTTTTGGCAAAGTGTTCAAAGCCATCATGAACGTCAAGGTGGTTCAACATTTCACAGCCCACAGACTATTCTCTGACAAACAGTATGGTTTCCGCTTCACCAGGTCTACTGCTGATATGCTCAGGACCATAACTGAATATATACACCAGGCTCTCGACTAGAACGGCAAAGCCCAAACTGTTGCCCTAGATATCTCCAAAGCATTTGACAGAGTCTGGCATGCTGGCCTTCAACGCAAGCTGCGAGATTATGGTATAACTGGACAATTGTTTGACCTTATCCAGTCATTCCTTTCAAATCACACAATGAAGGTAGTATTGAACAGATATGCCTCCCAATACTATCATACGAACGTGGGTGTCCCTCAAGGCTCTATTCTAAGTCTTATGCTTTTCCTTATCTACATTAACGATCTCCCAGATGTAATAAGATCCCAAGTAGGCATATATGCTGACGACACTGCAGTTTAATCTCGCATCGATCAAAAATCTGCTGAGGTTGACAAAGCAAACTTCGCTGCTGAGCTTCAAAAGGACCTCCGATCCATGGCAGACTGGGGTAAGAAATGGCTTGTGAATTTTAATGCTTCTAAAACAAAGCTGCTATCTATTAACCATCACAGACAATCGCTTCTACCCCACCCATTAGCATGGATCAGGCTAGTCTCCCTGAAAGCAAAATATTGCGCCTCCTCAGCTTAACTCTCACAACAGACCTAAAGTGGAACAACTATATAGAATCCATAGCTAAATCCGCTGATAAGAAAGTTGGTTCTCTGCATAGGGCTAAGAAGTTTTTTCTGCCTGAAACAATCCTGCACATATATAAATCTACCATCCACCCGTGCATTGAATACTGCTGCTATATCTGGTCAGATGCTCCTGCTATCCATCTAGGTGTCCTTGACAAAATCCAACAGAGAATCTGTAATGTGATAGATCCTGACTTGGCAGCTCGGATACAGTCACTTTCTCACCAGCACAATGTGGCTTCCCTGTCTCTTCTACAAATACTTTCACGGCTTCTGCTCCGATGAACTTAGTTCACTGGCACCCCCTATATATGAATTTACTCAAGCCACAAGATTAGCAACTAGGTCTCACTCCTTTATTGTGAAACCAATAAGATGTAAACGCAAATTCTACTCCAGCAGTTTCTTTTCTCACACTTCCTTCCTGTGGAATTCCCTTCCATTTACTTGCTTTCCCAACAGTTATAATCTCCAAGAATTTAAATGTAAACTCAATAATCATCTCCTATTTCACTAACCTGAATCCTCTCTCTCTCTCTCTCTCTCTCTCTCTCTCTCTCTCTCTCTCTCTCTCTCTCTCTCTCTCTCTCTCTCTCTCTCTCTCATGCTCCTTTCTTCGGCCACTCCACTTTCATCCTTCTCTTACCCATTTCCTGACACCCCCAAAACCTGTTACTCTTTCTCATAACTTTCCTCCTATGTAACCCCCTGCAAAACAGTGGCAATAAAATTCCTTGCTTGGGACAATATGATTATAAAAAAATGTCTTGTAATAAATGTTTGTTCCTTTCAAATTTCACTTCATAGTTTTGAACCTTGTTTGTTTTTGTATGTACCTTTTTCTATAATTGGGAGAAGAGAAAATGTCCCCTTCTCTTATTCTGATTATAATCGGGATAAGAGAGGTGACGTTCTCTCTTCTCCCTTTCTCTTGGTAAAGATACAAATTCATTTTACTCAAGTGGACAGATGCCTTGACCAACTAGTCACCCAGATAACTGAAATCTGCTTTATAAATCCAACACAAGAATTATACTTTATGCATGTATTTTCTAATGCAATGGAAAAAGAATGACTAATTATTATTAGATAAACAAAAAACTCAAACTGAAGTATTAAAGATAATACTAAACTGCATCTTTTCACAATTTAATTAAAGATGATTTTCCAAAGTATGCAAATATATATTTGGTTCTTTTGAAATTCATTGCCACTACTGTGCACATGTAGAACTTAAAAAAATCATAAATACACACACACACACACACACATATTATTTGCATTGTTCAGACTGTTGTCCTCATCTTTATTGTCATATTCATGACATTTCAGTCATTGTACACTCTGGTCTTCTTCAGGCGACTGGAAGCATACAATAGCTGAAATGTGAATATGACAATAAAGATGAGGGCAACAGTTCAAACAATGTAATTAATGTAAATATCTCATCTCAGAAATATATATATATATTCATTCATAATCATAGACTTCATCAACTTCTTTTATTTGTCTGTTTATTGTACAGATCAAACAGTTCAATTATTTGTAATTGAAAATGCTTAAATTCACCAAAGTTATCTTTTCTGAGATGAGGTAGCATTTGCACTATTCAGGCTATTGTCCTCATCTTGGCTGCCATATTTTACGTTTCAGCCATTGTACACTCCAGTCCTCTTCAGGTGCTAGGAATTTCAATTGAACCCTTTATTACGAACACTGGGACATAGCATTCTTATTCCATGTGCAAAGCTACTTCTGGTAGCCATGAGTTATCTCCCTTTAACTTAACTCTAAGTTATTTGTTCACCACTGCTGTAGACTGTTATTAAACTCACAACTCTTTGGGTCAATTCACTGGAAATAACCAACACCTATATCTACTGGGCCTTATGTGTCCTAGAGGCAGAAAAGATGAGGACACTAGTCCAAATAATGTAAATACTGTAAAGTTATCTCTCTGTTCGTTTTCTTGAAAGAGAATGCTTTATCCTTATTGTTTAGAAAATTAAATTGTTGAATGTAGTTTTGAATATTGGAATGATGATTGTTCTTGTTTGAGAAAATTGTTAAATGAAGATTTCCAGTGATGCTTAAGTAAGTAAAGTTAAATTTGAAATTGGAGTCAAAATTAAAGTCTGCTTTATGTTAAGAAAAGTCTTAACTTTAATACTCAAAATGTCGAGTAATGTGGATTTAGGTAACAAACTGTTGCTGTTGCAAGATTCACTGAATTTTTGGTGGTTGAATCTTGCTTTTAGTCACATGGGTGAATCGGTGAACACTACCGTAATTTTGGTGGAAATCTTAGTTTAAACATGTTCTTGGATGTGTTTTCACATGCTAGAAGTTTTTTAGCCAATCAGATTGTAGCTTCTTTTTTAGTTAAATTTGCACAAGATTTATTTCTCACCTGGTCATGTACTGTGCGATTTTAAATTGTTGCAATTACTTCTTTTTACATAATAATGTATAGTGCAATAGATAAATTGTCGCTGTTGCTTTTTTTAAAATACAGAAATATTTTAGATTTTTACATAACCAAATGAATAAGTACAAATTCTCAAAGAAGTAGAGAATGGTATATATAAGTCAATATGGCTTGCAAAGTTAACCTTACACGTGTTTCAAAATTCCTGGATCATTTTTTCTCACTTTTTTTTAAAATTTCAGATATATTTCTTATCAGGCTGTTTATTTTTAACTTTTAAAAGATTTAATCAAATTATGTATAACTTCTAGTTTTGTCAAAATATTAATGAAAATAAAAGCATTTTTAAAACAGTAAAGCAAAATCACCAAATTTTGTTGATGAAATAAATATCTCTAACTTTTCATAGTTATTTTCATCTTCCCCAGTCAATTGTCCTCTGTATTTCAAACGCGCACTCGCACACGCACACACACACAAACACACACACATATATACATCCATAAGTAATTTTTAAAAATAGTGAAGTTATTGTGAAGTATAATATTGAAATAGTTTTCCTAAAAAAAGTTTAGCTTTTTCCAGTGTTAGCAGCTGTTTTAAATTGTTGTAGGCGACTGACTTTTGTTTTATGTCTAAATTAACAAACAGTTGGGGTCCCCAACAAAGATTGAACTCACTACATTAAGAATGGTCTCGTATATGAGACTACTCACATGTATATATATATATATATCCATATGCATGAAGTAAAGCGAAAAAAAATGTGTCGACCACCACTTTTATAAATCGTGAAAGTCACGTGACTGTCAGTTGAAAAATGGCGTTCCTCTCACGATGTTTTTACCGTCGCAAGAGAGTTGTACTAATTCTCAGCTTTGTTTCTATGTTTTGGGTGGTGTATCTTTATCTATCCATACCGGCACCAACAGGTAAGGATAAAAGAACACTTAACTGCTCCAGATTTTCACTAAAATCGCTTCATTTTGAATTGAATTTGCATATTTCGGAACTGTGTTGATCCGTGTGTTATACCCCACTTGCGGCGATTTGTTTTATTTTCTCTCATGTTTTCGTTGTTTTTCTCTTTTTGTATCATTCGGAACAAAGTGAAGTGTCTGTTTGCTTCGACTATTTGATTAGAATAAACTAGCCTGTTTTCCTATTCCTCTTATTTATTTTTATTCTTTAAAGTTTAATCGTGATAAATCTCCGCATTTTAAAATGCATCTCTTTCTCACCTGTCGATTTTAACAACTTCCAACTTTATTTCTTAACTAAAATTCGTATTTCCCCCACACTTTATGGTAAATAACACAAATTTTACATTTTATGCTTACAGTTTTAAAAAGCCACAAATAATCTTTTTCTTTTTTTTTTCACTCGGCTCAGCTGTACTGTCAAATAATGGGGGTCAATTTTTCAATCTATTCAGTATTAAAAATCAATCCCCCACTTTGTGCCAGCTTTATATTTTTGTTGATTTTTTTTTTTCTCCATACTTTGCTGATACATTTCTCATATTTTCACAAATTGCTACATGTTTTTAATCATATAAAATATTCTTTATCTATGTTATAGTAAATTTAGTTTATTTTTAAATGGCAGAAAGAATGTTATATCAACAATGCGTGTATTTACTGTGTAATGAACAACAAAAAAAGAAGGCAGGAACGTGGAACCAGAACCTTATTTGATCGATTTGTGTAGTTTCATTAGTAATCTTGAGTTATTAAATAAATTAAAATAAAAAGTATGATTTTTCTACATTTACGTACTATTTTTCCTTTATTTTTAAGTAAAGTCTCTTCTTTACTAGACTAGAGAGAGAGGGTGTTTGAAATTCCATTAGATGCGGCTAGGTATCTCCAAGTTTTTATCTGTGCACGTTCCTTAAAAAAAAAAAAAAAGGACCATGTCCCTCTTAGGAAGAGAAAATGCAAGGGTTAACTTTTAGTTTAAAAATATATATAATTTAATCAACCCTTGCAGGTGTAACGATTTTTTTTCTATTTTTTGGTAGATGTTTTGAAAACTAGTCTCCAGTCCAGATAATTTATTCGTGAAATTTTCGTGTAAAAAAAAAAAAAAAAAAAATTTCCAATAAATTCTAAAAATTGTCTTCAATCAAATCAACATTTAAAAATCTTAATTTTTGTGAGAAGTTTCTGAGCGAGGAAATTTTTTCCTTTTCTTTTTTTATTCTCTCCTTCCTTCTTAAAGTTCGTTGTTCTTGAGCGCTAAATATGAATTCTACAAGTTACTTGTAAAATATGATTCCTGATTGTGTTGTTGCTGCAAATTTCGAAATTACACTTCAACAGTTAAATTTTTATTTTTATTTTCAATTTTTTACAGAAAAATTTTATTAAAAAAATTAAGCAACGACAAAAAAGACGTTCGGTATTTTTAGTGTCAAGTTTTTTGTTTTCAGCTTTTTCGATCAGGGATTTACTAACTAGAGAAAACAAATTAAATATATTTTTTTCTAATGTTTAGAATTTAAATCGGTATATTTGAAAAGATCACTCGAAATCTAAAGGTCAATTCGTAACCAAATTTTCGTTAAATTAGATAAGTTTTATTATTTAGCTCGTAACTAAAAAAAAAATCTTTGATTTTCTTCACCATTTTCTTTTTATTTACCTATTCATTTTTTGTGACTTGTCATTAAACAACAAGGATTTTTTTAAAATAGAGATCAAAGGTCTAATAATTCTTCTAAGCAAAGAAATTAAACAATTGTTACATTTTTATTTTTTAATCATAAATTTAATAATTTATTTAAAAATTCTGAAAATCTTTTAAAGTTTTTTTTTTTTTATTGAATCTTTATTTTCAAATTGAAACAATTGGGGGGGGGGGGGGGGTCATACGATTCCCCCCCCCCCCCCTTTTTTTTTCACTGGTCAATAAGAAATTATAATTTAAATTAACTTTCCAAGAAAGCACAATATTCGATAATTATAAAAAAAAGCGTTTATAAATTATTTCAACAATTTTCGTTTATGTGCACTTACTGAGTTGTGATTGAGATCTCTGCCAAAAAGTAAAAGTAAACTTTAATTAATTTTACAAGGGATACTGAGTGAAAACTTATTGGCAATAATTCGTTTTCTAAAAATAATTTTATGTTTCCTATGACTAAAAACCTCAAGATTTGTTTTATTTTTGAAAGATTCGATAATTTTTTTCAGCATCCCCACTTTTATAAATCCTGCTCTAGACTTTTTTAGCCAACAAATTTTCTTTGAAGTGAACTCTTGTTCATCTTTCATCTCGTGTGTAACAATAAGGAAATAATTGCAAATTTTTTTAGTGTCACTGTGTTTTTTGTTTTTAATCGGCCATGCAGGAATTTGAATTGACAATTACAGGTGCACAAACACTACACGTTAATTTGTAAGTCCAGGGGAACCAAAAAAAAAATGCTAATTTAAAAAGAAAATATTGTTTGAGTACAAAACCACAATAATACGATTTTTCTACGTACATTCACAAACTCTGTAGCCTGTATGTATTAGCTTCTGCTTAAGTTCAGCAGTGTAGTATACTACACAGATTTTTTGTGAATGTATTGTAGAAAAATCGTATTTTGGGTTTGTACTCAAACAATTTAAGCAGCTTAACCCTTCCAATTATTCAATCAATACCTAGTTGTTTCTTAATGTTTCAGTGTAAATAACTTAAAAATCTAAAAGCAGTTTTATTGGATGTTTTGTTTGTCTAAGAATATAAGATTTCATAAAATTTTACAAACCGACTTTTTATCTAAGAATTTAGATTAATCGAAATCAAATAATTATTTAAAATATTGTGTAAGCCTTTAAGCTTTCCGTTTTCAATACGACTGGGAGTGAGATTCAAAATTAATTATCCATACAGTTAAAATCAATTGCATTCATCATTCAATTCATCGTCTCTAAATATTGAAGCTTTTTTTCTTTGTAAAAGAAAACGATTTGATCTTACCGGGTAGTGATTGTCCTTTTCAGAACGTTCTATTCATCAATTATTCAATTCAATAATTTTATAAACAACGATTAACATTAAAAAATGGTAAGGACAAAGTCACAAAACCATTTCAACTCTCTTCCTAAACTCTATTGTTCAATGCAAGAAAAACTATAAAGATGTTCTGAATATTGTTCTGATTTATCAAACAGTGAAATAAACTAAGCAGAAGGATCAATAAAACATTGATCCAAGAAAACCACTTTTGCTCAAACATCGTCATTGCAAGGTTCAATTGGAATTTGTATGTGCCTACTTGGAAAAAGTCATATTTGAAATTCAGATTCATGGAATAAATGTAATGAGATTATTGTTTAGTCATAATCAGTCATGATTTTTTCTTCTTGTATACAAAATAAATAGATGATATTATTAGCATATATTTTAGTTTTCTTTCTACATTAACCATATAAACAAAACCAGATTAATAATCTACCTGTTTAACTTAATCAATAATGCAAATGGTATCAGAAGTTTAAAAAAGAAATTCATGATAACAACTCTCTATCTGGAAATTTTGTATTTTTATACACCTGTAGTAAAATATTTTGGTGGCTATTTTAGTGAAAACTAGCTGTATTTTTAATTGGTTGTATTCGCATGCCCAGTATACCTATGTTATGGTCACAAATCCTGCAGTTGGTATACTTGCGACAATGCTTTAAGCAAACAACTTCATACTCAGAGTATCAATTAAGGTACCAGTGTTATTAATTTAGTTCTGAAATTTCAGTAAACATTTGGGCATTAAAATGGTGGCACAAATACTATCCCCCATTTTGATTAAATACTTGTGTATCAACAGAAATTAGAAATGAAAATAACAATCTCGGCTGTGTCTCATCAATTGCACTTTTACAGGAGATAAGGAAATTGAACATCGAATAGATTGCACTAGGGGTAGTTTTGCTTAACAGCAAAAATTGATAACAAAACATTAATTGAAAACTTGAGTAATGTTCTTAAATATCCTTGTCAGATCAAGACTTTAATATGGATGTTATGCATGGCACCAAACCCTTCAGAAATATCTAAATTGTCAGCTGTATACAACTGTTTTCTATGGTTGGCTTTGAGTGAGTGCAACTTATGGGTCTTGGCAGCCTTGTGGACTGGTGCTACACAATCACAAAAACTAGTACCAAATAACATACCACATAACTTGAGGACTTTCAACAGCAGTAACAGCTAAAATGGATATCACATGTAACTCAGAGAATGACATAATCAAGACATTGACATTCCACACAACTTCAAATAAAAAAAATTATAAAAAAAAAAACTCCATTACTGAAAAGAGCAATAACAGCTACTAGATTTATGAAACTTATTTTCTTAAAAATTTGTTTTAAATGAAAGATTTTATAAATTTCAATTGACAGCAGTACTGGCTGCTCATTCAATTAATGCCAAGTGTTTTCTTATAAGGAAATGGCTAATATTATCACTACAGTGTCACTATTTTTCTTGCTGTTTCTAATAAAGCAAATACAGCTTTGCATATGATTGTCACCTTTCCTTTCACCCAGTTTTACTTCCATCCATCCACAAGGAAAACCTTGTCTTTTTTTTAGTGTTTATATTGAACTCCTTTCCTTTATTTTGATTGACAAGCAAAAAAATTAAAAACATGAAAGAATTTTAGTACACAGGAACCAAATGCTTTCAAAATTTTAACACAACCCTGGTACTAAACTTCATGTCTTTGAGATATGGCATTGCCCCCATGCACACTAATACTATTTTTGTTTTTATGTTTCTTTTTTCATAAAACTAGTTTGCCAACAACAGCTGCAGAACAACCTGTTTCTAATCTATTGGTAGTTTTGGCTGAAAATAAGTCTCTTAGTGTTAACTCATAAGATTTGTGAAGGAGGAAAGTAACGTGATCAAATATAAAAAGAATTTCTAAAATGCAATTTCTGTAACAAGTGAATTAGTGTGCAGCTATGTCAACTTTGCATGAAATGAAATTTTAACAACTTTGGAGAAAATTGGTAAATAGTAAAAAAAAAAAAAAGTCTAATTAAGCAGTTTATTTATTATCTAGAGGGTAATAACTGAAACTAATATTTTTGATTTCTGTTCCTCTCCCCCTTCAAGAATCTATATTATAAAAAAAGAGCCAATTTTCTGTCCATCACATGCTGTCTGCATGTGACTTTGTATATATTTATCTCTGTGTGTGAATGGCTTAAATGTGCTTGAACCATTTAATGTATGCATGCACACATGCACTTTAAGTTTGGAATAATATATTCCCCTCTCACTTTCTGGGTATCCCTTTTTATAGGATGTGTAATAAAATTAAAAACCAGAAAAAAAAACTTTGTAAACTTAAAATAAGATTTTATTGAATGTTTTGGAAATTATTTCAGTAATAATTAAAATTTTAAATATATATATATATAATATAAAATTTTTGTAGAAATAGTTTTAAGTCTGTCACAAAATAAAAATATACATATGCACATGTTAACATACATACACACAAAATTTGAATGAAATTGAAGGACATCTGCCTAGCAAGAGGTAATTTTTCTTTTGTTTCTGGCAGTAACCACTGAGTAACATGAAAATAGTATAAATCCAAAATGTGTGGCTCTTTGAATTACTTTTTAGGACTCCTCCAGTATTTAAACTAAATGTTTTCTAATGTGGTATTTTAAATGAATAAACAATTTAGATTTTAAATTTGATCATCTCGTTGTCAATGAAGTGACGGATACCAAACTAATGTTTTTTAGATTACTAGTTTTAAAACTTTTGGTTTGCCTTATGTTTTTGCATTAAAATTAACTGTAATCACCCAATGAATAAGCACAGTATCTGAAGGCCCACTTATGTATAAAAGTTTTCAGTATTTGATGAGTACCAAAATAAGAACTTATGATGTGACCTATGTCAGTAAATTTTTGCATTGGTATGTCATAACAAAACATACAGACAGTTGGTTAACATTTAAAAACTCTTTGGTCATTCTTTTGCTATAAAATTCCTTGCTAATTAAATAGAAATCTGTGTATATTGATAAAAGTTGTAATAAAATATAGTCTATTTAGATATTGAACATTAATATGAACATTTGATCTTTATGGGTTGTTAACTCAATAGTTAATGTTTTCCCAGTAAATTTTATTTTCTCTCTGATTTTTTTATTTTCTTTTATTTATTAATTTTTTTGTGTATGGTACTTCTGTCACTTTACCAATTTCTAAACACAGGTCCTGATTATTGATTGGAATGGGAAAGAAACTTTTGGGATTTTTAAACACAGTGTCATGTTCATACTTTGTTTTCCTTCAAAAAAAGGTGGGGAATCATTCCTCTTTTAGAAATGTTGATTTCAAACCTGGCTAAGAATAGTGAATAGTACAATAATTGTGGCACAAGGCCAAAGGGGAAAATGAGGCTGGTCAAGACTTTCTGTCCTAGACTTAGCTAATCAGATTTACAATCCTATCACACATTACAATTTGTTCATTTATCACAAGAACTCTATCACCTTCCAATCCGACAAATATTCCACATATTGACAGGGAACACCTAAAAAGAAAAAAAAAAAACAAACTCATAACATTTTTTTTTGTATACAATTGTTTCTCTCTTCTTTTTTTATACAATAAAAAATATGAGACATAAATAAGTGGGGAGAGGGGAAGTACTCCCCAAAAAACTAAAATATAACAAAACCTTCAAACTAGAAATAACAAATGTTAGTAACACCACACAAAACTAAGAGTGGCCACTGTGTTCTACCAATAGGCAGAATCAAGAAGCACACTCCCTAATAGAGAGGAAAAGACAAAATAAATAATGGAGTGGGGAAATCAAAAATTAACCCAGTCAAGATAGAAAAAAGGGGGTCAAAAACAAACTGGGTAGGTTTAGAATCTTGACATGGATCATAGCAAAAGAGGACACCAGAAACAGGCTAGGAACAACACTTACGCTCTTTTTATTAACTTAGTTAATGTGAGTATCTTAACCATGGAAGAATTCACAAAAAACTGACCTGTTGTGACAGAGACTTAAAAAAAAAAAAAAGAAACTCAAGGCTGGCCCCATTTGTGTGAACCAGGTTCCCTAACGTTTATCTACCTTTTGCTGATATTTGTCTGTATGAAATGCTTTCTAACAGATCTGATCTTCATCTTGAATATGCCCAAAGAATCTAATCAGATCCTGATAAGAATATTCATACCACAAGATTCCCTCCATTCACAACATCTAGATCACTGTTCTTGCTACAGCTGGCAATGTAAGAAACACCATCTGTTTCATACCAGAATATGGGGGCAGCACATTATCACACGTGTATGCACGATCAATGGACACAAAATGTCTAGGAGTGATATGAACTGTCAACTCACCAACATAGTCCTAGAAAGGGCATACCTGAGGACAATGGTAGAAGGCGTGCAAAACTGTTTCCTCTATACCAGGTCACACTGATGCCAGTCAGGCAAATCTACCTAGCTACATCATTTAAGCAAAATCTTGGTTACTGAGATAATCCGCTGCTGGTGCCCAAGACAAAAAAAAAGAGTGCAACTCAATTGCCAACAAGCCAAGCTGTCCACAGAGAGGATCCTTTTTCATGACCCCTCTCCACTAGTTCATGATACAATAGCCTGTGAGACCAATAAAGGTCAGTGAACCAAGGAATGACCCCTCAAGGCCGCTCAACACTCGTATGAATCTTGATTCTGGTGCTTATGTCGGTGCTCAGCCCTAGAAACAGGAATGATAGTAAGTCTAAGGAAAGTGTCCCTAACACACCCCTCCAAAATTGAGTCTTCTGTCAATGCACAGCATAAGAACACCAACCTTGAGGCATGTCTGGGATTTGCCAACTATGGTATCCCCCCCCCCCAAGAGACGGATGTTGGGCACAGATATTTCTGTCAACCTGATGCTTGCAACCACCCTTTCTTAGTGAAGAGGAACAAAGTAGAAGCATTTCCTCACGGTGCATATCTTAATCGGTTTGAAATGACCTTGCCAGTTCCTGCTGCTACTGCTGCTGTTTGTTAGGGCATGATGTCCTCCTCTTCTTGAGTGTTGGTGCCCACTTTAGTGGGGTGTCCTGCTGAGGAGTAAGGAAGGTGTTTTCTTGCCACTCTTCACAACTTCAGTCCATCCATTTGAACTGGCTGCCACTGCTGCTTTCATTGCTGTTGTTGTGTCCTCTACCCATGCTACTGGTATAACCAGTGCCACCACCAGATGTGGGTCACATTTTTCAATAAGTGCCCACAGCACCACACATCCAGCAATGTCGTCTTTGATGACCACAAATAGCTTTCTTCCTTGGCACAGCAATATGTCAGGGATACTGGAAAAATTCACTCTGTTCAATGTCACATGAACACAGAAATCCTCAGTAAGCACCCCCAACTTGTTGGCAACATGAGATACCTCCTACACAGAACTGAACTGGGCAAAATATCCTCCCATTTGGTCACTTAAAATACTGTGAACCACAATTAAAATCTGATGAGTGCCCATATATTCTGTCTGTAGCCTGACATTTTTTGTGATCAGGATAATGCCAAGCAACAATTTGGCTTCTTCCTCTGAACCCAATAATACATCCCACATTACCCTGGAATGTCATGCAAATATTTTAGCAACAATTTTGAGTCTTTTTAGGGCTTCTTCCATAGTTTCCCTGCTGACACTGATAAATTTACAAGTTTTAACATCAGATGTCAGCAAAGAGATTTTCACAGAGATAATATCTCAAGTTTCCTGAATAGTAACTAATTCATTTCCAGTGATAAAGTCTTTATACTTCTGTCACATTTGATCATAATAGACTGGGTCTTTCTTCTCCATAGTCTTCGTCCATACTGACGGCAGTGGTGGTATCGTCAGTTCTACTATTGGCTGGAAAGACTCGGCCATTGTGGTCAATGCCTCCCCACAAAACATGGAAAAAGTTTTAAAAAAAAATATGGCATGTAACAAGGTATGCAAAACAAAAACAGCTAAAAATTAAAGCAAAAACTTACTTTTGGGACATGAATGTTGCACGATAAACAGGTGAAACAATTGCCAGAAAGAACAGAAAAAACCTGGCTATGAATGGCTACAAAACATCCCCCCTTTTATAGTAGAAGCACACAAATGCATGCTGGAATTTTTTTGTAGTCAATAGAATAGGCCTGTTCTCAGTTTGACTTGACGCTGTCTCAGTCTGTTTTGTCTTAAAGTCAGAACGCTTCATTTGCTTCTCCAAACTTGCTTTTGTGTGACGCCAATTTTAAGTTTGAACTTTTTTTCCTTATTACTGTTGGTTTACCTTGCATATATTGTTTGCTTGCTTTATATTATTTTTTGCTCCGTTCTTTTACTTGTTATTGCTTATTGCAATCTTTGCCAATTCTGTTTGTTGAATAATTATTACTCCACAAGAAAATACAGGAATTAATAAATCCAAGTTTTTTATGTTACCCAGAAACTTAGTATTTTTGGTTTCTGGTCAGTTTTTGAATTGTTGTATGGAGACATTGCACTTTGTCTTTTGTAAATATTTTATCTTTGTTTTAACGAATATTAATTACCCTAAAATGTTGATTCAGTTTATTAAGACACTCCCCCTCTCCCTAACCTTAATTTGTTTACCATTTTGTCGCAACTTATCTCATCCTCCTTGAAATTTTTATCTTGGCAAGGAACTATTATGAATACCATTTTAGTAGTATTCATTCAAATGATTTCTTTATTTTTCTGGAATGAACTCATCATAGAAAGCTCTTTACCAATCCTAACATAAACAGCACCGAGTTCTTTGTACCAGAATCTGGTTTTTATCCAATCAGAAGTGGCTTATTTCAGTTGTGTCATGTTCTCTTGGATTTTCTTGTTGTAAGGTATCCACTTTCTGTTATCTGTCAGAATTTGTTTAAAAAAATAAAATCAATATTTTAATTTTGTTTAAGTTGCAAATTTCACATGAAAATACAAATAGAATTCTTCAGATCACAGTGACTAATATATTCAAGTTGATGCAAATTATTTTTAGTACTTGATTGGGATATTTTGAATATGTTGGTCATTTTCTGCATTGTATCCCACAATTCTCATGTAATGATCACAATTTCAGCTAATCTAACAAATGCAGACCATCATTCAGTGAAAAATTTCCAATCAACTTTTCATCATTATGTGTACCATGAATGCCAAAAATGTATCTTCTTTTTTTGAATTGCCAAATAATGTAACATATTGAAAATGTTGATTATTTTATAAAAAAAAATTCTCTTTAAATTAGTTAAAAGTATATAATACCACCAAATGACAAACAAGAAATAACTTCTTTGGCAACCACATAGTTCATTGTAAGCATCCTTCGTATGAGGATAAAGTACCTCTGGCAGCAGTACCTCTGATCAGGTGGTTTTGAGGAGTGTGGAACCACCTGTTAATTGCTGCTGTTCCCAGGTCTACCTTGACCAAGAGTGGTAGCACCTGTTAGAAATCCAAATATGGGCAAATAGTTGACTCCTATATTGAGGTCAAAACATTAGGAAAGTATAAAAATAAATTTTTATAGTGAAAATACTTGCCACACATTATCATGGTAACAAAAAAATCACCAGCAATATATTTATGAAATAAAAAATAATGCTCTCCAGGAAAATTAAATTTTAGCATTGAATATTCCACAAGGAGTTGTCATGCTGCTAAACAAGCAAATAGTTCATAGTAATATGAAGTAAGAAAGATTGAGAAGTTTGAAGCTCTATTTCTTGGACCAAATTAATTTAACATGATATTGAAGATAGTTTCAAACTTTTCAGTTTTTAGTTCTTCCAGTGCTTATACTTGTGTTGTGGCATGGAGGTTGTCTTAAGAAAAGTTTAGAAGCAGTACATTTATCTGCCCTATTCAAATGTTATATTCCATTATGTCTTCAAAAAATGCACTATCAATTAGTTGTTAAGCCTCTTAATTTTTTTATTGATAGAAAAAAATTCAGTTCAAATAGTGATTAGATTAATATGGATTGATACGTAGATCTGAATCTGTGCAATTAGCGCCATGGTAAATATAAAACAATTGGCTTTTTATGCAATGTTTATCGCTATTGTATTAAACATCATATAGCAGCTGACTGTTTTAGTTTTTTTTTTTTTTCTACCTGTATCCTGAATAACATTTACACTATATTCATACTTAATGAAATATTGATCACCATATCAATGCACACATTTTCAAAATGAAATTGCATTAATATTTAATGTTAAACTATTTTCCTCAAGCAATTGCCTTTATGCCGAAATCATAAGATAATTAAATCTGTCTCTATCTGAGCATGACTTTTTATATTGAGCTTTTCTTTTCTTTTTTTTTTTTTTTTTAATCGGTATCACCTCATGCAAGGCAGTAAATCAACTTTAGACACAAGGAGTTACAGAGTGTGGAAGAATTAGGAACAGAAACACACTAATCAGTGGGAAGAGAAAAGAATATTCAGCAGGATAGCGATTGACATTGTTTAAATTTTTGTAGATTAAAGTTGGCTGGAAAACATGGAGGCAAAAGAAGTTCCACAAGTGAGAAAAGAAACTGTTAGCATAGAATTTATGGTTACATCTAGCTAGATCACTGTAAATTGAAGAAATTTTAATGACTGTCTAATACAATGCTTAAATTTAAAAAGCCTGGGCCAAACAATTATCATGAAAGTATTTATAGAAAACACATACAAAGGCAACCTTAGAGTGATTAGAAAGTGACTGAAGCCATGCCACGAGATCAAGACTAATAATATTGGTGAGTCTCTTTTGAATCTTAAGGTAAATAGCAAGAGCACCAGACGATATGTAGCAGCAATAGTCTAAGCATGGATAAATTGTAGACTTATAGATATGCAAGATAGATTCTGGAGAGAAAAATTGTCTCACATGACACGGTAAACTAACTTTCTTAGCAGCTGACCTAGCAAAGAATTCAAAATCCAACAGTTTGTAAAACGGTAAATTTAACAAGCTGACAAAGAGGATGAAAAAATAGTCATTTGCTTAGTTAAACTATATTTTTTCTGTTAAAAAAAAGACAATAGCAATTTGTGGTATTTTCTATTATTTTTAACACCAAAAAATAATGATTTTTCTGTTAAAATTTCTCAAAATGCAAGTAAATTTTTCAAATGATTTAAACATTGTTATATTCAAAATTTTATATATTAAAATCAGTGTTGAAAGCTGCCTTGTGTTGAAGTTAAAATCTTTTAGATCAGTAAAAAATTGAATAAACAGTGTTTTGTATTTGCATGTTTTACTGATTTGTTTTAATGATCTGTTAAATACCTTTGTGAATTTCAGTTCTTACTTTTTATTTGAAAAGTATTGTATGATCTGGCCAAGTAACATGTATTTTCTATTACGATTTTTTCTTTGAAACCTTTCTTTCCGATGACATTTAATGGGGAGTGTAAGAAAATTCTGTGATGTTAACACTAACCTCTCAAAGGTTTTTGGAAGAAGTATCTACATTAAAAAGACCATCCTCCTTATTATAATAAAAGTTATGTGTGCATATATATATAATCCTCTTGAATTTTTTGACAGCAGGGGTACAATCATTTGATTATAAAGGTTAATGTTAATGAAACTAAAGGAATGCATTTATCTGCAATGGCCACTTCCATATTAATACACAGTGTGTGAAAACAATGATGAGACTTCAGATGGAGTTATAAATTGACACTTTGAAAAATGTTTTCTTGAAGCTTTAATTTTAGCTTAATTGAAAGCTAAATGATTAAGTTAACTATTTCCAGTAAGCAAAATACTCTGTATTTCAAACAGAAATTTTATTGATTGGAGTCTAAAATTTAGAAATTTAAAAAAACATTTTCAGGTTTTTTGGCCATTTTTGAGCAATCGACACATTTGTAAACAAAATTAATTCTTTGTTTTAAAAATCTTGCAAAAAAAAAAAACAAAAAAAAACTGATGTGTTATTTTTGGAAAATTAGTAAATTTAAAGATAATCTGATTTGAAACAAATACTACTTGTTTATAGCATGAAAATTAGAATAAAATTATTTCTTAACCACAGAGCTCTAATCTTTCTGACCTTTGATGTAGGTGATGTCAACCTGTCATCAATCGTTTTACGCATCTGGTTAAGTATGGTTGACCAGAATTGACATAAATTTATGAAATCTAAATGAACATTTCGTAAGGGGAACAACCCTTGACCTTTTAATGATACATCTCTCATAACTTTCCATAAAAAAAAGTGTAATTTCACAAAAAGAATTTAAAATTATTTTAAAAATCTAAGTGCTAAATAATTATTTGTATTAAGCTTTTCAAGTTTCAATTTGTAAATATAGCCCTTACTTGATAAATTAATAACTGAAGATATGGAGTGACTGAAAGAAATTTAAAAGATGTTTGAAACTTTATAAATCATAATTAGCAAAGAAAAAAAATGAAAACAATTTTTATAAAAATTAATTATTCATCAAAAAAAAAATTATATATCCTTAATATATATTATTTATAAAATCAATTAAGTTTATCTAAATTAAAAACAACATAGTTTTAATGCATTTTTATTTTACTATCCAGAGCAGATTTTTGAAAAATTGACACTATAGGAAAAAAAAAAAATTAGATGATTTACATTCACCAAGGAGTCCCGCATTTATATAATAAAACAAGATTTTTAATTTGTAGAAATTTCATGAAATTAATTGAAGTGGGGGTAACATTTAAAAAAAAAAAATTTTTTTTAAAATAACTATTTTTACCAAGATTTTCTAAAAATAGTAATTTCATTCACTTGTGAATAAGTACTGAAAGATTCCTTAAATTCAGACAATTATTTGATTTTTGCAAGAATGAGTTGCGTAATATTTCCTTTACCATAGTAGTAACCTCCAGTCAACATTAGGTGAATCACTGATGAAAAAAAATTTAACTAAAATTTTGACCATGTTAGAAAGGATTAAAAATTTTTTTAAAAATTTTTTTAAATGAAAAAAATTTAATCTTTCCTCTTAATAATAACATAAACATTTTGATGATAAAACTTTTGTTTTTATTAAGTTTGGATCCTTTTCCTTTATTGTCCTTTCTCCTCACATTCTCTTTCCTTTTTGGTGTCTGCTCTGGTACAAAGTATTCAAGCAAGTAGGTGACATCACTTTAGTAGTTAAAATAATCAACATCTTCCTGTTTTTTCATGAATATTGTTGCCTTTAAGTTCACTTCACAAAACTTGATCTTTTTTCTCTCTTTGATCATCTTAGATCTAAATTGAAACTTTGAATTTGAGGTGTTGGAATGGATAGATTTTTTTACTAAAAATTTCTTTTTGTTTAACCAAATTGACTGGTGACATTTTTTTTTTCGTAGTTGTATTATATTTTAACTTTTGGCAATCATCAGTCACTAACTGTAGATTGACTCAATGATGTTGTTCAAATAGATTTGTCCTTGGTTGATCTAAATCCTAATACAGACATTTGAACTGATATTCTGGCAGTTCCTTTTTAATCTTTCACATTATCTATTTACTATACTTTCATAAGTGACAAAATTGTAGGTACTTGTATCTTGGATGCAACTTATGACTTTTTGCTCCTTGGATTTGGGTTAAATATTAAGTCAGTAAATTCATTAGATAAGATGAAATTCTAGAATTTCTCATATTCTGTTACACTTAATTTTCTTAACAGCCATACTTCATGGTCTTGCTGACCAAAGTCTTTACAAAGATTGTTAGGACAACAGTATTTATAAAGAATTTAATACCACATTTAAAAAATAATTTTTTCCTAATTTTTGAGATCATATTTAAATTCAGTAATGTGCTATTGTGTCTAGTGTAATGGATATCGGCTTGGAAAAAGACATCAGAGAGCCAAGATTGAATTCCAGTTGAATTCATTGCATTCACTTATGCACAAATGCCCTTGGAAAAGGTATTAATCTCTCTTCTCTCTCCAGTTATGGGTTTAATAGCAGGACAGATTGAGTTCTGTAGCCTTGGTTGGCAACCAATATACTGCAGAAAGAAATGGCAACCTACTGTGGGAAAATTTTCTGCCTAGCCATGGATTGAAAGAGACATGATTGCCCAAGTGTGTATGACGTATAGCACTTAACTGACTGAATATGCTATTGTGTCTGGTGTGTTTGAGGTGCAGGTTACTTTTGCCATTTCATTGAACATTAATCCTAACAGGTTTTCTTTTTTTTTTTTCTTTTGCTTATATATAATTTAGGAATTCCATATTGTAAAGTTTTTAAACATTAATTTTAAATTAAGGTTGCACCAATTAGCAAATTAACCAATTACTGATTAAGCAGCTTAAACTAATCAGCTGGTTACTTATTGTATAATGCATAAATCATTTTAAAGTTTCATCCCATGAAGAGAGAATCAGATATGCAAGATGCTTCTTAGGTAAGAAGCAACTATACTGAATTTGTTGCTGAAACAAACTACTTTGCATGCAGTATTTGAAAGAAATATATAGTATATCAATGATCATCAATCTAAAGATATTCATTAGCAGAAATGGAAGCCATCATTTTCTGGTACCTGATCTGGGATTCTAATGGTTTTTCTGAAAACTTTTTTTTTATAAAGTAAATGCATAAATTTGTCAATGACACTGTATATATTTTTTTTATTGAAAAATCAACTTGCATGAGACCATTGTGGTACATACCCTGAATCTATTCTAAAAATTCAGGATGTAGAATTAGTAAATACCAAATACCTCATTGTGTAAGTCAGTTATAGGAAATTTAATATAGGAGATAAGAAAATTGAACATGAAGAGACTACATTAGAGGTACTTTTATCCAATACTACAAACTGCTATAAAACCAAAATATTAGCTTAAAAACTCAAGTCATATTCTTAAATAACCTTGTCAGATCAAGACTTTTATATAAATGTCATATCCGACACCAAACTCATTCAGAAATATATAAATTCTCAGCTGTATACAACTGCTTTTTAGATCAATGGTTAAAAATAGCTTTGAACAAGTGAAGGCTGGATCTTAGTGAAGATGTCCTTTTTTCAAACCTTGTGGATTGGCATTACAGAATCATAAAATGAACTGTACCAAATAACAAACCACATCACTTAAAAACTTTCAGCAACAACTAAATGAATAGCACATTTAACTCAATAAAAAAAAATAATGGTGTTGATGCTTCACACTACTTCAAACAAAAGGTAAGGAAGAAAGCCACCATTAATAAAAAGGGCAATAACTGTTGCTAGAATTGAGAAACATTTTTTTCCTGAAAAAATTTTAAAGAAACTTCAACCAAAAATATTTATGCTATGTATTTAGAGATTCTTGATAAAATAGGAAGAAGTATTTGCAATATTATTAGTCCTTACCTGTTATTTCAGCTTCAGTCACTTTCCTACTACTGTGATATAGCTCTCCTGCTTCCCTGTGCCTCTTCTGTAAATACTTTTATGGTAATTGTTTCAATAAACTTTCCTTTATTTTTAATTTCTTATATAAATTGTATTCATTGTAAATATTCATTAGGGTTTCATTTTTAAATGTCATTTTATTTCCCCCGCTCCCTTCAGACAAATTGTATATATGGGAACAAGTTAGGACTACATAGAGACTTTGAGGTATTATGGTGGCTGTAGTAAGAATGTTCTTTGGTGTCAGGAATACTGTGCTATATTTCGGTCAGTAATTGTGATTAACTAAGTTTAAGATAAGATATATTGAAAATCAGCTTTTCCTTATCCCCACTTTGGCCTTGTTACATTTTTGTATTAAAACAAAATAAACATTACTTTCATCTATGGTATGGTCTAGTCAGTCAGTTAAGTGCTATATGTGAAACATGCTTGGGCGATCATGTCTCGAAAGAGACATGACTGACTGGGCAAAAGATTATCCCGCAGTAGGTTGCCATTGCTTTCTGCGGTAGATTGGTTACCAGCCAAGGCTATAGAACCCAATCTGTCCTGTTATTTAACCCATAACTGGAAGGAAGAGATGGATTAATACCTTTCCCAAGGGTATTTGCGCGTAAGTGAATGCAATGAATTCAACTGGAATTTGAACTTGGCTCCCCGATTTCTCATTCTGAGCCAATATCCACTGCACCACAACGCACATACTGTGCTTAAATTAATAAACTATAGACTTCATGAATTTAAGTACAGTATTAGATTAGCAGCAAGGTCTCACCATTTTACAATTGAAATGGGTAGATGTAACCATAAGTTAAGTTTCTTCTCTCACACTTATTGCTTGTGGAACTCTTCTAGCTTGTTGCTTTCCAGTCAACTTTAATCTTCAAAAATTTAAATGTATTGATAATTGTTATCTTCTGCTTTAATTTCTGTTCTTTTGTTATTCTCTCCTCTTAATAGTTTTTTTTTTCTCTTATATTCTTTCACACTCAGTAACCCCTTGCATTTTAGTGGCTTTATTGCCTTGCTTGGAGTGAACTGATTAAAAAAAAAAAAAAAAAATTAACACTGGCTGCTCAGTCAATGAATGCTGAATGCTTCTTTATAAGGAAACAGCTAATATTACCATTTGTTGCTTGCAAATCCATCCAGAATCCTTAAGTTGGAGAAAATTTTCTATATGGAAATTTTGTTTTTCTATTTTCTGCAGTATTTTGTTTTTAAAAATATATAAATAACATTTCTTTTAATTCACAATCACAAAACTTCTTTTTCCAGTTTAAATTATACACAATTTTATGATACAAGAGTTATTTTTATGTCAATATTTCTGAGATGAGGTATTGCAACATCGCTCAGACTGTTGTCCTCATCTTTATTGCTGTTGTATACTCCAACTTTCTTCAGGTTTATATTTGTTGGAGTCTTAAATTGAACCCTTTATTTAGTTCCCAGGATAGATTCTCCTCTGTTCAATATTTTTACTTAATTCCACAGGTGTTGGTAACCACATGTATATCATCAGCTATGCCTGATTTTATAGTTTCATCCCTAATTATAACTTTTTGTTGTTACTCCAGCCTCACTTTTAGGAGTTGATTGGTTTCATCTCTGTATTTTTTACTATAATTTGCAAAGGATGGAGTACATAGATCATTTTTAGTTATGTTCTTCTTTATATTAGCCTTGGCAGAAGTTTCTCCATGAGGTTGAACTGCTTTTGAATAATGTCCTGATGTTGTTTCAACTGTGGGTTTCTGAATCCTTTTTAACACACTCTTGACATTTTTGTATAGTGTTGTAGGAATCAAAATATTGGCTATACAATATATCAACATTTCCATCAGGTTATCAACCATGCTAGTATATTCCTCAAATGATAAATATACTAGCATACTTATTCCAGTCTATTTTGAACTACCACAAGAGCTTCATCTGTATCTAATTATGCTTGTCTACTAGGGTGACTAGCCAATCTTTGTTCAACATTCACAGAGCCCACCTATACTGAGCAGAACATGGTTATAATTTCTGGAAGAGAGCACATTATCTAGCATGACCAACAGTCTGAACAAGGCCAGTATGTTCAAACCTTTGGTCACAATGACTTATTTCATGCTGGCACATGTAAAATAGTTATGTTGACTTAGTTTCACTCAAAAAGGTTGGGTCAACCCATGGTATGGTTTTTCAGGAACATTCCAAAGGATTACCTTCCCAGGCCAATAACATCAAGAAGTCACTTTCCTGATGGCTGGGTCTCATGGTCAGAAAGAGAATGTTCTAACCATTTACCCATCATCTGTGCAATATTATCATGGTTTTAGTGGAAGTACTGAGTTTATTTGTGCCCCTCAATGTAGTGTCAAACACACACACACATATATATATATATATATATATATTTTTGTTGTTGTAAACTGAAAAACTTATTTTTTGATTATGTGGCTATACTTACCAAATTTATATTGTTCAGACTGTTGTTTTCATATTCACGTTTTAACTGTTGTACGCTCTCGCTGTTTTCAGGTGATATGCATTGGAATTTTGAACCAAACTCTGTATTTACCCCAACCAGGTAGATTATTCTAGTTCCAGGTTGCATGACTTTTCTGGATATCTTCATTTTAATTAATTTCCATTAGTAATTCAACTCTAAGTTTTTTGTTCACCAAAATACCTGTGACCAGGTAATTAACACATGACTCTTTGAGTCTAGTCACTTTTCAGATTACTTCAACCAATGCTTGGGACTTGTAAACCTAATGTTTCAGTAACTTTTTTTTTGTTACACTGGAAAATCTACCCCTGTAGACTAAATAAAGGGTTTGGTTTGAAATTCTAACTTGAAGAAGGCTGGAGTGTACAACAGCTGAAATGTCATGAATATAGAAATAAAGATGAGGTCAACATTCCGAACAATGTAAATAGTTACAATAACTCATCACAGAAATATAAACAGATTCTAAAGAAGACCTGAATGTACAAGGACCAAAATGTTGTGAATATGACAGTAAAGATGAGGACAACATTCCAAATAATGTAAATAGTTTAAATAGTTACAATACCTCATTTCAGAAATACAGACAAATGTAGCTATATGTTAATTGATATACTTCCATTGATATACTTCCAAATGCATATTTACCTAATACACAGATGTTATTTGAAAAATACTTACAGGCTTGTGTTTGAATGATTTTATTTGCTAATAAGCTATATTCTACATATTTCTACATTTTTTTTAAGTCAGTTCTTTTGCACTTGAAAACTGTTCTAATAATACAATTATTATTATTATTAAACAAAATAGATGCTTTAACTTTTCCAGAAGGGCATTATTTAAGAAAAAGATAATGTTTAACAATACTTAACAATATTTTCACAGTATGTTTGTCTTCAAGCTATGCTTAAAAATACATATGAGTATAAAAATAAGTCTTTGTACAAATATCACTTGTCTTGAGAAAAATGGTTCTACTGGTAATCAATATTATTATGGGCATGTGGCCAAGTGGTTAGAATGTTCGCTTTCCAACCATTAGACCAGAGTTAGAATTTCACCATGGTCAATTTGTCAGGAAGGTGACTTTGTGATATTATCAGCCTGGGGAGGTAATCCCAGCAAGCAGTATCATTTGGAAAGTGCCTCAGAACCATGCTGAAATTGGTAGATGGAACTATTTGGGAGTTATAGATGGTTGTGCCAGCATGAAGTATAAAACCTTCGTAACTGAGGGTTTGGATGTACTGGCTTTGTTCAGACAGTTGATCATGCCAGATAATGTGCTCTCTCCCAAAAACTGTAACTAAGGTCCACTCAGCATAGTTGCAGTATAAACCAGAGGTTGGTTCTGTCTGTATTGAATAAATACAAATGTGCAGGAAGGAACAGGCATTGGAAACAGGGATTAAATAGCCACCTTATGTAGACAGGCATACTTGGACATGAGCAGTCATACACATTTTTTTTTTTTTTTTTTTTTTTCAGCAAGTAAATACTCTAGTTTTATTATCATGTCAGCTTCTGTCAAACTACATATTTTAAACTTCTGATTTTGTTTAATATATTTTTCCTATGATAACTAATAGGGAAATAATTTAATATAAAAAAAAACATATTGAAATTTTGAGTATTCTTTCAAAATATTTTCCTGGTTTTTGTTTATTTTCTTGTGTTTATAATATTAAAACTACATAAAATTAACCCGAAGTGTCCCCACTCCCCATGATAAAACTTGTATTTTATCAAACTTTACTTTAACATTATATTTAAAGCAATCCCTAGTACCTACATTTTGTGTTCTAATCTTTCTTTAATAACATGATTTTGGGTCAAGTATCCAAAAATATTTCAGATTTTGAATAAATCTTGAATAGCTTTGTTCATTTGCACTCTTTGGAAACACAGTGTGTCCATGTATTGTAAATGTTAGCCTTTTGTAGTAATATCTCTCCAAAATATACAACAGGAGTCTCCTATAATGCTTTTAGCTAGAACTTAACATGTTACATTAAAGTTTTTATTTTTATCACTTTGAAATTAATTTTAGATCTACCTACAATTTCTATATATTTCTCTTTAAAGAATGAAAAAAAGATGCACTTTCATCTTTTAGGTTTAAAAATGATTTTATGCTTCATTAAACATTCCTGATATAAGCTGATGATCTCATGCTCTCTGGACAGGTATTATCCAATTGATCTCTAAAAACTTAATGACATTTATAATTGATGCAATTATGTTTCCACATTATCAAACTATTGTTTTCAGAAAACTTTAAAAAAAACTCCTGAAAATATTAATTGCAGAAAAGATGTACTTGTAAAAAGTTACTTGAAAATAAATATTGTCAAAATGGGGAAAAATTTAAGAATCTACTCAATGTGTTATTTTTTTTTTTTTTCTTTAGGTGCATCTGTTGCCAGTTACACACTCTTCAGATTTTATTATGCAAACTAATATTTTCAAAATAAAATTGGATTGGTAACATTTTTAAAATATAATTACATGAACAATATATTGTGATTTTTGACTTAGAATAAATATTGATATTTTGTTTTGGCATAAGTTTTATACAACTGAAGTGCAATTTTAATTGTTATAAGTGCCATATATACTGGTGTTGAAAATCAAATTTTAAAATTAGCGTATGTCCTGCCAACAATACTTACACTAATTTTATATTTGATATATGATGATACTCTTTAAAATTAACTTCAAAATTAGGTTTACGAAAGTCGCATGATATACCAGTATCAGTTTAAGTACCATACATGATTACATGCCTAGGTGATCATGTCTCTTTTTAAGACATGACTGACTGGGCAGAATATCTTCCTGCAGTAAGTTGCCATTACTTTCTGCAGCAGACTGGTTGCCAACCAAGGTTATAACCCAATATATCCTGCTATTTAACCCAAAGCTTGAGGTAGAAGAGACAAATTAATATATTTCCCAAGGCTATTTGCATGTAAGAAATTCAACTGAAATTTGAACTCGGCTCTCTAATTTTCCTTTTCCAAGCCAATAACTACTGCACACAATACACATCCGATGCCATTATATACAGTAAATAAAAATGTCGAACCATAGAAATATTTGATGAATGCAATATCCCATATGCATAAATAATTTTATTATTTTACATTTTAATATGAGCTTTTTGATATTTAACTATCACCTCTCTTTCAGCCAGTGAGTTTTTTTTTGTTTATTTTTTTAACTTTCCTACTGTTTCAACATTAACATTAATTGAAACAGTTTTTATTGCTTCTTATAAATCATCTTTGCTTTTTTTTATTAATATAGAGGGTTAGGATGATTTCATTATTTTGGTGCCTTTGAAACCTTTTTGCCAAGGTGAGTAATAGTCGGTTAATATTAAGGAGCATTATCTTGTATGAATGTACTCTAGCTTAACTTGGTTGTGTACCTTTTTTATTGTCTTGTTTAAGAACTTAGTAAAATCTTTGGCATTTTGAAGTAACTTATAATTTTACTGTGTACCTTATTAACTAAAAACATTACTTAAATTTCTCAGTCTTCTAAATCATGTAGGTTGACTATTTTCATATTGAACACCTTCAAAAGTGTCCATACATTCATCATCACTGAAAATTACTGTTGAAAAGGTCATTTCTCAAGTACTTCTTTAATTTAGAGGTTTTCTTGAAGGTGGTATTTTGGCTGCTTTTCACTCTTTAGCTAATATTCTTAATATTTCACTTTTTTTTTTCTCTATTTACATTCATAATACCAGTTGATTCAAATGTGTTTTTGTTAGTCAATCTAGTTTTGCTTATTAGCCTTTTAATCCCTTTTTACAACATTCTTAAAGTTGTTTTTCAGGTTCTTCCCTTGTAAATGTTTTCAATTTCTTTTTACATTGACAATTGAACATTTTTGTAATTTCTTTAGTTATTAACATTCAGTAACTTTACAATACTTTGGTTCTCTTTTGAAGTTATCTTTCTTATAAACCATTGTGATTTTTATATATCTGAAATTGAAAAATAAGACTATAACTATGCTGTTATATATTTTTATTTACCATATGATGAGCAACCCTTAAGTTTCATAATAAAATCTTGCACAGCAAAATAAGTTATTGTAAACTTCCTAATAAAGACATAAGCTGAAATTAACATGGTATACTTATGTAAATATATCTCTAAAATTTTGTCAGCATCAGTTTAGTAATAAATTTTATTTTGAAAATATTGACTTGCATCATAAAATCTGGTATGGCATAGCGTAGCACCAATGACATTGCAAGTTTTATTGTTTGATAATCACTTTATTATTTTGTCTACAAATATATTAAGTTTATGAGAAAATCTTTTGAATTTTAGGTGTCATGCTGATTTTTATTGTTACCTCAGCTTGGCTTAGAGCTATATTTGATTTAAGTTCATTGTCATTGTTGTACATGGATCATTTATAATTAGTTTACTATTTTTTTACAGAGTCCAACTATGACTTGTAATGCTGCCAAGATAGTTATGTTTTTCTGGTATATGTCTATATGATTGAGTTTTGTTTCAATTATGCATTAAAGAAAATTGTTTTTCATTGGATGTATATTGCACTCATAAGCAAGAAAAATAATGAAATATATGGTTTTTGCAAAATTAATTTTCAAATTTAATTTCAAGAGGATAATCTTGAAGCATTAAGTTAAAGTATGGGATTTATCGATTTTTCAGTTTTGATATGATGAACCAACAAAAGTAGCTAATTGCAAAAAACAAAAAACACAATCTTTAACAAACCAAAAAATAATATAAAATATGTACATTTTAAACCAGTTTTCATTATTTTTGTAGTTATTAGAAAGATAACTTTGCTTTTGTTAATTTTTGGCTGCTGTAAAAAGTACCTGTAAAATCACACATTTCCAGCATAAGTCAGCCCAGGTGAAGGGCACAAATGTGTCATTGTCAAGGAGAAAACCAACAGCTGCTGAAATACATTTCTGTGGCAACAAGCACCAGTTCTTATTTTCATCACTGTTGTGGTTTTAATATTTATTTTAAATGGAAGATCCCAAAAGAGTTGTCTTTCATCTCCACTGAGTACAAAAATAAGTTATTTATATTATTTGGGTATTATTCATGTGATAAGACTGATTGCTAGATTTTTCAAGGCTTTTTTCTATTACTCTATACACAGGCAAAATAGGTTTTACCCAAATATGTTTTTGATCAGCTGTGTGCAAAATATAAAAACAATTAATATCTGAAAGTTTTCGTTTGATTACATAACATTTTTAATTTTACAAAGTTATGCAAAAATGTTGTTCTTTTAACATTTTCACAAGTATTTTGTGTGAAACGTTGAAATCTAATGATAAAAGCCATCTTGATCAAATGTTCTCAGAATACTTTTGGTGTATATATGTTTGTGTTATTGTATTTCATTACATGAGAAGCTGTTGAAAAGTTCTCAGTTTAACTCACTTCCCAAAATCAGTATTTCAATGATCATGATGATTAGAATACTATTTTCTTTTAAGTGAGTCAGATACAAAATTTTTAGCCTCTCGTGTGTGTGTGTGTGTGTGTGTGTGTGTGTGTGTGTGTGTGTGTATGTGTGAAAATTTAAGATATGACTGAAAATATATGTGTGTGTGTGTGTGTGTTAATGCCAACACATTAATCTCTGGACTTTATTAACTCCTTTATTAAAAGAGTTACTTCAATGGAAAATTCTTAATTGTTGCTGTTAACTTATTAAAATATAAATCTGTGCCCCAGATATTTTTAAATAACTTCACAAGCCAATATACATGAATATAAAAATTTTAAAACTTAAATGAAAATGGTTAAATTCACAACTTTATACTCTTTATTCTATTACTTAAAATATATAATGCATGAATTAATCCCAAACAAAAATAATTATTAATTATATTATTTTAGGAAAAAGAAGTTATTCACTTCTGTTTATTAGACATCAAATTACATCACTTAGCATCTATCATAATTTACCTATACTTTTCAGTTAGTCTGACTTATTAGTGTTCTTAAATTTTAGAAAGTTGAAAAATTAACGTTTTTGTATTTGTTTATAAATATTTGTTGCAATCTAAAATCCTTACATTTGCCTTGAAGTCATTCAAAGGAAGAAATGTGTCAGCTAAGATAAATTTTCTTTGTGTGTGCACATGCAAAAATGAAATAAATGCTTACAAATCCTCAAATAACATTGTATGACTCTATAGAACAGTGATACTAATTTTTTATTAGTTTACCAATGCAGGCATCTCATCTCCTACTTAGGTGTTGGATTTATGAACGTGTTCCTCTCATTACATCTCACCTTATTCTCATTGGTTTTTGACTGCACTACTTTTGAAATAATCTTATGACATTAGTTATGGTAGCTCTGCTTACATCATTGTGATTAAAAAGTTAATATCAAAAGGATTCTTTTCAAGCTGCACTATTGCACTACTTTCTTCTTCTTTCTGTTTTTTTAATTTCTAATTGAGGAATCAACTATCTGATGACAAAGAGCATTAAACTTGTGTTCATTATACTTCTCTCCTTCACTCTCTTAGATGAGTACATTGAAAAGAATAGAGGAAATTGTCTTAGTCTGAACTAAAAAAAAAACAAAAAAAAACCTGCTGATCATGCAGCTAACTGGATCTTATATCTACCAATAAAATATCTGAGTATTCTAGCAAAAGTTGCAATTGTTTTGTTATAGCAGCATAGAAAAAAAAAGTTGGTAGCTCTCACAAAAAATTGTGTATTATTACTAGATTTGGAGCACAGATACGAGAGCTATTGATTATATTCTGCATATTCTACATCATAAAGTTAACTAGGATGTATAACAAACAATTTTTTAAAATTTTCTGCAGACAATTGAACTCTTTCCTGTATTCTTGATATTCCTACATGTTAGCCAATTCATTCTTTAATTTTTTTTTTCATCAGGTATATAATATATAATGGGGAAGAAGACTTTTTTTTTATACAGATTATACACCTGAAAATGGCTACTGACTAGATTGGCAAGAATATTGTGGTAGCAACATAAAGTAGACAAGTTTCTTTATGCAAACAAAATTTGGGATGTTAATACTTCTTAAAGTTAGAAATTTTCTTCATTTTGAGAGTCACTTTCAAGTTGATTAGTTTTGATTCTAGTCAGAATAAGTTGATTATCATGAGTATGTAAACTTAGCCCTTAAGATCCCTGGAAACATTTTCAAACTGGGTTCATGCTGAGGTAGTTGGGTTCATTATATTGTATTTGTAAAAGTATGGATATACTTCTCCCTTATGATTGGTCAGGTCGGGTTACTCTTTAAATTTGGTACATGTTGTATTTGACTGAAAAAAAAAAATGGAAATGACTATTGCTATATGAAATCATTTCCCTCCAGAAAGTAAAAATGACACAAATTTAGATGCAAAAAATCAGAAATGTTGACCTTTTTGTGTTTCAAGATGATAGTATGAAATTATTTAATTTGTCATAAAATAAATTTCATGATTTTACAAAGACTGATAAGTTCTATTACTCATATTTATGAAACCTTTCATGTCTATCATTATATAATGTTCAGTAATCAGTACCCTCTCCCAAAAATGGTTCACAAATCCAGTCTCTGAAATCTAATATTTTTAATCACTTCTTCCATTTACATAATTGGAGTAGATAGGCTAAACTATCGCCCGGTTTGACACTCCACCCACGTCTATTGAGCAGGTGTAGAGGCTCATCCCTTGTTCCCCGTTTAGGATGTGGTTTCCGGCTTTCTCATTTTCAATCTTTTCACTCTTATGTAGCCCCCTGCACATCAGTGGCGTTACCGCCTTGCTCGGGGTGATATGATTAAAAAAAAAAATAAAAAAAAAAAAATCAATGTGCTTGAACTTGTACATCCTGCAGCTTAGATATATTTTGATTATACTAATAATTCCTGGTAAAGTCTCTCTCACTGGAATTTTAGTCTGGTTCTGAAAAATATATATAGTGCTTTCATCAATCAAATTTCAATAGTAATAATGACAAATATTGCCAAATTAGTTAATTACATTTTGTAATAATAAATTGTCCTAAATGTATTTCAGTGTTAACTTCCATTTTGAGATGAAGATTCTTTGATATTGAAGGAAATTTCTTCTGATTATTCATTAATTTTGTATTAATAATTAGTAATCTGTTTTTCTTCTACCAGCAGTTATATAATAATCCTGAAAGTAATTTTATTGTCAAGGCTATTTTGCATTCTTGTCTACATTAAATGGATTAATCCTGCAAATAATGGTAAACTATTTACTGCCCTCCAACTTCTCTATGGTGTGGTGGGGTGGGGGTAGTTAAGACTATACTCTTCTAGTAAGTGGCTACAAAAGGGACAAGCCCATGAAGAAAAATAATTGCTTATTTAGTTGTAGGTCATCTGAACAAAGGATGTAGAAATTAGGGAAATTATCCTGAATAAGCAAACTTTAATGTAATCACATTAATAATATATTTTTAATAAGATTTTGTTATATACTGGCCTAATTGATTCTTTATGAACATCTTTTAAGCTGTTAACAATCATGTCATTCATTGCAACAATTTTAGCAGATATTGCAATTTGTTTGTAATATTTTTTTCCTTTTATATGATATATGAGAACTGTGGCATTGTAGTTATTTTATTCTTTTTGGCCATGATTTCTTTGGCTGTGTGTACATTTATAACTCAAAATGGTTGATTGTAGTGAAATAATTATCTTGAAACTTGCAAAATGTTTTTGTTAAATGATTAACAAGTGCTTATTTGGGTTGAATTCTGACATTTAAAAAAGGTTAATGGAATGTAGAAATTAGAAAGGTTGACATAATTTGTGCAAAATAACAAAAGTAAAGAAAACAAAACAAAAAATTCTATTCTGAACAAATGACAGAAACATTTGTTAATAATTTCATAAATTTATTCCTTTTATTTTAATAACTTGTTACTTGAGTATTTATATTTAATTTCATGTTCAGTTTAATTTAAAAATGTAATTTAGCTGAAAACCTTCTTAGAAAAAGGATCCCATCTTGATAACAATTTTGGAACCTTGTACAATAATTATCAAGCCAAATTTTATATCCATATGAAAACATATGAACAAAATACATGCATGTCAAAGTTAAAAGCAATGAAGTTAAATGATTAAAAATGAATACTAGTAGTTTCTATTTATTGTATTAATATCTTATTTTATTGCAGTGGTAACGAAGATATTAGAATTTTAACATTCCACCCATGAGACCTAAGTTTGAATCTCACCATGGTTGATTTATCGAGAAGGTTAATTTTTGATAGTACTAGCCAGGGTGGGAGGGGGTGATCCTAACATGCAGTACTGTCATGAAATCCCTGAAAATCCAAGTATGGGTGAATCCAAGAGTAAAATTGTGGAGATGGAACTGTTGACATGCTTGCTAGCACAGTCATGAGTCATTGTGACCAAGAGTTCAAGCATACTGGTTTTATTCAGACTGTTGATCACATATTCTTCATTCTCTCCCAGAAACTGCAACTACAGTTCACTCAGCATGGATGCAGTATAAACCACAGGTGGGCTCTGTAGGTGTTGAACAGTTTAACTTGAGCAGGCATCTGCTAGCCACCCTAGCAAATAGACATACCTGGGTACAAACAGCCATACTAATCTTAGTTTTAATTTTTCTCTTTTTATTATCTATCAACATTTTGTGAAATACATCTGTGTTTTTTTTCTATGTCCCAGTTTCTGCTTTGTTCCTGGACTGGGACATTCACTCTCTATCTCTGTCTGACCTTTTTTAAGTATGCTGTAATTGTTGGTAACATTTGATCAGTTATCAGTTAATATTACTGTATCTAACCATAATGATAATTCATTATAAAAATGAAGTCATAAATAACAATGCAAAGTGGATGAAATTCAATATGAGAAATTGCAAATTTGACTACGTATATTTTTATTATTGGTCATTATTACAATATATGATAAAGAATAGTTATAAAAATAATCAATAGCAAGATTAAGATTTCTCTCATTTAGGAGCCAGCATCAAGATTTACCATGAGGAGACAGGATAAGATTCATGCCAAACTGCTCCTTTTCAGTTAGCCACTCAGTCAAGCTTAGTGGATAAAAGATCACAGTAAATGTTCATCCTCCTCCTAACACACACCCTATTTAAAAATTGTTGGGATAACTAGTTTTTAAAATAATCTTTTGGATTTCTAGTTCTCAACTGTTATGTATTTTCAATCCTCCTATATGACATTGAATTTTTTAATGTATTTATTTATATGCCATGTCCTTTGAAGATGTGGGTGATCATGGTTCTCCACAACTTTTGTTGTAATTCTTACCTCTTTACTATCGTTTTGTTTTTGTTTTTTTCCTTCACTCACTTAATCGTCTATCATATTATTTCCTGTTTTTTCCCCACTTCTCTTGCCTTCAATATGTCATATTTGTTCTCAATAGAGATTACAGATTACTCTATCTTTGCTATCACTTGGACAATTTTGATATTTCAAGTAGCTCTTTTTTCATACCCTATTAAATGCCTTTACATAATCTATGAAACCCAGTTATCAAACTTTCTGTATTTGTATTGCTCATTCAAGTAGTATTCTGATCCTAAAACTCACATTTCTTGTTCCAGTTTTTTGAACAAAACTGCATTAGTTATGTAGTTCATCAAGTTAATCACATGACCAATAAACATTGACAAAAACTTCAACCAACCACCTAACATATTCAGGAAAATACTACCCATATCTATAAACAAAAGAATAACATACTACAGTTTATTCTCACATTAATCAAAAATCTACTGAGTCTGACAAAGCAAACCTCGCTGCTAAGCTTGAAAAGAACCTCCAATCCGTGGCAGACTGGGGTAAGAAATGGCTTGTGAATTTCAATGCTTCCAAAACGAAGCTGCTATCTATTAACCATCACAGACAATCGCTCCTATTCCCCATTAGCATGGATCAGGCTAGTCTCTCTGAAAGCAAAACACTGCGCCTCCTCAGCTTAACTCTCACAACAGACCTCAAGTGGAATGACTATATAGAATCTATAGCTAAATTCGCTGATAAGACAGTTGGTTCTCTGTGTAGGGCCAGGAAGTTTTTTTCCGCCTGAAACAATCCTGCACATATATAAATCTACCATCTGCCTGTGCATTGAATACTACTGCCATATCTGGTCTGGTGCTCCTGCTACCCACCTAGGTGTCCTTAACAAAATCCAACAGAGAATCTGTAATGTGATAGATCCTGACTTGGCAGCTTGCATACAGCCACTTTCTCACTGGCGCAATGTGGCTTCTCTGTGTCTGCTCTACAAATACTTTCACGGCTTCTGCTCCGATGAACTTAGCTCACTGGTGCCCCTATATATAAATTTACTCAAGTCACAAGATTAGCAATTAGGTTCCACCCTTTTACTCTGAAGCCAATAAATTCTAAACGCAGATTCTACTCCAGCAGTTTCTTTTCTCGCACTTCCCACCTGTGGAATTCCTTCCATTTACTTACTTACCCAACAGCCATAATCTCCAAGAATTTAAATGTAAAATCAATAGTCATCTCTTATCTCACTAACCTTCATCTTCTCTCTCATGTTCCTTTCTCCGTCCACTCCACTCTCATCAGTATTCTCATCCTTCTCTTACCCACTTCCTGACACCCCCTATAACCAGTCACTCTTTCTCATAACTTTCCTCCTATGTAACCCCCTGCAAAACAGTAGCAGTAAAATACCTTGCTTGGGGCGACATTAAAAAAAAAAAAAATCAGCCTAAAAATATTTCATGAAAACAATAAATATATGAATCAGCCCTAAGAAACAGCAGATATTTAAACAAACTAAAATACAAATATAAGAATAATTCAAATAAAAGCAACAGAAAAAGAAATACAATCTGGTTCAACCCTTTCTACAACAATAAAAACAGAATGGAGAAAAATGTTTTTCAAAATAATTGAAAAACACTTCCTAAAAACAGCAAACTATCAAAAATCAGCAAAAATGCATTAAAAAATACTCAACAAAACCAATAGCAATCACAACAATAACAACCAACAAAATAATGTCAATAAATGTAACAGCAGAAACAGGAAAACTGTCCATTTGATAACAAATGTCTAACCAATAACATAATATACAAAGTTATCATAACAAATAACATTAGCACAGCAGAAAAAAATTTATATAGGCACCACAGAAACAACTTTTAAAGAAAGATATAACAACTACAAAACATCATTTAAAACAGAAAAATACACAAATACCACAACATCCCCCACCAAAATCAAATGGGAAATTATAAAAAGAGCAGTCCCTTATAGTATCAATAGCAGAAATTGCAAATTATACTTATAGGAAAAACTAAAAATAAATATTTTTAAAAAACAAAATAAACTTTTAGACAAATAAAGCGCAATAATGAGTAAATATAGGCATATAAATACTATGACTTGAATACTAATTAAAACAAAACACATGCACTTGCATGTGTGTAGGCATGTGTATATGAGTGAGTATATGTGCATGTGTGTAGGCATGTGTATATGAGTGAGTATATGTGCATGTGAATAAAGAAAGCAATGAAAAATGCTTATGACAGCTAACACCTGCTAATATGCACACCAGTGTAAACCCACATAAATGAACAATTTATAACAGTATAAAAAGCCAAAAATTTTGGAAATATTAACAGTAAATTGAAAAAAGCCCCTAAAGAGTGATGGGAAATTTTGCGTGTCAAACTCTGGGGTTGAGATGCTGAAGGTAACCTCAATCAATTAAATGACAAACTTTTACTGATATTAATTCTATATGCACACACACACACACACACACACACACAATATACCAAATCTCATGCTAAGACTACTTAGACGTATTGGTGGCAGGGGGTGGGGATCAATATAAATTTAACTTACTGTATACACTTAAGTATAATGCAAGATTTTATATGCAAAATATAAATGGTCAAACTACACACAGGTAATTTTTTTTTGTTTTTTTTGAAGAGGTTAAAAATCATGCATTTTCAGTGACCAGTTATACTTATAGACAGGTAAGTTATTTTCTGGAGAGGTTAAAATTCTTGCAAAAAAATTCAGGAGTCATGCTATACATGAAGTTGGCTTATACATGAGTATATACAGTAATCAGAACACTTCACTCAAATGCATAAGTGATTAGCTTTCCAAGATGTCCAAGACACTACATTTTTTTTCTTGTTTTATGTCACTTATGATTCACCTGAGGTAGATTCTAAATTAGAATTTTCTTTTTGTAAAATAGAGCTCTAAATTTAAAGTTTGATAATCAAGTGATTCTCAGTTCTTTTATTAATTTTTGTAAAATTGCTCATTAAAATTGCTCATATTAAATATACATTGATTGAATCACTTTTATTCATTTAAATGTTGCATTTTGGGCTAACTTTGATAAAGAAAATTCAGATGGTGAAAAATTTCACAATATAACTGTTATAGAGTTCATTATTGAATAAAAAAAATTGTTTACTGGGGCATATGCCATATATGACTTTTTATGCCTTTTTCAAATTTTGTCATTATCAAATTTTTTTTTTTTTCCTATAAAGAATTACTAACATCTTTGAGTATGGGGAAGGGGTTTATTTTATCATTGGTTTTTTAAAATATTTGGCATAAAAACCAACAATTGTGTAATGCAAATTTAAATGTCTGATAAATTTTTCTTTGCTAAAAATATTCAAATAAACTTAAGTACAAATAAAAAAATTCTGCTTGTTTTCAAACTCATTGTGTTTACTGTTCATATTAAATTTTAGTGCATTTTAAATAGTTAAGGCCTGTCTATGCTATTAATATTTTCTCAATATAGTAGCCATTAATTAGTAATTTGAAAAGTAATAACTGGATAATACAACTGAATTTTTATACTTATCCACTTTCCCTGTTTCTCTCTTTTTAGAAATAATTTCAATTTTATATTTTTATAGAATATCATTAGGAAATATATAAATTTATGTTACGCATAAATTATATAGTAACCAAATTTTGTAAAATGTTTGTGTGATAGCAAAATTCTACCAAAAGAAAAGAGATTACACATTTGCTCCTCCTTCATTTATTGAAAGAAGAAATTATTTTACAATTTAAAAATATGGTAATTTGTATAGGCAATTTCCATCCATTATAGCCTCTGAATATTGATTCTGTACTTATAAACCTAAAATATAAATTTCAGTCATTTCTGATTTATCTGTGACACTTGAGACTACAATTTCATTTTCATTTTAACATTTTCACTGCTGTCTTTATTCTGGCTGTGATGGCTCATTTGAGAGGAAAATAGGAAAAATAGTGTATTTGCTGAGCTTTTAAATGCTGATAGCAATTTCTTGTGGTCACAGCCATTTTGTATTTGATTAAATACTCGGCAGTACAGACTAAGCTAAATGATACTCCTATCACAATGAAAATATCACAAAACAGTTTATATTGTATGCTATCATATTTTGATGCTGGTTTGGAAAAAGCCTTAGGTGCTAATTAGTTTAACACAAATACTAGGACTAACATTTTCAGGGTGCCTTGAAAATGTACATTACCTGCTGTCATATATATATATATATATTTCATAAAGATTTATAAGTACATCAATAAAAGTGGAAGGGTTAATGAAATTTTTTGCCTACAAGCTTTAAGAGAAATTAACTTTTCATATTGGGTCACTTATGGTCTGGAAACTAAAGTCTCAAAAATATTTTTTGATTATAGCCACTAAATAGAATTGTTTGAGTAATATGAAATAATTACCACAAGAATCTTTTTTGTCTTACTTTGCCTATTCTGATATTCACTATTATTCTTTGTTCATCTTGCAGGGAAACACAAATTTAAAGAAAATGAACCTGCAAATGAAGTCATCACACTGCGAAGGATCATTTCACAATCAGTCCAACAAACTGCTAAGCCAACACAAAGAGCCATTCCAGTTGCAAAGCCAAGCAAAATGCCTGTGAAAAATATCACAAAAAATGAAACTGCTGTGAAAAAGAGTCACTTGGACAAAGTACTCCAAATTGGGGAAACACTTAAAAATAAGACATTGGAAAAACTGTCTGCCATTGGTGTGATAAAAAGTCGTCCGATAATTAAGTTCATAAGCGAGTCATTCAAATTGGACTTAAATATTACCATGATGGATCTTGCTGATTTCATGAAAGACACACAAAACTTGAACCAAGTGAAGCTGCCAAATATTGATCTGAAAAAGAACATTGTAGTGCCAAGTATTGTTAATAAAAGTTTAGCAGCCTCATCAGCTCCAAGTAATGGCTCTAGGAATTCGTGTCGATGCTACCATGTACAATGTGTGTGCTGTGCTCGAATACTAATGAAGCGGTTGCATTTAAATGACAAGGCCTGTGCTAATTTTACGCTTTTGCCAAAATTCCAGGTAAGTTAGAATGACCAAACAAAATTGGTAATGTATCAGTAGGGAAGGTTGAATTTTCACTTTTTTCTTTTTTTTAGAAATCAACATTTCACTCAGTGATGTGATAAGTACTGGCACCAAAAATTAGATTCATAGCTTTTACCAATTTTTAAGCATTTGGTTTTAAAGATTGTCTGAAAAAAATGAACAGAAATAACTAATTTCTGAAGACGTTTGCTTACAAACTAACTTTAAAATTTTACTATTTCAAGAATAACACCAAATAATGTTGACATCTGTGGTATTAGATTTATTGAATGGAAAATATATTCAAACCAGAATTCTAATTATGAATCATAAGCAGAAATATGCCCTTTAACAGTATTCGAAATAAAAAAAACTGTAAAAACAAAAGACTACTCAATGAATAACATTTGTTGGATCATAATTAACAAAAAATAAGTGTATGTAACATAATACTGCTGGGCACGAATTATGAGGCAAAATGTTTTTAAATTTGCTTTGTTTATTGAAAATTGTACCAAAACTCCTGCACTGTATAACCTATTACATCATAACATAGCTAACTTGTTTCGTATAATTTCCCTTTGAAGTAAAATGAAGATCTTGATGGCACAGTGATTTAGTAATAAATCTTTTCATGGCTTTAAACATCAGTTGACTTTGTATTTACATATATCTGATATTCATAATTGTTTTTCAGTATAAGTTTTAATGTATTTATATAAATCTTATAGCTAAAGACATTTATATAATGTTGCAAAGCATTCAAAATATATTAGCACATTATGGAAACATTCAAACTTATTTTCTTTCTAGAAAAAAACCAAAGCAGTATCACACATTAGACAAAGATTATTTCCTAGTAATTGCAAAAAAAAAAAAATGTCACTGTGCAAAACAAAACTGTTTCCCAATATGAGTTAATCTTCTTGGGATGAAACCACTGAAAGTGATTATGCTAAAAAAGATTTTTTTTTCTTTAATTAGTTATCAAGAATTTCATAAATAATATCAGTTGGGTTAAATTTTAGTTGAAGTTTTCTGTTTGATTCTCATGTTCAATTTAAATCTTTGTGTAGTTAATCAATGCATTCTAACAATTCATTGCTCGATTTTGTTTTTTTTTTGTTTTTTTTGGCTTATTAACCTTTTGCAGGTTATTTAAACCCAGAAAACTTTTTTAGATCGTAAGAGTTTTTTAAGGATAATGATTTACAAGTCCTACTACTTAATCTATAGCTGGGAGGATAAGTAGATTCATACTTTTCTAAGGGTATTTATGTGTAAGTGAAAATAATGAACCAGACTGGAGTTGGAATTCAGCTCTCCGATGTCTAATTCCAAGATACTCTCCATTAAACCACCCGTCCATCCAAGCTTACAACACCTAGTATTCTCAAGCTGTCACCCATCTAGATACTGACTTGGCTTGATTTTGCTAAACTTCAATGATTGTATGAGAACTGGTGTTTCAATGTGATATCACAATAAACCTGCTAACAATTTGCATTTAGAAATTACAAATGGCTTTCTCTCTCTCTTACACACACACACACATTTTATTTACATGTTTTTCCATGTGGGTTTTGTAGCTACACTTGTAACATCATTTCTTCTAAGCTAATGGTAGTCACTGTCGTTTTCTGTATGATTTGTTATACTTAGTTTACTAATATTATTTTTAACAACATTGAATCTTAGTCCTGTTGGCTGAAGCTTAGAATACACCAACTGTATTCTCTGATGAAGGATAATATCCCCAGCTTCTGTTGACTGTGGGTGGTGACCTGGTTTGCCTGATAACAATATCCTGGTGGCTAAGTGGTCATGTGATCCACAACACTTTGACATTTACTTGGGCTAGACAGGTGATCTGATCAGGAAGTCAACATTAAGTCCTAACACACACAATATAAAACAATAACTCCATAGTTTATTATTTACTCTAATTACTGCTAATGTCTTATCTTTATATATGTATTAGAAAGCAGTGATTGAAGATCAGACTATAACATGGCTGTATGCCTCCAAAAATTCCACTAAGGTTGAGGAACAAATGACCTACAGGTGCTCAAAGATACTTTTAAACATGAGTATACCATTTTTGTATTATCATGTCAGAGTGAATGGGTTTTCTCAACTGATATTTATTAATATTGGTCACTGAGAACGGTGTGGAGGGCAAATGCTGAAGCGCTTACTGTAAATATATATAGCTTTCTCTAAAACAGACTGCATACTGAATCAAATTCTGAAGATGAAAATGTTTCTAAGATTCATAGCCATGCAAGCAATAGGAGATATTTCACTAACAAAAGTATCTAACTTTTTAACTGTAAAAGTAATTTCAAGTAATGTCACTCCCAAAAAATGTTAAGAAATTTTTAAAAAATCGGTACCCTTTTGGTGGAAGTTAAAAAAAAAAATTATGTTGACCCTCTCCTGAAAATGACCAGTTTTCACAAGACTAAAATAAAGACCTACTACTCACATAAAACCCTAAATACAACTAGAGGTATAGTGAGAAGCAAAGAACTATACCCCAGATGAAAAGGAAAAAAAAAAATTACAAAACTAAAATGTAACAGATTTTAAGAGAATCACAATAAAAAAGGCCAAATAATTAAAATTCATAACTACTAATCAACAGGGCAAGAATCCCACAAGAAAAAAAAAATCAGCTATGGAAAAAGATATCAGAAATTTGGACACCATGAGAAAATGTACCACTAAGCCAGTTTACAAATGATGTGAAGAAAAAAGAAAAAAAAAAGCAACCACCAAGAAAATGGATATTGCAAAGCAATCACATGCTCAAATTGTCACAAGGACCAAGTATATGCAGAAATATATAAAATCTGGCAAAAAGGAAATTTAAGAAATAAATTACACTGAGACATTTCATTTCCAGTGGCAAGAAAAGTAGTTGAGGGGCATATGCAGAAAGACATGTATGCTAATGTTGTAAAGGAGTCAGCAAACTTGATAAGTGCTGTTAAGCAAGACAGGTACAAGGTACTGGTACAGAAATCATTGCAGTTTACACTAGATTGGTTAATATTTATGAAATAATTAGTAGTAGGCCTTCATTGGTCAGTAGTTGTTGACTTGACTTGGGCATCGGCTTCTGTGACTAGAAGCCGATGCGGACGTAACAGCCTCTGTTGCAGAGGCATCATTTATGTTTTGTTCCTGGTCTGTCAAAGCTGTCACTTTGCTTTCTGAGAACCTGCCTCTCCATGGCGATTTGTGTTAGCTGCCCCACCCTTGATTTGAGTTGTTGAGCCAGGGCTCCTCTCCATTTGGATCGGTTGACTACTACGCTCTCCCATGACTCCGTGTTGATGCCCACAGCTTTATGTTGCATTTTACAATGTTATGATACCGCAGCTGTGGCTGTGGCTTCCCTGTGGGTCTTCTTCCAGAAGCCAGCTGTCCATAGGGGAGGTCTTTTGGAATGTGACGTCTGGTATGTTTTGGACATGGCCTAGCCAGCAGAGTCTGTGCTGTTTAAGAAGTGTGAAAATGGTGGGTAGACTCGCATGAGACAGGACCTCAGCGTTGAGCCCCTTGTCTTCCCAATATGTGTTGGATACTTCTCACATAGGTGTTCAGACACCTCTCTTGCCTGGCATGTGTGGTCCATGTCTCACTGCCAAATAGTAGTGTGCTGATGACACGAGCGTTGTACACTATTATCATTGTCTTCACTATCATATCAAATAATTAAGACCAGCATTAACCAAAAGATTTACATTCACATTTGAATCGACCACAGGAACCAAGCTAATTGCAGATCAGAATGCGACATTGTCTCACAAAGAATGGAAAAAGGACAAAAAAAAAAAAAAAAATCACACCTCTTCCCCCTCCAAAAAAAAACAGCTACCTACCAAACAAAATCTTTTTAAACATAACAAGGTTCAGCACTTCAATACACAAATCAAGAAAATATCAACACAAAATAGATTTGATGGTCTAGAAACACAAAACATAGAAGCAGACAAGGAAAACCCAATCAAAATTAAAGCCTCCAGAAAAAATAGAGGACAGTGAAGTCCCTCACTAAAACTGACAATACCAGAAAAAATCTGTCAAAGAAAAAACAAAATCACTCACTACCATAACGCAGAGTATAAGCATTGATGATCAAAACCACCAGATTTAAAAACATGGCAAGAAACCTAATAAAACAGAACATCAGAAGTTAAAACTAATTTTGATGCTACCCTTTGCCCAGTTGTAATTTACCTTCAAGAAACACTTGAAGAAAATCAAAATATTAACATAAAAACCTACACTTGCTATAACTACCTAAATAACTCTCTAACAGAGCTATTCAATTCAGTTTTAACAACAAAAGGAGCTCTATAGACCATCTGGTTTTGTTGAAGGTGTACATAAAGCTGCAATATATATATATTTGATTTAGAGTAAGCCTGTGATGCAACATAAAGTTCTGCTATTATAAAAGATATATGTATGAAAGGCAGAATGCCAATCTTTATCAACAATTTTTTAAATGATATGAAATTTAAGATATAAGTGGGCTCCACACATAAAAAATAAAAGAACAATAAATAGAAACCCTTGTAGAAAGTTTGTACACACACACATCACTAACTCTTGAGTTGACAAAACTAGCAACCCAACATTACATGAAATTCATTATGTCCATTAAATATATTGTGGCACCTTCAACCAACAATGCGAAACTGTTTGGTTGAAAAGAAAAAGCCATCAAATCTGAAATTCTACCTTAACTAATACAACAACCACAAATTATACTGGATCTAACATGACCTCCCAAAACTAAAACCAATTTAATTATATGCCAAGAGTTTACCCATCATCTGACAGATCAAAAAATGTAAATAAAGTGAGATGTGCTGTCATCCTCAACAAAGTTAAACTGATAAAATGGCTCATAAGCAAAGTTTCAATGTACTGGGTGCAATATATAAATTGTCGTGTAAATCACTTGAAAATGAAATTTGACATCTCATTTTAACAGATATTTTTACCAGAATTACACAAAAATATCTTTAAATACTTAAGGGTAAATTTATTCAATAAACTTGCCATTGACTTCAACCATGGCCTACAGACAATTTTAGAATCTCCTGTAATTCTTCTGGATGGTCTCCTTATTTAAGTTGGTGAATGCTGTCATAATCCTTGTCTTCAGTTCATCATTGAAGGAGCTTTGTTGGTCTCTCGCTTGTAGGGTCTTCCAGCAGGCACTTGATGTACACCTCAGTGTTGAGTTTGAGACCCTTAGCAATAAATTTGGAAGTTCTTATCGGAATGATGAGTGAGCTTTTCAAACTGCTGTACCTTCATAATCACTACTAAGCTCATTCAGTTCTTTCTGAATCCTCTGTACTGTACACAGATTGACACCCACACACTCTGAAATCTTTGTATTGGAGCTTCTGGCACAAATGTCAAATTTCGAAATTCCTGGCGGAGTAAATCATGTCATAGGCCTTTTTTTTTTCTCACAGACAGACTGTGTCCAACTGACTCTACTATACTGTACAGTAAAAAAAAAAAAAAACAATGCATATGTGCAAAATTAAAAATATAAAATGCTAACAATTTACCCATTGCACCCTGTACTGAGCGAAAATCTCAACTATTGATTTAGCACTTGATATAATAGCAAACTATAAATTAATCATTTTCACAGGCTCCATGTCAGCACTTATAGCACAAAAAAAAAAAATCAAGAAAACAACAGATCCACTAGTTACTAACTAGAATGAAACACCTGTGCTAACATAACCATTGACAAATAATTTCATCTATCCAATTTCTTCACAAGGTTTGGTGGCATGGTTTTCAGGCACTCTTTCAAAGAGTGCCACATACTGGGATCACCTCCATAGGCCATAACATTAAGTTACCTTCCTGACAAATCAACCATGCTGAGATTTTAACATGGGTCTCAGTCAGAAGTTGAACATTCTAATCACTGTCATGTGTCCATTAACTTTATTATAGCCAATTCTTTACACACTCTATAAGACTTGTTAAATGATATATATGATTCAAAAACATTTCTTTTTACATTTTTTTTTTATTTTTTTTATTTTTTTATGCAGATCTGAAAATTAATTTTATTTTGTAATATTATATTTTAAATAGCTTATAAGTTTTCTAATGGTAAATTGAATGTGGTTATAAAAAAATTACTAAATATGAAATAACCATCAGGTATGAAAAAATAAAATTAGTTTTTGTTTTTGTTTTTTTTGTCTGAATTTTTGGGATAAATTGTTACTATTTACACTATTTGTATTGAGACTATTGTCCTCTTCTTTGTTTGGGCTATTGTGCCCTTCAACCTTTCTCGGGTGAATATCAATCAGGATAATCTACAGGAAATTCTTAACTGAACCCTTTATTTAATGTACCTTTTATTTTATGTTCCCATTTTACTGCTCATGTCTAGGGATATAATGTAGTTTATTTAGCAATACTCTGTTATTTCGCACTCCTTTTCGCAGGGTGCAAGTACACACTACCTCACCCAGGAATTAAACTCCTCACTATGTCAACAAATTCACAAACCAACACTTTTACCCACTAGACCATTGTTGGAGTAAACTTAGACATTTAAACCTAAACTTCACTGCTTATTAAGCTGCTATTGGTTATGTTTTGTTTTTGCTGCTGTGGTTGAAAAACTTGCTGTCATTTGTCCCACTGGACAATGATGTAGTAGCTAAAGGCTTTGGTTTGTAAATTTGGTGACAGATTTTGTGAGTTCAGTCCCTGGATTGGGCAGTGTGTACTTGGACTCAGTGGAAATGGGTTAAAAACATGAACTAGACAACATCTCTAGGCATGAGCAGTGGATCAAGAACGGTCTACTCCCATAGATTAAACAAAGGGCTCAGTTCAGAATTCCTTGTAGGTTACCCAGATCAATAAACACCTGAGAAAGGCTGGAGGCATTACAATGATATTAAAAGTATAGAAAATGTCCTTGAATTCTATAAAGTATTCTAAAATTCATAATTTGATTTAAGATGATAGAGATATACAAATAAAATTTATACTTTTTTCTTTCTATTTTGAATAGGAATTTGCATTCCGATTTCTCTTCAATAATAAACTTGTATACAATCACACAATCACAGGTAAGTCTTTATTTTTCTCCCTCTTATTATGCAGCCAAAAATGTTACTTTCACCCCCTCATTCTTTTCTGAAGAGTTAAAAATTTACGAATGATTGACTTGTTTGTTCCTTATCCTTAATTCTTTCATTATTTTTGTCTATTACTCAAGACTGCGAATAGTTTCTGATATAGTGATCATCAAAATTATTAGTGAGATTCAATAGAAATTAATTTTTGTGGATATAATTAAATTTTAATATGATAAAGAAAAAAAACATTTTAATAAACTTACTCTGAATGCATTGCATCCAACAATTTTTTTTTTAATTCAAGTAAAACCTAAATAATCGAACATCAACAATTTTAGTAAGGGCAAAATTATTGTCCATCTGTACTTTTGAGATGTAACTATTTACATTGTTTAAACTATTCTCATCTTTATTGTCATATTCACAATCTTTTGGTAGTTGTACAATCTGGCCTACTTCTGGTGACATATGTTGGAATTTCAAACTGAACCATTTATTTCATCTACTGGGGTAGATTTTTCTAGTTCCACATACCATGTCTTTTTTGGATATCTCAGTTTCAGTTATTTTCTTTTAGTAACTTAACTTACCAAGTTTTATTTGCCTCTACTGTGGCCAGGTATTAAATATTACTTCTGTGTTGTTTCAACCATTACTTTTATCCACTGGGCTGTGTGCCCTTGGCATGTAAAATATGTAAACATATAGCACTACTCTTACTCAAGATTTCCACCAACCATCCAATGATCACCCCCCCACATTGAATTTCAATCCTCAATCACATTAGTGTTCACTGAAAACTGGAAAAGGTGTGATGCATGCTCACAAGGTAAAATGATGAATCACAAATACCCTGTTGAAGAATAAGAATGCAAACACTGTTTCCCCGTATATGTGTTTTATTCATGTCTTTTCCCACTTACCAACTTCTCATCCATTAATTCATCCTGACATAGTGATTGGCAGCACAAAAGAGTGGACTAAAACTCTTCCTAATTCCAAACATGATTGTTAATATAGACCAGCACTTGAATATACCCTATTTCTTGCTTTGTCGCCACTTGATCTGTAAAAAATCCCTTATTCGCTATTTTACATTACCCTTTGGTCAAAGTTGATGCTGCTTATAACTTCAAAAGGGACTGTTTGTTAGTCCATCAAACAGAAATACTTGAGATCAAGATAAAACCTCCTTTTCCCTTTCAATGTGCATCATATTACAAATAATCAAAAAGGCATCTTTTTAATGTGATAACTTTCTGTAATCTGGTAATTTTTTCTAAGTTTTCACTTATTTTTCTTCCACTCCTCTTGAAAAATATTTAATTTTTGGAGACTCATCAGTTTCCTTTTTCCTTGTTCTCACTTTCAATTGGATCCACCTATTTTCTATTGGATTAGGGTCCAAGTTTAGAGCTAGCCTTGTAAAACATTGTCACGACCAAATAAATCTATTTTTGTTTCATCAGACCTTAATATTTTCTACCAAAATTTCATCATTCTTCTCTATATGATCTTTAACAAACTTCAAATATGCCTTCAAATGTCAAGGCTGCAAAAGAGCAATTTTTTTCAATGCTTTCATCCTACCTAACATTGACTGTAAAACCTTTTCACCTACAGCTGCTAATTCATTTGTTTTGATTATTTTTTTTTTTGGTGCCACTCTAGGGTCATGCTACGCAAACCTCACTATCCTGCATTCTTCTCGTTTTGAATATTAATTAATAATTCACAGCTACTTCTGCATTTGTTCCCTACAGTACCAGTCCTTCACCATGCTTATGACACATCACAACTTTATTTCTAAAGGCTACACTGGGCTCTTTTGTCTTTGGCTTTGACAGTTGTTGCATGCCTGAGAGACAAATGTGAATTTTCAGAAAACTTTTTTTGTTTTTCCAATTCTATAGTGATTTGCATAAAAGTTTCTAAAATAGAATCTTCTAGAAGCTGTATATTAATGAGCTTGAAATACATAAACTTTCATGTTTTTAAAATGAGAAAATTGTAACAATGACAATAATTTTGTCAATACTAAAGTTTTTGTTGTTTATTTCTTTTTTTATTTATAGATTTAAATAATTTTTTTAGATGCATTGCATTTGGGATAAATTTATCTGAACATTGTCTTTTTCTTTATTATTGTTCTGGCACTATGTATTCACCCTTAACCCCCACAGCATTAAAAGTACATACTGTCTATAAACTCTCTCTCTCACACTCACACAACCTTACCAAATCAACAGTTAAGTTAATGCATGTAAAGTTAAATAATGGCCCATGGAAAAAGAATCAGGCGATGGCTAAAAATAGCCCATCACACACTCCAATACAAAGAATTGCACAGAAAAAATATATTTAATCAGTTGGACAGCAGACCTTGAAGGAATGAAGACTCCTTTTTCATGTCTTGGACAGATTTGGAGATTGCAAAATGAAGAGGTTGAATATTTTTATCCAAGTCATCCAAATTTAATCTCGTGTCATATAAGAATATTTATTCGATTGACTAAATAGTTATATTTACTATCACACTCCATATTGACTAAATAGTTATAAAGCAAAAAGCAACAGTGAATCACCAATTGTGTTAATCACCAAATATAAAGGCATGTATAATTTTTCCAGTTAAGAAAAATTGAACACTTTAGTAGGCACAATGTTGATTCTTTACAACAGAAAGATAACTTTTTTTTTTAGTTTTTACTAAGAGGAAATGAACATCACTTGGCAACAGATTATAACTTAAAGAAGAAAGCAAAGCTAAATGACACTCCATGTACACAACAAAAAAATTAAAAACCTGAACTGAAAAAAAAAAAAAAAATGGAAAAGAGAAATGTAAAAAATAACAAAGAGGAAGGGTGGGGAGTATATCTGTGATTTCATATAATGGAACAAAGTTAAGTTCCCCCTCCCCCAAATTCTCATATTGAATATATCAGGCACACACCTTTCCACACAGACATGTTTCCTTGTATTATTTTTGGTCTATTAAATTTTGTTAAATTTTAATACTGGTGTTTGTTGTTCATCTCTGTTAATTATTTTTCTTATTGGTATATCTGACCCTGCAAAAGAAACCATCCACTGAATGGAAAATCTTGGCCACACCTTTTGGCAACAAATTAAATTTTTTTTTGTTTTTGCTTTTCTTTTTAAAATTTATGTTGCAGCAGTATTAAGATTGTATCCAAAATATTACTATTTATTAAACTACGTCAATTTTGATGATTGATCTGTGTGTGTGTGTGTGTGTGTGTGTGTGTGTATATATGATACAATGGATGAATTGTGATCTGAATTACATAAAAATGAAAATAACACTGATATCTCATTTTACCAAAATGGCATAAAAATATTTTGAAATACTTGAGTAAATTTATTCAATAAAATTGCCATTGACTTCAAAATCTGCAACTCTTCTGGACAGTCTCCTTAAGTTAGTGAATACTGCCATAATCTTTGCCTTTAGTTCATCTTTGGTGTTACAAGGAGTTTTGTTGGTCTCTTCTTCAACTGCGTCCCACACAAAATCAATTGAAGTCAGCCTCAATGTTGCATCTGAGGCTCTGTGGGAAGATGAATGGAGGCAAAATGTCGCCATCATAAGTGATCACTCCAAACACCTTCGTAATCACCATTAGACTTGTCCCTCTTTTTCCAAATCCTCTGCATCATCTTATTGACACCCAAACACTCTGAAATGTTCATATTAGAGCTTCTGGCACGAATGCCAAGAAGTACAGCATGCCATTTCCAAATTTTTGGTAGTGTGAATTGTTTCATGATGCTCCTTTTCTCACAGATGGTGTCCCACTTACCCTACTATTGTGTGCAGTCAACAAAAACAAACCATGCACATGCACAAAATTAAAAATATAAAATGGCAACAATTTACCCACAGTACCCCCACCTCTCTCTTTATATACCTGTCCTCTGTGTGTGTGTGTGTGTGTGAATATGTTTGCATATGTTTATCATAACTTAAGATGAAAGGGTCACTAAAATAATGAATTTATTATTTAAGACTAATCCTCGTTATCACTGTCACCCTTCTCATATATTAGATTGCATCATATAAAATTTAATATTCACAATTATTCATAATTTAGTGGCATGAAAATAGATTTCACTTGTGTATTCTAGTGTATGATTTGGAATTGTAAGCTTGGCTGTTCTACTTTGGTACCTCACTTTGGTTTTTTTTTTTTTTTTTCTTTTTTTCTTTTTTTTTTTATTTACTCCAACCTTTGAAAATGTTATACAGGGCAAACATGAATAATCTGTGGAAGAGTTTGAATTGAAACATACTGCATTTGAAGCTGAGACAAACATCAATTGGTATTTGGAGAGAAGCTACTTAAAAAAAGACAAACAATATCACAATGGCTTCAGAAATGTTGCTCCAAAGAACATTGAAAATATGTCATAAACATAATCAATTGTGAAAAATAACTCAATAATTCAAGTTCTTCCAACCATCCTTACTTTGTTTCTTGTCATATTACTGTGTTAGGAAATGTTTAAAAAAATATGAAAACAGATTTTGCATTTCTTTTTTGAAAATCAAAACTGCATCAGTAGCAACCCATTTCTGAAACTTATTACTTGGAATGAAAAATAGATTATTTACAATAATCCTAAATAGATGTTAAGAGTTTATATTCTGTTTTGCTTTTCCTGTTGAACTCCAACATGTGGTAATATGTAAATACATTGTTTATTTAACACATTGACTAATAAAGGTCAATTACAAAATCTGATTTCAAACACCAACTTTATTAATAGCCAAATTAGACAAACATTTTTATAAATTAATTTATAACTTCCACTAAAGTTTTAATGTTGTTTTCACACCAGAAGTATCATTATAAACACACATTAGCATGAGATTCTTCATGCTTGGTAATCAATGTGTTGAATTGTTTTTGTTAAAAAAAGAAATTAAATAAATTCTTGTGAGTTCAACATCCAATGGCTTTCATTGCATTTAATATTTTTATTTTTACTTTGAAAGATTAATAAATTTAATTTTTCTACTAAATTATTATAGTGTGTTGAACTGATGAAAATAATTGACAATCAGAAGACCATCTATTTTGAGAGGGAATTTCTTTAAACATCAAATTTTGTGGGTGGAATCCCAGGCCTGTTGGTATTTAAGTCAAATACTTTATATTCTCCAGAACTATGGACCTATATTTTTATTTCTATTATGTACTTTAGTGCTTGGAAAAAAAATAGTTATACAAAAACACCCATTTTTTTGTTTTATCACTTGTCTGCTACATTAAGATTTTGTGGGGAGAGACTTAGTTTCTTTTACACAAAAGTTTGTTCTGAAAGAGTTCACTTTTCAGAATCAGTTGGTCCTTCTCTCCACACATAATTTTTCTTGACTGAAAACAACAAAAAAATGAGTACTTACATTTGAGACATTGCAATATATATATATATATATATATATTTGGAGAAAATTGTGTCTAGATTTATTTTTGCAAAAATATTTTTATATCCTTAACCACTTTGTTGATGGTCTGTTATATTATTTTTGTTTCTCTCATGACAGTCTACTGGGATGCAAATTTTCTTTTCGTCTTGCCTTTTGGGTGCAGTTACCATACTTAGCACTTGTATTTCATGTGTACATTTTGTAAATATCACATTCCACTCAGTTGTTCATGTGTTCATCTAAGTCTGGTTGCATAATGTCAGCCTCCAAATTAGAAACAAGAAGCCCTTTTAAAAAATCAACTTTTTTTTTCTCTCCCTTTCCCTCTTCATAAACTACTTTTCTTTTTTTCTTTTCGCTATAATTTTTTTTCTATCTAACACTTATAACATTTATTTAGCAGTAGAATATGCAAGTTTGTTGATGCTTGTTTTAATTTTACATTTGAATTTGTAAAATTATCTGTTCAGATTAAAATAGTTTCCAAGACTAAAATAATTTTGTCTAATTGAAATTAACATATTAACCATATATAGAATACCAATGGAATTGTTCATAGTTAAGTTTTTTTTTGTTTTTTTTTCCACTGATACAATTTAATGTTTTTAATACAGTAGATTAGATGATTATGATTCTCTTCTATAAAAAGGAAAAATTATCACATTTTTCTTTTCTTTTTTTTTTCTTTTTTTTTTTTTTAATTAGCACCCAAAAAAGGTTAAAATAATACTTTGCTACATTTTAAGACGGCAATCAGATCCTCTTTAATTGTATTTGTCTTTCAAGATACAAAAGACAGGAATGATATTTAAGATAAATTTTTGTTCTTTCAAGTAATGTCCTAATTCCATTCTCTTGGAAGTTTTTACCCTTCTCAACAAGGGAATTGCACAAGATATCTTTTGCAGTCATCAGAACTTTTTTTTTTTCATTGAAGTTATAATGCCCTTTCTCTTCATGAATTTTGGTCATTCTTTTCTCTATTTCTGCCATCAATTTTACCTAATTTGGAGTAAATGATTAGTCTGCAACTATCTAACAGTACAGTTATATGCATTATATTCAACCTAGCAACAGCTTCTTGCCTAAAGTTTTAAAAATTTGTAAATGCATTTACTAGTCATCTTTACATATAGGCATTTGATATTTAAATTAGGAAGACTTTCATGCACTAGTTTATCTGATGTTTTAAATATTACACACACACACAGTTATTTTTAGTTGATACTTGTATTTGAGTAGATGCTCTGTTTAATTTCTTTCTTTCATCAGTCAGGTAAATAGAACCTTGCTTGGCTTTGAAATGGTCAAGGCATACCAGATCAGACTGCAGTTTCTCTTGCAAAGGGGCATGCAAGTTTTCTTGAGTGCACAGGCCAGTAGATGAAATAAACATTAAAAAAATGTTTATGTCTGCTTAAATACAGATATCTACTAAAAATGTTTGAAGTAATAAGAAATGTTGCATTAAAAATAAAATCCATAAATTCTTTAGAAATACACATACATGTGGATGGGTGTGTGTGTGCGCACACACACACACACACACACACACACACAAAATGAAGAAAAAATCAACCTTGCACCAATAAAAATGATATATATAAAAGAAAAAAAAAGAAATATAAACAGTCAATTGCTGATACTCCTGATGAGTGGACAGTGATTGCTGGAGGGTCTGCCTATAAAATTATAGGTCAAGATACTGAAGATAACACCAATTAGCTAAGTGACATGTATAATTTCACCTATGCATTGCATTTACTGCTGCATCTGGGTTAGTGCTTCTGCTATGTATTTAGAGATTCTTTATAAAATACAAAGAAGAATCTGCAATGCTATTGGCCCTGGCTTGGCAACTTTTTTTTTTCTATTTACCTACTTATCTATCTTTTTATTATTTTTTAATTTGATTTATTTTTCTGTCTTTTCTTTTTTTCTAATATTTGTTTTCTTTCTAATTCAGCTGAGAATCCACCACAGATTTGCCTTGGATCAAAATCTAAAGCAGCAGAAATTTGTGTGAAATTTTCTAATGTAACATTTCAAGTAAATGTTCATGAGGAACACAAAACCCAGCTAAATGGTTGTGCTAGTTTTAACTTGAATCTCTTCAACCGGACTATTGGCATGTATCCTGTGGGCTGCTTTCAGATTCCAGACCACAAAAACAAAGAACAAGATCATAACCAGCTTGGCAACTGGGTGCCTTGAAAGAAAAGAAATGGATTTTGCCTTGGGCTCTTTTTATTATAATTATTATAATTATTATTATTATCATTATTATTAAAAGAAAAAGGACATGAGAACCAAGGCAAACAAAAACAACATGGAGAAGCTGCAATTGCAAACTGTCAGGTGAAAATGTCCCTTACGTTTCATTTGTGGAAATTGGTATGGTATTTGTTGGGGAGAGGGTACAAGACAAAAAGAAAAATGCAGTTAACCCACAAGGCTTCCTCTTACTCTTTCTCTCTAAGCTATCAAGGTAAGTTGGCCTTGCAGAAGCTACATTGCAAGGATGGTTGTGCTTTGAGAGAAAAATACTGAAATTACAAGGGAATAGTAGGTCATGGCTAATAATGTTTCTGTAAATATAAAGGTAAGAAAAATATGGGCGAATTTTAGTTTTTTTACACTTTTCAAATTTAAACATTTATTTATTTAAATTTTCTGTTATCTTTTTCATCCTACATTTTTTTTCCTTTTGTCAATGTTACCATATTCCAAAAATTACTTTTTTCTTTTCTTTTTTCTTTTTTCTTTCTTTTATCATTTTTATTTTTTTCTTGCATGAAACAACTATTCTGTAAACATCGGTGTAAAAACTAAAGTTGTGTGCAAAAATTAAATTTAAATTAACTTAAAGATTTAATATATTTTCCGGAAACAAATGAAACTGGCAAGAATTGATATGGTTTTCTTTTTCTATCAATGTATAATGATGTCAATACTGCATTAATATCCAGTGTACCTGTGGCATTTCATATAAAACCTTAAGCATATTATATAATGTTAATTTTGGTTTTATTATTGAGCATTCTCATCTTTTTTATTTTTTAGTTATATAGGCATAATTTTATATGAACTTTCTTTTATTGATAGGTTACTGGAAATTCTGTATCAATGAGTCTTTAGTTGTCAGGGTCAGGTGGTATTGAAAAAATTGATGGAATAGAGAAAAACAAATTTGGTATCAATGCTTGCTGATTTGTGTGTGCTATTGATAATTTCTTCTACAGTTTATTTTTTTCTTTCTTTTTTTAAGATATAAAAAAAAATACCACTTTTAAAAGAATACTTTTTAAGATTGTGTGGCACTGTTTTGTATAATGATTGTTTAATGAATTTCATATCTTCCAACTTAAAAACAGTTTTTTTCCCTTTTGTGTTAATAATTTTGTGGAATGATGAATTAGCTAAATTTTCTCTGCATCAGAAGTATTTGACACAAAGAAAACGGTTATATTGTGAATAAAAACATAAGATAAGTCAAATAAATGAGATATTAGGGTATTTTCATAATTTACATCCTTTGTTCTACAATCTTGCTTGAAAGAGTCTGTATGTAAACTAACACCAAGCAGAATTAATTTCATTAACAAATGAAGATGTAAGTTAGCATTAAATATAAGGTTTTTAAAGCTTTCATTTTCTGTCCACTCTCTTGCTTCATTTCATTAGCAACTCTGTCTAAATCTGTAGATGAATAAACCTTGTGAAATTTTAAGCTTATTTAGATCTGTTTCCTTACTATACTTCAAATTCAAAGACTTATGTTTGGTCTGTTTCTGATCAAATATTACAGTTTAGGGCTTTGCTTATGAAATTAAACTCTGCTCAACACTAATTTGATACAAATCTAAATAGGCTGCTCAGAAAACTGTATATTTGAATTTGAAAGACATTCAGAAAAGACCTAAACAATTTCACATAACCACATATTGCATACAACAATCTCCAATCAAGTACTTAACTCAAATACTGAAGTATATGTACCTCCGAGTTGACTTAAGAATTAGTCATTATATACTCTAGTCACCATTTGAACTGACTAAATTCAAAATGAATTTCTAATTCAGTGAAATTAAATTTAATTTGGAAATGGGCAGTGGTATTAAATGTATGATAGTTACTATATAAGGACTTGAGTTTACAGAATTTAATCTTAGCATTTGATATTCAGCATAAAAAGACATATTTGGAAAAGATTTTTCAAGTTTAAAGGTTATTTTTGTACATGTAATATCGGTACCACCATTAATTCACTTTTAAAAAAAAGCAGCAGCATAGCATGATGAAAAAAGACCCCAAACTTAATAAAAACAGTTTTATCATGAAAATGCTTGTTATTATGAGGAAAGGTCAAAGTATTTTAATTATTTTTTAATTTTTTGTAATCCTTTCTAATGTTCAAAATTTCATTTTTTGCATCAGTGGTGAACCAAAAATAGATTATGGAAATTTTAGCACTCTTTTTCTGGTAAAATCATTGATTTGGGAATTCTTGTAAAAAAATCAAATAATTGTCAGATTTTAATAAAACTTTTGAAACTTTCAGGACTTATTAACAAATGAATTTATTTTTAAAATTATTATTTTTAGAAAATCTTTTTTTTACTCCCACTTACTTAATTTCATGAATTTTCTAGAAATTAATTTTATATCACAAACTTTGTTTTATTAATTAAATGCAAGACTCCTTGGAGAATGTAAATCATCTTTTCTTTTTTTTTCTTGTTTTTTTTTTTTTTTTTCAAACAATTTCTGCTTTGAATAGTAAAATCAAATCTGCAATAAATAACATTATTTAATTATATAAGCTTTTAACTGCTTTTATAAATAATATATATTAAGGACATTATAGTCTAAAGAAATTTTTTCTTTAATGAATAATGAATTTGTGCAAGAATTTTTTTTTTAATTATAATAATTTATAAAGTTTCAAAGATTTTTCAAAATTCTTAAAACTTTGATCACATTAGGTTTTAAGTTTAGCGAAGACTGTATTTACTAACGAAAAATTTAAAAGCTTAGAATCCTCCTACACTAAAGTTTTTAAAATAATCCTTAATTCTTTTATGTCTATAAACTTGGAAAGTATAGGGTGACTATACACAATATTATCAGAAAATAAGATCAATGACTATAGTAAATTTAAAGTCAACATTCCTAAAATTAGATTAGAGAATATTTCCAACATTTTTAAGATTACTGAGTACTTAAATGGAATAAAAATTAGTGTTCACCCATCATTTTCCTAAATTATGTTCTAACAGATAGCCTCCATAGAACAATAATAAACTTATCAGTGCTTGTTAAGTGATTGACAAGTGATGACATGCATGTAAATCACTGCTACTATTTGTTTTAAAAATCCATTTCTGTTATTTTCAACTTAAAGTAAATTATATTTGTTTCACTTCAGATTAATTATACTTTAAATCAGCTAATATTTCTCAAATAAAGTTTCAGAAAATTATATTTTATTTTTTTGAAGATTTTTAATAAAGAATATTTTTTTAATAAAATAATTTTTTTAATTAGCTCTCATCACAATGACAGCTAACTATAATAGTTATTTTTAGTCCCTACCCTTCCCATGAATCAACATCAATCTATTTAATTTCTATTTGAAATACACTACTGAGTATTTTGCTTACTGGAAATAGTAAATTTAATCTTTTAAAGCTAAAATGAAAGTTTAAAGAATTTTTTTTAATTTTTAAAATTCATTTTAAACCTTAAGCATTGTGAATTAGTGGAGGTACTTAACTTATCTATCTATCCCTCTCTCACTCTCTCTCTCTCTCTCTCTCTCTCTATCTTTTTTTTTATTTTATTTATTGAAACCTTGCGGTAGATAGATTTTTTTTTTTATTGCAGTTTAAAATACGCAACAAATGTGATTTGTAGTTGCAAACCGAGAAACCACTTCTTGTTCAAAATTTAGCATTCATAATATGCTATAGTAATCATTAATCATAGCTGTGGCATGTCATGAATACCAGCTGTTTCTGCTTGATGTGAAAGTTAAGCCATGTTGTAGTTGGCCAATGCTAAATGGATGATTGATTATTTAAGTGCACAATACTTTGAACTATTGTCTGATACATCTTATGATATTCCTTTGCCATTCTGGTTGCTTAATGCTGCATGTTTACAGAGTATTTTTCAATAATTCAAAACCTATTTGTGATAGCTATCTCTCTTCAAACTTTTACTTCAATATAAATATATATATATATAGTAAAACAAACCTTATGCTTCAGTTTATTTTCAAACATAACAAAGATCTTGTTCCAGAGTTGTTCAGACTATTAAATAAATGTAGTTTTTAGGTTGGCTCATTCTACAAATTCTCATTATGGATACATTTTAGAAGAAAACCATCTCTTTTCATATAAAGAAAAAATTATAGCAAATAGAAAAGAAATGGTTACAAATATCAAATCAGCTTATTTCTAGCAATGCCACAACAAACAAAAAAAAGAAAACCAGCTCAATAGTCCCAACAACTCTTGAAATGACTCTCCTCAAATTACAGAACTAAAATTTCTGTTTTTTTTTTTGTTTTTTTTTTGTTTTTTTTTTCATATCATGAACTGATGTTTAAAGTACTGTGTATTAACACCTCTGTTGAATTTTCTATTTATCATATAATTTCTCATTTTTTAATTCAGAGAAATGGAAACAGAATTTTTAAAAGTTACCGTTTAAGATTAAATATAGTTAGCTCAATAACTTTTCAGCACCAACTTATATATTGCTGTAAAATTATTGCATATGATAAGTCATTATTGGTACTTCAATTTATTTCACAGATACAAAGTAAATAAGTGCAGAATTAGCTAAAAGAATAGTTTCTCAAAGGTGAAATAGCTGACAAAGAAAACCCTAAGACTTCTCTAATTGTCAAAATTTAAAGTTAACTACCATTTTGTTACTCAATTGCAGTTGAAAAGGACAAATTATCTTTTTCAGTTTTTCTGAAACAAACCTTTAGCAACAAAAGTCAAATTTATTAAAATATTGTGCAGATATTATATATTGATAAGATTAAAGCCAAATTATAATTTGTAGATTTGAACTAATTATGGATTAAGTTATATCATTTATTAAAAAAAATGGAAAAGAAATTGATATTCAAAATTTGACTATCAGCATTGCATCAAAAATTTAAACTTTCATTTTTCTGGGAAAAAAATTTATTATTGCACAATAAAATTTCCATATAGTGTAGGACTTAGAAAATTTTTAGAAATTTAAAAAAATGAATACCCCTACCCACAAAATAAATTCTTTTTTTTTTTTTTTTTTTTTTAAATACCATTTTGTAAGGAATTTTATGAAAATCTAACTCATTCCTTGTAGTTTGAAATTACATCCAATTATGTCAATAACAGAGAACCATTGTAACTTCAATACAATTGAATAAATTTGAACATTATGGAGGTGATTGTTCTTAAAAATTTTAAACTTTGAGCAATCAAAGTCCAGTTAAATTTGCTTGAACATGGACATACCCCCATGACCTATTAAATTGTCAGGTGCTGTGCCCTTTCATGGCATATCTGAGGCTAATGGGTTTAACTTGGCAGTGCCCATTTCCTATCCAAGTAACATGTGACAAGTTGTACTAAGTTACATTATACCATCATCAAAGAACAATTCCTAACTTGACTTATTATTGAATGTCCAGGATGAAATGATCTCTGACCTATAGATTTTCATAAGTTTAAAAACGGACATTTCTGCCTTGGGCAATTGTGCACTTTGTCCTTTAGCTTAAAATATTACTTGATGTCTTAGAAAAATGTTAATTTTAAAATTAACTGAGAATAACCACTTTTTTTTTCCCCTCCATCATCATATCTGACTTATTTTTTCTTTTTATCTGGCTAAACAAGTAGAATTTCACTATGTCAATGGGGCAGCTAAAAACGATCAAATGATTTAAAAATTCACGTTGAATCTTTACTTATCACTCTCCTTTTTATTTCATGTAATCTTTTTTTCTTTTTTTTTTTAACATTTCTTTTTCTTTCACTAAACTAATTTGTACTCATATACTTGTACTTTTCTGTATATAACTTGTACATAAAATGTTTGAATTTGGGGAAATATTTCTCTTATATATAGGTTCTTGTTTAGTGATTTGTAATTTAAAGTTTTGGAATTCAACTCCTGCATACATAATGGAACAAAATACTCACTAAGTTTCGTATTTTAGAAAACTCCAACTCCTTTTGTATATATTTGGTTTGTATCGACAACATATTCTAAAATGGTTTGAATATTATATAAATTCATTGATAGAACAGTACTTTACTTTGTTACCTACTCATGGAAATTATATAACTTTGTTATTACAATGGTTTATAAAATCATATCACTACACAAAAATTTTCATGTTTCAGAACAATACTGTTCTTCAGGTGATATTTTAAAGTAAATGATGAAAATGGTTTATTTAAAAAATATAAGATGAATTTATAGTTATTTAGAAAATTAGGGAGTGGTAGTTGGAGAATATGCTTGTTGGTGTGTCAATATTGTTCAATCAAAATTAAGAATCAGGTTGAACTATGAAGTTGAAGTATTGGTTTGTGAAAGGAAACAGTTGTCTGATGTCATGGCATGACACTTCTTAATTTTGTCTGGATAAGATACATAGTGGGACCATACATTATTTAAATGGATAGAAAATTAACAACAGGTTGGATTTCAAGTTTCGTTTTTTTTTTTTTGTTTTTTTTTTAATTTGATTTTGTACTACCTCATGAGTTAAAGGGGCTGGAATGTTTAGGTTAGGATTAGAATTAAATAATTATGGTATACTAAGGTACATTATAGTTAAGAAAACCAAATAAGTGTTATGTGGGAATTTATTTCAGTAAAATAATTTTTAAGTTATTTTGGAGCATAAGTTATAAATGAACAATTGTAATTAATTAAATTTTAGAGAAAAATATTTTCAATGTTTACATAAAATCATAAATTTATCTCTCCGATTCAGTAGTACTTTATTTTTAAAGAACCTTAAAATCTGTAGCTTTTCATTCAGGCACAGAGGGCAGATGTTATAGAATGATTTACAGATTCTTGTTTCTTCCAGAATTTTTCATTTTACTTAGATTTTTTTTTTTTTTTTTTTTTCTTAAACTTCCAAAAATACACAGAACAGGATGTTTGGTTTTGGTACTTTTTTTTTTTTTTTTTTAAGGAAGTTAAATGCAAATACCAATGCTGCTTAAGTGTTCTTAGTAGATCCAATATAAACTTTTTCAAGTTTCCTGTTGCAACCTAGATCTTCAAATTCATAGACCAACCTGATTCTCATTTTTGATTGAACAATATTGACACACCTACAAGCATATTCTCTAATTACCACTCCCTAATTTTCTAAATAACCATGAATTCATCTTATATTTTCTAAATAAATCATTTTCATCATTTATTTTAAAATATCACTTGAAAGAAGTACAGTATTGTTCTGAAACATGAAAACTTTTGCATAGCGATATGATTTTATAAACCATTGTAATAACAAAATTACAATATTAAGCTCTACTTTGTACTGAGCATTCTTTATAAAAGTAATGCATGAACAGTGGGTTTTAATCTACCTGTTCTTTCACTTCCTTATATATGGTGTGTGTGTGTATATATATATATATATATATATTTTTGGTTTGTATTGGCAACATATTCTAAAAATGGTTTGAATATTATACATTAATAGAACAATACTTTTCTATGTTACCTACTCATGGAAATTATATATATATATATAGACACACACACACACACACTCACTCACTCATATTTATCTGTACCAGGGAAGAGGACTAGAATCTTACCCAAAGCATTATTTATTTTTTCTAAAAAATACTTTTTTTTTTCTTTTTTTTTTCTTTTTTTTTTACCTCAATATTTAACCAATGTGTTCTCCATTTTTTTCTCAAGTCTGTCAAACCAGGTAAACTTTAAGGAATTTCAAATTGAACACTTTCTTTAATGTATGGAGTTAGATTGTTCTTATTCCACTTTCCATATCTAGTCAATTATTGTTCATTCTGTTTTGATAACAATAACAAACATTTAAAAATAGTGCAACATCATTATTAAAACACTGGTTCTCATATTACTGAAGTTAAGCAGTTTTGAGCCTGGTCAGTACCTAGATGAGTGACTGCTTGGGAATACCAAGTGTTGTAAGCTTGGATGTGCAGGAAGTGTAATGGATAATGGCTTGGAATATGTTAATTGGAGAGCCAAGTTCCAATTTCAGTTGGGTTCGTTATATTAGGTGCAAATACCCTTGGGAAAGACCTGAATCTATTTATTCTCCCCAGTTAATTAGTAAGCTTTATATAACTAAAACCATTATTATCCACAATAAAAATAAAATTGCATACAAAATATTTAGAACTTTGGCATTAAATAAACAACAGAGGTTGATATATTGCTAAACAACCAAGATAAAGGCAAAAGATTGAATGTAAATAACTTTTCATCCCAGAAATTCAGATAGTTGACACTTTCTTTTTTAAATACCTTTTTTATAATATTCATCCTGTGTAGGTGAGTAGCATTTCTCAGTCTTAGGCTATCTGTTCTGATATTCTAGGTTTTGTTGTATTCTTTTGATACTAACTACAGTTTACTTATATTTTCAGTCTATTTTTCTAAAAGGATTTTTTATTTTATTTTTTTTATGCAAATCATATCTACCTCCTTACTTCCCTTCCATTTTCTTCTCTACATTAGTTGAGTTTTTTATTGCTTCCCTCATTGTTCATAAGAGACTGTTTCAAACGTTCTTGCACTTATTGCAATAACAGTTTACAGACATAGGTAAAAATCTATGGGTGTAAGTTGCTGTTACTAATTATCACCATTAAAGCTTCAGTGATAAACATCTGCTTATATTTTGCTGCTTTACTCTTGAGCTGTACTCAAAATCACCAATGATGATGAGGTTTCAATATTTTTAATCTTGATATGGCAAAGTTTTGTAACTTGATCGTAGCTAATAATTGAAAGGAAGAGGTTCTAATGATTGTGTGTAAAAATACATGCCACAGACTATATGAAATTGAAAACTTTTTTCAATCCCATTCCAGCTCAAAATTATTAATGTTTCTTTTTTTATTGATATGCTGATAAATATATTTTAAAAAAAAAATTCAAATTTCAGTCTGTATTTTTATTTTGAATAATGAAAAGATAAATTCTGGAAATATTCATTTTTAGAGGAAAAGCTGCTTATTGAGGAAAATGCACTAATATTTTAACTTTAGACTACAGTTGATCTTTGAATGTTAAAAAAAATAGGATTAATATTTAACATTTTAGGGGCTCATTTAAAAAAGAAAATATTGAAGCATAATGATTTTTTATTTCATAGCAAGCAATTATTAAAAAAAGAAACATAACAACTTTTAGGTATGTTATTCATAATTATGGTTCTTGGATTTTCTCTCTTTTCTAATGAGGACATTTAAATATTTATAAAGTGATTACCACTAAGGCTCTAGAAATGATTTCTACTGTACTTTCTTTTATTCCCCAGCAAAAAAAAAATCTATAAATACTTTTAAATACCATTTAAAAAAAGGAGTGATTACATTATATTACCAGTTCCAACTACTTGCAAAATCTATTATGACAGGGACCAAGATGAAATATTTGATTTAAAAAGAAAAATGTAAACAGAAAATTATCTTGTTAGTTTCTTTTTTTCTTCTTTTTTTTTTTTTTTTTTTTTGTTACCACTTTTTCCTCTTCATTCTAAGATTCCCAAAAGATGATTTTCTGTGTGCGTATATATATATATATATATATATATATATATATGGTTTTGTTCTGTGAAGAGAAAAAAAAAAGAACTTCATTGTTTCGGTGTGTGCACTTCTATTCTTGTTTTGAATTTACAAATACACAGCTGCTCATATGTCGAAACAATAAGCTTGTCATGATATAATTCATTTTACATACTTCATATCATTTAATCAAAAAATCTACAATAACAAGAATTTACAAAATTGTTTTTAATAGACATTATGTATATTTTCCTTTTTATATTTTTTTTTTTTTCATACATTTGTTTGCATCAGCCTTTATTGGAGTGTGAATTGCTAATTTGTATCAGACATTAATTAAATTATTGAACTAGCCACCTTTAGAAAAGCTTAACACAATTTTTGTTTGATATAGTAAAGTTATTATTAAATGTTGAGAAAATGGCTTCTCAACATTGTCTCATTGCTGTACTTTTGGTCTAAACCAAGAACCCATATTGAAAACTAGAAGCTATAGTTATGAAAATGAAGCAGCAACTAAAAGTGAAGTTCATAATTCCAAAAAGGATTTTTGTGAGTTATGTAAGAAGTTGAACATTGTCCAGAAACAGTTACTAAGTCAGCTTGGTCACTGTCCACTTTAATAACTTGCAGACACAATCGCAAGCAAGTAAATGTTTTATTATTTAAATAGAAATTCCTTAAACTGAATTATATTCCAATTTATTAGTAATAGAGAAATACTTGTTAACCCATTATACCCAGTGGTACCTGAAGATCTATATTTAGATCCATTATTTTCTAATATGAATATTTTATACAGAAAAATCATTTGTAATTTCAGTCTGATTTGTATGCAACATGTATAAATAATAATGTTTGCTTCATGGTAAGCAATTTTGACAACTAAGTGTAATCTCTAATAGAAAGAAGCTGAATGTCTTAAAGTGTTGTTCGGGGGGGGGGGGGGAAGTTACATACTATTATGACCTTGTTATAGAGTCAAAGGAATCTGGTTAGCTACCTAAGGCTAATATATATATATATATATATATATATATATATAATGAATAAAAAGAAAACTTAGCTGATGTATTTCATCCTCTTATGCTTTTATTAAGACAAATGTGAGAATTTTATTTTGCAACAAGTATTTCTAAACAAAAGTAAAAATGTTGTTACAAAATTTAAGAGTCACTAATAAATATTCATCAGGTTAACTGAAAAGTCTTGATAGATTATGGAGAATACTAAGTAACATAATTTGATGTCTAATAAATGAAAGTGAGTAAATGATTTTTCTTTTTTTATGCAATTGACATTTACATTATTTTTGTATGGAATAAATTTTTTTTAATAACAGGAATTTTTTAACATTTTATAGTTATGTTTTTGGGCTTGAGATAGGAGTAATTCATAGAAGAATGGAGATATTTGAAAACATCCTAAGCGCAGATTTATATTTCGATAAAATTCAATAACAGCACTCTTGAGAATTTTTATCTTGAAAAGAGAAAGTAAGTTACTTTCTCTTTTAATACGTGTAGCATTCTTTAAATCAAAGTTGTGGTTAAATTTATTTCTATATATAGCTAATGCGTTTGATAAATTGTAAGATCCTTTTTGTCTTTATAGATACATTTTGATTTAAATTTCTGCAAGCATTCTACATAATTTATCAAGATTTTTCAGTTGCACTCATAAATATTCATCATGTTATCTTAACGTTAAAAATTTTGAGGAACTACATTTTTACTTGTTGCAAAATAAAATTCTTATATTTACCTTGATAAAGTCTATGAGGATGAAATGTGCTGACTAGGATAAGATTTCCTTTTTGTCTGTATTCATACTGTCCTTTTCCAGATATATTGTAGTTAGTTCTGAAATTTTTTTACATTCACTTGCAGAAGTATGCTACAATCTTATTAATCATCAGTTTTATGCTAAGGGAGCACTTTGCAAAAATTTGCTATCAAATATCACAAATCAAGGACAAATTGATAGTAAAAATTGCTTTTAATAATATGTATTTGTTGCCTTTCTTTTTTCTTTTTTCTTTTTTTACCTCAAAATAGCTCTTACTCTAACCAAAAATCTAAGTTATATCTACAGGTTGATTAATTGAACAAGTGTTAGACTATTGATTATAATGTATATTGAGATTATTTTATGAATTAGCAACATGTTTCTGACAAAATCACTCCTTAAAAAAATGTTCTTAATGAAGATGCCATAAATAAAATTGAATAATACAGTTCAGAATTTCAATCTATCAAATGTATCTGATACACTTGAGTCTGCTATGATTCATAATACAGGAAATATGAGAAGGATCCCTTATTCAAAATGAATGCCAAAAGCACACACACACACACACCAATGGCTTGATGCATACAGAACCAATTTAAATTTTTCCTGCAATCTTGTTTTGCATCTTTTTTTCTTTTTTTCCTTTTTTTTTTAAAAGATGGTTGTGTTCAAACTTTTCTCATTATTTCAGTGGGATGAAGCAGTTAATTTATATAAGGTAATTCATATGGCCAGAGATGGCAACTGAGTTTTTATTGCAGCTATATTTAATCAAAGGTGATATGTTACAAGGCATTTTGATATATTCCTCATCCCTGTAACAACTTAGTAAATTTTACCTCAAATCTATACTAAATTTTCTTAAACACTTTAACTGTATTCATAACATGTATAAAATATCTTTTTTAGATGAACTTTGAGATAGGTTTTGTAATTCATTTGTTTTTGCTATCACTAACAATGACAGTGAGCTTTCACATTTTCAAAAAAAATTTGCAGATGAAAATTAATGGAGGATAAAACCTTAATGCTGAATCATTGAAGAGGTTAGTAATTTCTCTGAATATAACAAACACACTTACTAGATCCTTCAGCCATGTTCTCAGCGATGGTATGGGGGGCCTCCCTCTGTCTTTTCTACAAATATTTTCCTGGTTTCTGCTCTGATAAGCTTTTTTACCTGGTGCCCTAACCACATGAATTTACTCATGCTATTAGAGTGGCATCAAGGTCTCATCCTTTTACTGTCAAAATTGTCAAATGCAACCATCACTTCTACTCTGTTTCTTTCCTCACACTTCCCGCTTGTGGAATTTCCTTTTGTATACTTGCTTTCCTGATAGCTACAAACTTCAAAAGTTCAAAAGTTTAAATGCAACATCAATTGCCATCTTCTATCTCCCTAAATCCCATCCATTTCTTATCCTTTCTTTGGCATCCCCTGTACCCAGTTTTTTCTCACTAGTGGTACTTCTGCCTTGCTTAGGGCAAAATCTTTTTTTTTTTTTTAAAGCCAAGTGCACTATTAATGAAAAGAGAAAGGGATCAGTGATAATTTAAATAAAACTCATATTGGTTATTGATTCATTTTTATATTATTAAATGAAGCCAACTTGATAGTGAGTTCAGATATAGGAAGACAAAAATAGCAGTGGTTTTAAAAATTATTGAGAACTAACAGATTCTGTCAACTGTCATCTTGCAACAAGGCCTCTGATTGGGAGATTGGAAGTTTTGAGGAGTGTGGAACCACTTAATTGTTGTTCCTAGGTCCACCTTCAGGGTGGTAGCACCTGTTAGGGTCCCAGCTATAGGCAAATAGTGAACCCTAAACAAAAAGAAAACTATGAAAGTATAAAAATAGACTTTTTTATAAAAAGTAAAACAATTACCAATAATATATATAGCAAAATTACCAACAATACCTATTTATAGTATATAGTTGGTTGAAGCCATAAAACTATTCAAAATATTTTGATTTTGGCATTAAATAACCTTTAGAGGTGTTGATATGCCTCTAAACAAAATCAATCAACCTGCCAGATGCTCTTCCTTTTTATGCTTTTTATATATATATATATATATATATATAATGTGTGTGCACTAAAAGTATAGTTGATTTTATTAAACCAATATACAGATATTATCTTTTAATTGTTTACATTGTTCAGACTGTTGGCCTCATATTTGTCATATTCATGACTTTTCAACTATTGTATGTTCCCAACATACTTCAGGTGACTGGAATTTTGAACCAAACCCTTTATTTCCACTATTGGGATAAACTGTTCTTGTTCCAATGTGGTGAATGCGACAATAAAGACTAGGACAATAGTTCAAACAATGTAAATACCTCATCTCAGAAATATAAATAAATATCTTTCAAGTGTTTTAATGAAAGACATTCAAAGTAAGCTTTGAGCTGTCTTTTACTTTCTTTCTCTAATAACTTTTTTCACAAATTAATGCATTCACAAAATCAACAATAAAAAAAATTTAGATCAGTGAAATATTGTAGAAAAGCCAACCAAGTTGGACTTTACAGATGGTTTAGAATTTTGTTATATTCAGTTTTCTTACTTCTTTGAATTCTTTGTTTCTTATGTTTGGGGGGTGGGGGGGATCAGGTTCTGAATTCTGTTAGAAGTGAGAATAACAATTCTTGCCTAAACACAGTAATTTAATATTGGATCTATCACATTTGAACAAAAATCAGGAATTTTTGCTACAGATATTTAATTCTTCCAGAAATCAGCAAAAGACCAAATGTGATAAAAAGATTGTAACTTTATATTTAACTTAGGAAAAAATCTGCTTCATTTGAAATTTTAAATTTTACATGTATCTGAATCAATACTGTGGTGGTGGGAGGGAATACACTTATCTAACTCACCAAGTCAACTGAGGGAAGTTTTGTAATATTTGATTGTAACACTTTCCGAGGGCCTTATTTATAGGAAGGATAAATATTAATATGGTTTTAATATCTATTAGGATTAGTCTTTTGGGGTTGTTTATATTGATAGCCGATATATTAAAAATAACAGATTCTTCTGTAGAAAGCATGCTTTGTTGTATAAACATATTTCATCAGGGATTTTCTCATTTATGAAACTTTCTTCATGTATTCAAATAACCTTAAGAAGTGTTTTGCATTTGTCTTCACATCACAAAGATGCCTAGTTTTTCATAAAAATTTTTTATACCAGATTAAAAAATGTAAATTGTTTTCATTAAATAATTTTTCATTTCTTTACAGCAAAAGGAGTAACTATATTAAAAATAGAATTAAGAAATAATTTTTTCTCTTATACAATTTAATTGTAAATTTTAATTTTCTTTTTATTTCGCATTTTTAGACAAGTCCTCTCTTTGTAAATTTTTCTCAGATCTCTTGAAGACTTTTTTTTTTTGTCTTGTGCAACATATCACCTTCAACATAAACAGAAATAGCAGATATTATTATTGTTGCTGCTGCTTATCTTTTAAAAGATTAAAAAGAACAAAGAGACGTTTGTTGATCTCAATCATCATTAAGCTGCAGGAAATGAAAAAAATCTTTCAAATTTTATTTATTGATAATTATTAAATTCTATAACATGCATCAGCATGCATTATTTGTACATTTTATTTTTTTTATATTTTATAGATTTGTCTTGTTTTTTTGTTACTTTCTTTCATCTTATTTTCTCTTTTTCCTTTTAACTTCATATAGTTTTTTTCTTTTTTTTTTTTTTCCTCTTTTTTTCCCATAAGAGATTAGCTATGGAAATAATTAACACATTTTTTGTGAATTCTTCCATAGGAAATATGTCTCACAACAGAAAAACACATTTTTCTAATTTTTTTCCATTTTGTTATTAATTTTATTTTACGACAGTTAATATTTTCTTTCTTAATTTGTATTATCTATTATAATTATTGGAAACAGAAAGAACTATTCATTATTCAGATCCTCCTATAAACAAAAACTGTGATACTGTGGAACTTAGAGAGTCTCAAAAGCTCTTTGGCCAATACATGGAAATTGTACTTGCCATTTGATTAATAAAATAATGAATAAAATTACATTTGAAAAAATAAGAGTTTTCTGTTCTTTCCATTGTTACCTTTTTTTTTTTTTTTTTTCCTACATATATCCTCAAAAGGAAAAAATTATAAGGTCACATAAAAAAAATTATATAAAAACTTTACCATTACACCTTGTCTGTCATTTTTAATGAAACCTGCATAAAAGTGAGATTGCTGCCCAAATATACAATATATATATATATAAAAAGGATATACATAATTATGTAATTACTTAGTTTTTGGTCATAATTAAATTAGACCAGTACAGAGTTGTATTAAAAAGTGTTCAATAAATTATGTTGTAGAACTTTTGAATATTTTTCATTTTTAAACGATTTATTATGCAACCCAGGTTTCTACTATCCAGTGTCATCAAACAATTAACAATAACTGATTTTAGCATCTTTTAAGAACACTCATCAGCATTCTTAAAAGATGGTAAAATCAGTTATAGTTAATTGCCTAAAGGCACCAGATGATAGAATCCTGAGTTGCATAATAATTCGTTTAAAAATGGGGGGGGATATATATATATATATATATATATATTTCTGGTGTTAATGTAATATATCCAGATGACCTGTGACTCAGTAGAGTCATAGGGGCACCATATGTACTGCAGCTGTAGTAAGAGTTGTCTTTGAGCACAGCAGCCTGACAAAACCTAATTCTCGCCAGGCAGATTTCAGTTTTCTTTCTCTTAAACAGGTTGCCACCCAAGGCTCTAAAAGCCAGTCTGTTCTGCTTTTTTTTTTTTTTTTTTTTTTTTTTTTTTTTTTTTTTAAATCATCAGTCAGTTATGTGCCATACGGCATACAGGATACATGCTTGGGTGATCATAGTTCTGAAAGAAACATCCATTAGGCCACCATTATGGTGCATTGGATATCAGCTCGGAACGAGAAATCGGGAAGCCGAGTCCAAATTCCAGCTGAATTCATCGCATTCACTTACGCGCAAATACCCTTGGGAAAGGTATTAATCTGTCTATTCCTTCCAGTTATGGGTTAAATAACAGGACAGATTGGAGGGGTCTATAGCCTTGGTCTGCAACCAATCTACCGCAGAAAGCAATGGCAACCTACTGTGGGATAATCTTCTGCCCAGTCAGTCATGTCTCTTTCGAGACATGATCGCCTAAGTGTGTATCACGTATGGCACTTAACTGACTGACTGACCATCAGTGTAATATAACAGAGCTATAACGCATATATTAATATTCATAATAAGCACCTGATGATTGCACAGTGCATGAAACTCTGTGTCATGCTATATGCATATTTATATATAACACAGGTGTCTTAAAACTCTATTCTAGGTCCCACGCTTTTCCTTATCTACATTAACAATCTCCCCGATGTAATAAGATCCCAAGTAGGCATATACACTGACGACACTATGGTTTACTCTCACCTCAATCAAAAATTTGCCAAGGCTTACAAAGCAAACCTCGCTGCCAAGCTTGAAAAGGACCCCCAATCCATGGTGGACTGGTGTAAGAAATGGCTTGTGAATTTTAATGCTTCCAAAACGAAGCTGCTATCTATTAACCACCACATACAATTGCTCCAACCGCCCCTCCCCCATTAGCATGGATCAGGCTAGCATCCCTGAAAGTAAAACACTGCGCCTCCTCAGGTTAATTCTCACACCAGACCTCTAGTGGAATGACTATATAGAATCCATAGCTAAATCTGCTGCTAAGAAGGTCGGTTCTCTATGCAGGGCCAGGAAGTTTTTCTTGTCTGAAACAATCCTGTACATATACAAATCTACCATCCGCCCATGCATTGAATACTGCTGCCATATCTGGTTGGATGCTCCTGTGATCCACCCAGGGGTCCTTGACAAAATCCAATGGAGAATCTGTAATGGGACTGATCCCAACTTGGCAGCTCAGATACAGTCACTTTCTCACCGGCACAATGTGGCTTCCCTATGTCTCTTCTACAAATACTTTCACGGCTTCTGCTCAGATGAACTTAGCTCACTAGTGCCCCCTATATATGAATTTGCTCAAGCCACAAGATTAGCAACTAGGTCTCACCTTTTTACTGTGAAACCAATAAATTGTAAATGCAAATTCTACCCCAGCAGCTTCTTTTCTCATATTTTCTGCCTGTGGAATTCCCTTCTAATTACTTGCTTTCCCGACAGCTACAATCTTGTAAAGTTAAGTCATCTCCTCTCTCACTAACTTGCATCCTCTCTCTCATGCTCCTTTCTCCGTCCACTCCACTCTCATCAGTATTCTCATTCCTTCTCTTATCCACTTCCTGACACGCCCTGTAACCTGTCACTCTTTCTCATAACTTTCCTTCTATGTAACCCCCTGCTCAAAAGTGGCAGCAAAATGCCTTGCTTCGAGCAACACGATTATATATATATATATATATATATATATATATATATATATAATAATAATAATAATAATAATTATTAAACCGACTCTGCGTGTATTCTAATCTCAAAATTTTATAGAAGGGACTTTTTAAGACCATGAATAACCAGCAGAATCTAAATCCGTTATTGTCCTCGGCTATAAAGCTTTGGGCAAAGAGGGGGAAAAAAAAAGAAAACTGCGTGGGACCGACAATACATACGGTTCCTCCCAGTAAAAAGAAAAAAAAACCCTCTAACGGAACAAACAACCAGAAAAGAAAAGTGCTCGATACACACAACCGAAAAGTATTTAACTAGAAGGCAGTAACGCAGAGCAAACACACTAACAAAATAGTAAGATCGCCAAGACCTACCGCGGTTTCGCACAACGGCTCGTCAGGGCAAAGGCAGATCAAGTACTAACCAAATAAATACACACTACTAAGACTAACCCATTTGCAACCTCTTCTGCAAATGGGTTAGTCTTAGTAGTGTGTATTTATTTGGTTAGTACTTGATCTGCCTTTGCCCTGACGAGCCGTTGTGCGAAACCGCGGTAGGTCTTGGCGATCTTACTATTTTGTTAGTATATATATATATATATATATATATATATATATATATTGTTATAGTGTGGAAATAAATACTTGCAGGGTAAATTTTTTTGTTTAAGGCATGAAACTGTCAGCATGCACTGTTAATTCTTCACCACAGGTTTAGCTGTTGTCCTCTATGGATGTCTTCAGTAAAACATCATCCAGGACCTGAGGCCGACCACTGTTGGTTTTATCACGAATGGACAGATCTCTTGGACCTGAACTAATGTATGTTCATGATCTTTGTATCTACAAGTTAACCAAAAGATGTCTTTGCCATTTTTTATTTATTAGAAAAAAAAAATGTATATAGCAAAAGTGACATTCCCTCAAATTAATCACCATCAGTATCCAGAGCTTTTTGTCAACATGCCTCCAGTAAGCAGTAAAAATCAGGTGTCTTGGATGCAAAATTCAGTGTCTTTCTCATTTGTGAATGATTTCCCATGAAGGTAGTTGTCCAAGAAATATGAGATGTGATAATCTGTTGGCACAAGGTCTGGGGAGTAAGGTGGATGGTAAAATGTCTCTCAAAAGTTGACAGATGGTATTTCTAACCACCTGTATGTACCACATGAGGCTTGGCATTGTCATTGAAGAAAGTACACCCTTGAGATTAACCATTACTAGCTCTTGCTTCAGTGCCTGTTGCACATGCTCCAACTGCTGGAAGTACAAGTCCACAGTGATGGTTTGGCTCATGGTGCAACACTTGTTGACTTCTCCACCAGATACAGAGCATGATCTTTTATGGGTGTAGAGGTGGTCATATAGTGTGAGGCACAGGGTCCCATGGTGACAACCAATGTCTAGCACACTTGGGAGTGTCATACAGGACTCTGAGTGCTCACCAGTGACAAACTATCAAATATAGGTACATTGCGTTGCCAAAGAAGGAACAATAAACAGGTTGTCACTTGTTGCTTGTTGGCTACCAAAAGTGTGTCGGGTACCCACTTGCTCAACTTGTGCACCTCTATAAGGTGTAGGTGAAGTTGGCTTCATCAGAAAGCTGAAAGCATTCATCAAAGTTTGGCTGTTGTCCTCCTCTATGTATACTTTCAAGACCTCATCAACCAGCACCTGTAGCTGACCATTGTGGATTTGTCACAAAGGGACAGATCTCTGGACATGAACTTCTGGAACCAATGCCTATTGGTGGTGTTCACTCACAGTATCACCCCCAAAGGTTTGACATATTTAGCGAAATAACTCGTTTAAAAATGAAAAATATTCAAAAGTTCTACAATATAATTGTATAGAACACTTTTTAATACAAATGTGTACTGGTCTAAACCTATTAGGACCAAAAACTAAGTATTAAGCAATCAATATATATATATATATATATATATATATATATATATATATATAAAATTATTTGTTTGAACATTATTTTTGATCAATACTCGTATTTAAGTAGATATTCTGTTTATAATCAAACAGTATATATATTTATTTCTACCAGCCTGATTATTTATGATAAATTTTGTTACAAAAATGTGTCATTCAGCATGATTTGAACCTGCGCCCCTTATCAACATGAGGGAAGCCATCAATTGATCTGGCACGTCTTAGACCTATTGACCATGAATTACCAACAGTCTAAATGAAGTCAAATCAAGCCTATATAACACAGTTTTCAATTCACGTAAATAACCATCTCTGTACTGAAATGTATCGTAATGTTAACAAATGTAAATATACAATGTTACAGAAATTCACAAAGATTAACAAAATGGTTTTAAACAACCGACAATTTGAAATTATTTGTTTGAACATTATTTTTGATCAATACTCGTATTTAAGTAGATATTCTGTTTATAATCAAATGGTATATACATTTATTTCTACCAGCCTGATTATTTATGATAAATTTTTAATTTAAATTATGATATGTTGACAGGGGTTGCAGGTTCAAATTCTGCCAAATGAATATCTATGTAAATATGAGTATCTATCAGAAATAGTGCCCAAACAAATAATTTCAAATTGTCAGTTGTTTAAAACCATTTCATTAATCTTCACACACACACACACACACACATATATATAAATTTATTTTGATAATTGTATCTCCTGTGGTCAAGTGGTAAGACATGTTAGATATAATGACAGCATCTTCCTGGTATATGGGAGTTGCAGGTTCAAATCCTGCCAGAAGATAGATATTTTCCAAACAAGATTTTTTTAATATTTAGGCCTGTAGATATTAAAAATGTACTGTTTAAATAGAAAAACAGATTGTCCATTCAAATATTAAAAATAATGCTTAAACAAATAAATTTAAATATGTCAATTAATATCAACTTCATTAAATTTCGTAATTAATATATATATATATATATATATATATATATATATATATATATATAGGAAATAATGACAAATCCATAAAACCAGAGATGATAATCCCAAAATATTTATCTAATTATTAGAACATATTAAATAGATAAAAATAGCGAGCTCAATGAATATTATTTAAAGCAATATATATATACTGAAAAGAAAACTGAATACATAATTCAAAAGTTATAAATCTGAATTTATTTTGGCAATTGTGTAAAACATGACTGTCTCGTCAAATAAAAAAAATCAAATAGTTTGATTTAATTCAGAATATTAAAAATATATATACAGGTTTGCACAGGAAAGACATATTGAGTTTAGGTGGAAGAGTAGAGAAGTATACAGATTAGCAATAAAATAACAATCACATTGGAAATGTTACAAAAATTAAAAAAATATATACCAACCACACATATACAAAAATAAATCATCCAATATACAAAAACAACACAGTGAATAAATATAACCACACACAAAACAAATGCACACAAACACACACCTAAGAGGCCCATATATGCACGCAATATACACAAAACTAAAAATAACTAATATAAAGACAAAAAATAAGCAATTTAAAATACAAATGTAAAAAAGGAAATGAGCATTTATAGCTGAATATAATTACAGCCACAAATAATTAACAACTACAAATAATTAAAAAATCACAATAAGATAAAAAGGAAGATTCATAAAATAAAACAGCTGAATTTGCTAGAAAATTAATAGTAGGTAAAAAATCAAATCCTACTAAAAAGTTAATTTAAATTTATTTTTGTGTCAGCATTTAAAAATAATTTCATTTTGTTACTTCAAAAGCAGGCTATTTCTACTAAATTTAATTATTTCTTTTTTTTTCATCTAAGCATAAGTTACATCTATTTCTAAACCTAATAGGTATTTTTGATTTTTCTATAATCTTTCATTCAATTTGTGGAGAGAGACCTCTGGCTTTTGATTCCCAGATATATTTAGACAAAGCATTCCTGAATTTATATCAATCCACAAATTTTTTGCTTATATTAATTCTATATATACATAGGTATGGATATCAGTAAATATATCCAACATCTGCCTCTAACATTTTATTTTTATGATAAATTTTATGATTTTGCTTTCCAATTTCATGTTTAAGTTTAGGCATAAACTGAATGAAATCATACATTTAAGAAATTAAAAAATGGCACCCCAGATTTATAATTTTAACAACCTTAACACGAAAATAAAAATAACAATTCAAATCTAGATACAGTCAGTTCATAATATACACCTGATGATTGCATAGTGCATGAAACTTCAGGCTACGCTATAGATGTAGGATAAAAAGTATAGTTATTAATATATATATAGATAGATAGATAGGTAGGTAGCTAGATAGATATATAGATAAATAGAAAGCAATATAGTTTTATAGTTTTATGATATTCTATATTTATGGCTTAAAGTGCTCAATATCAGTAATAGAGTATATAGAAATATAAAAGTAGACATAGAAGTCAACACCCAGCAGTGACAGTAAGTACCACACACACACACACACACACACATATATATATGTGGAACTTACTGTGAACTGCTGGGTGTTGACCTCAATGTCTACTTATATATAAATGAATAAGGAATGAAGAAAATAATTGCAACATTCAAAATATTAATTTAAAACTACCCAATATAAAAATCAACCAATGAATATTTGTTATAAATTATACTTTGGAACATGTACAGACTACAAGCTACTACAAAATTGTACAAGATAAGAAGATATATTGTTTTTTCTATCTTCTTTCTTTTTTTAATTTTTTCCCGTCTTTTTAAATATCTTCTTACCCCTTGTACAAAAAGATTTCCAAAAATAAAAGAAAGAAAATTTTTTTAAAATTTTCTTTTCAAAAAAACGTTTATTGCCATCATTATTAACTACCCAATGAGACGTGGTTCTTTCAATGTTGGAACAAAAAGTACAATTTTGTAGTAATTTGTAGTTTGTACATGTTCTAAAGTATAATTTATAATATATATATATATGATACAAATATAGTTTTAAGGTATGTTATATTTATAAGTTAAAGTGAGTGCATATAACTATATGGCCTGACTATATATATAAAAGTGGACATTGAAGTCAACACTCAGTGGTAAAAGTCTGTTTCAAGCATGAACGCAATAGTTAGGCCATATATTTATATACACTCTAATTCTGATATTGAGCACTTATATATAAAAATGGACACTGATGTCAACACCCACTCTGTTTCATACTGAGTGTAATCTCCAGGCTATGAAACTGACTGCTGCCACTTAGTGTTGACGTCAATGTCAACTTTTATATTTACATATGTTCTGTCTCTGATATTGAGCACTACTACTCATAAATATAACATACCATGAAATTATATTTTTATCATATACATATTTATATCTATATTTATATCTATATATACATATATACAGCCTTTGAAATTTGTAAAAGAAATCACTCAACCAGTGGTCGAGAGCAAGGGAAAATTTATTTGCCTCTAAATCATTTTATTCAACCGATTCCATTTTCTTAATAGTCACCTTACATAAACTTAGTGTGAATCACTGACAGAAAACAAAAAATTGAAATTTTAATTTAAATTTCAAATGTGGTAGAAAGGATTCAAAGAATTTTAAAAATAATAACAACAAAATTTGATCTTTCCTCTTAATAATAGCATAAACATTTTGATGATAAAACCTTGTTTCTATTAAGTTTGAGCCCTTTTAACATCATAATATGCTGTCTTTTTTTTGGCAAATGAGTGGAGGTACCTAAATTCGTAGTTTCTTTCTTCTGTTTGACTACAACCTCTATCTCATAGATGCTAAAAAAAAAATAACAAATATGTTTTTCTCAATGATTTTCTATAAAAAAAATTACTTGTATAATTTGTTTTTCGGTGTGTGGTTGAAAGAAGTATGCATATTTTTTTTCTTTCTTTCAAATGTTCATTTTTACTTTTCATAAGCAGGAAGGAAATATAAATGTTAAGTCAAGAATAATATTTTTCCAAATGAGTTTCTAAAAATCTGTGAGCGTCTTTAATCTGGGCAACAGAAACATTTTGGCTTCGCTCTGAAAGCATTAATTAAACAAATATTTACACTGACCAGAATGATAAGAGCGAAACAGGAACTTGTCAACCTAAATTCTATTTGTCAGATCTTGCGTTGATGATTACGGGATGTCACTGTCTTTTGTTTAACCACACGTTTTGACATAAATCAGGTGCCATGCATAAGATCAAAGAGTTTAATAATGTCATTGTAGGTTATTCTAAGTAACTTGTGAATCTTCAATGGCATACTTTTGGGTTGCAAAAGAAATCAGATTTTCTTTTTCTATATTTGAAGAGTCACGTTTCATTGTGAGATTGTTAATCGACTGCGGGCAAGTAAAGCAAAAAACTTTATTCGCTCAATTAAGTTTTTAATCAACTGAGTCGATCGGGCGAGTGAAATCTCAAAGGCTGCATATATATAAATTAATTCAAGTGAAAGGTTTTTTTTACTTAGCAGATTGATATTACCTGCAGCATCCCAACTTCAAAGTTTCATAGATGGACCCCCCCAGGAATCACTCTGCCCACTCATCAGGGATACCAGCAATTGACTGTTTATACTTTTAGATTTTTATTTTTTATATGCACTTTTCATTGGTGCAAGTTTTTTGTACACATTCATTTACATCTACTCAGCCATGTGCCTATCTGCGCATATATGTATATGTGCATAAATATAGAATGCTGTAGTTAGTTGTTCTTTTCATTATTTTTTTCTAGTGTTTTCTTAAGTTAAGAAAAACTGTATTTCATTTTTAACATAAATAATTTTTTAATGCTTAAATAATAAAATAAATATTTATATAAATCTTCCCTTGGCCATTATTTTGTTTTCTTATTTCATTTGGTGGTATCTGAAGTATTATGGTACTTTAGGAAGTTAGGTTTATAATTAAATCTACATTTATTATTGTTTTAATTTGTATGCATATGTTTACATTCATACATTTACACACACACACACATGCATATATAACAACCCTTATTCCCCCATAGCTGAACACTTCAATCAACCAGGACACACATTAGAAAACTGCAAATGTTTACTGATAGATTCTGATTTTAGTTTCACATACTCACGCAGAAAGAAAGAAAAATACTGGATTTTAAAATTAAATACATACAGGCTAGGGTTAAATAGGGACTTAGGTATTTTGAATCTTTATAAATATTTCAATAGTTAAACATTTTTTAGATACACTTAAAAAATTTCTTTAAAACAACATTTAAAAGTATTATTACAGTTAGGTTTATGTTTAAAAATATTCAAAAAACTCTATCGCTTTCTGCGTCATGTGCTGTAAATATCTCGTGACAGACGCTTCTCACGATGAACACTTCTAGTTTAAATTTTAAAATCATTTGTTTCTGATGAAAGGCCAAGGCCGGTCTGAAATATCAAATATATATATATAATAATAGAAATAAAAATATTACTGTCAAAAAAATACATTTTTAAACTTACAACTTTTTAGTAGTTTTTCCTATATATATATATATATATATATATATATATATATATATCCCCCAAACCCTGTTTTTAACTTTCATTAATTGACCTTCCCCATGACATCAGCTCTCAATTTTATATCTACACTGATGAAAATTGTTTACTCCTGCCTTAATCATAAGGCTGATCAGTCTAACAAGGTCAAAATGCCAGCTGATTTAATTATGTTTCCTAAAATGATTTTCCAAATTTAGGGGTTGTCCAGCACTCATTTGACATAAGTTCCTTCTAGGCAATACTAATCTCTCTTGCTTCCTTCTCCCACTTTCTCAGGATCTAAACCTCAGCCCACTAACCCCCCACACACACACCACCTTTGTGACAAATCCAAGCTTTCCAGTCATTAATCTTTCTTTATCAGCTTTTCTTAGGCTATGATTTCTCAAACCCAGAAAATTGCCAGACTATCCAGATGTCTCACCAATCTCAAGAGTTGTTTTGTGTAGGCAGGAAAAGAAATATATTCCCAATCCCTTTAGTAATAAAAAAAATTAATCTTTCTCTGTTTATGTGATTCTCGGTCAACAAGACCACACAACCTTTTTGCCTATGGTCATTTCAAGCCAGCAATCAATCTTTTTCTATCACTTGTATCAAAAGGAATCTGAATTAATGTTGGATATAAAATTTTTGAGAAATGTCACAAAAATTAAAATGAATGAACTCATCAGGCTAATCACTATTCTTGAGGGGATATTTTTCTTCTGGGTGGCCAATTCAATCTAGATGTTCTTCCTGGTTCCCTGTTCAGAAGAATCGTAAATATTATTTTGGTGACCATCCAAGGTATCCTTATCAACAACATATGTTTTTTTATTTGATATCTTTGAAGATATATTAATGTTCTCACTCTTAGCAGTAGGAAGTGAGGAAGGATGGGTAGTTCTGGGTTCTCTCAATCTTACTGAATTCTATCTAGTTAAATTTGGGTTTCATTCTTCTTGGAACTGACCAAAATTTCATTTATTATATTGAAACACAATTTTTCGACCTATTTCATTTTTAATTTTCTTCTCAACTTTTCAATTTGCCCTCCTGTGAACCTCAACAACCATCATCCAATCTCTAGACTCTTTCTTTCTTTTTTCTTTTAAATTGTTTGATCAATGCCAAACTAAGGCCCCAATGTCACAGGTTTATGGAGTATTATTTTTTTGTTTGAATATATGTATATAGGGTATATAATATATATTCACACACACACATGTATGCACTCTCCATCATCTTCGATGTATGAAAGGCCAATAATTCAAATGCTACTCTGTTTAGGGAACTTAAGTCATGGAAAGGCTCAAAGAAAGAAAACCGATAGAAATGATGAGGTCCTACATTATATTGTAGAATGATTTCAAGTTTAACAAATATTTTTTGCACCTCTAAAGATATTATATATACTAAATAGATAGTTTTTAATAATGTTAGTCTTGGTGCAAGATTAGTTTCATTGAGCAACTAGTGAAAAAGAAACTTATTAACAATAATTCCAAAAATGTGCCAGTTAAGCAACAGTATTATTCTTATTTTATGTTCCTTCAGGATGTAGGCGATTATAGTCCTCCACATCTTCTTGTTCCTTGTAGTTATTAATATATTTTGTCTTGCTATTTCTCCCAAACCCTGCTCTGCCATCCATTTGCTTAAAAGTCCATCAAATATGTCACGTGCTGTTTTCCCCTATCACTCTTTCCCTCTATCTGCGCTGTGAGTATTAGATTTTCCAAGCCCTCCTCTCTCATTACATATCCCAGAAACTTCAATTGTCTCTTCCTGATGTTAAGTATAAGTTTACTTTTTATTCCCATTCTCTCTAAAACTTTGTTGTTGTTCACACTTTCAGTCCATGGTACCCTCAACATCCTTCTGTAGAAACACCTTTCTATTGCTTCAACTCTCTCTTCACCTTTGGGGAGATTGTCCAGCATTTGCTGTCATATAGGAGGACAGATATCACATAACAGCTTAGCATTCTTTTCCTTGTTTCCAACAAAACTGTTTTGTCTCTCAATACTTTACTCAACTTTTGGAATGTGTCCTTAGCCATGGCAATATGCCTTCAGATCTCAGTGTTGCACTGCCTATCTTCTGTTAGAACACTTCTTGGGCATTTAAATTCTGTACCTGCTTGATTTTAGTATCCCCAACCTTTAATTGACATTTTAGGCCCCTCTTTTTGCTGATGACCATGCATTCAGTTTTCTTGTAGTAAATGCTTAGTCCTTTTTTCTTGTTTTCCTTCACTATTCCTTCACTACATTCTATAGGTGGTTTTATAGTTTTCTTTCTGTCTGCTATCTGTACTGTGTCATCTGCGTATCTTATATTGTTAAGATTATGGCTGCCAATGGCAAATCCTGGCAGGACTTCTCGAACATAAACCTTCTCTCAGAATTGCTTTCCTGTATATGCTGAAATTCAGAGAGAAGACACCCCTTTCTATTCATGGACAGGAAATGAGTTCATGCTCAACTCATTTCCTGTCCATATGAAGGTGGTTTGTTGCCATTATTTGATTATTCTAATGTCTTTTCTGAACACAATAAAAAGCAATGGCAAAGAAATCCAGTTAATATTCATCATCTTTATTATCATCATCATCACTCCCACTTTTTGTATCGAATCCCACTTCTTCATAATCCTTCTCTAAACATGCCAAATTCTCCCGTGTGTCAGTAAATTGGTCCATTGTCATTCCCTCTGAAAGATACCAATGCAAAAAAGCCCTTTTCCGGAACATCAAATCAAATTTGTAATCAAGACGTGCCCAAGCATCTCTCACTGCTGTTGTGTTACTTAATGAACATACAGCTCGGGTTGTGCTCCCTAAGTCACCTCCAGGTACAGCATGAGGGGCGCTGTTATTAATCCCAACCTTAAATCCTGTTGGACACCAGTCCACAAACTTCACATTGTGCAGAGACTTGACCTTCTGGATTGCACAATTCACCTTACTTGGAACAATGTCTCCTCGATAGAGAATACAGCAGGCCATATACTTACCTGAATATGTATCACAGTTGATCATTTGGCTTGATGGAAGAAAACACTGAGTAGTCAGGTATAATGATGTAACAGACTCACGTAGCATTTTTTCTGAAGGTAGGAAAGGGGCATATGCAACCACTGGGAAATGAATTCTAGGATATGGTACTAAATTTGTCTGAAAAGAGGTGAGATCTGTCCGGAGAGTACCGTCAAACCGCAAAGGAGCACTAATTGAGCTTAGTATTTGGGCAATGATACGGTTTATGTTCGAGAAACTGGGGTTCTTACAGGAGAGTTTGCTTTGACATATTCGATAGATAGCTTCATTGTCAAACATAAAGCTACAGTCCATATCTTCAAGTGTTAAATGTGTGGTAAGCAATGAATTGTAAGGCTCAACCATGCTGCTAGACATTTTGGGAGAAGGGTAAATAACGAAATCAATTTTTGTTTTTTTGGGGAAATGTTCACTTAAAATTTGCATGAGAAGGGCCGTGAATCCTGATCCAGTTCCTCCACCGAAACTATGCGAAATATTAAAACCTGCAAATAAAAAAAGAAGGAAATTTTATAGTTGCTTCATAACTAAATTTCATACAAAAGCAGGATTCACAATTTATACTTTTAAGAGCTAACTAGAAAAAAAGTTATTAAAACTTTAGATTTAAAATCCAAAACTTAAAAGCTTTAATATTAGAGATAAATGTCAGGTACTTTTTAGGACCAATCAACATTTAGCTCATATGAATATAAACCTGTTGATAGGAGCCCCCAATTTATAATAAATAAGTGGGATTCAGTTTATATTTTTAAGAGCTAACAAGAAAAAAAGATGTTAAATATTTAGATTAAAAATTCCAAAATTTTAAAGTTTCAATGGTAGAGAGACATGTCAAGTATGTTTTAGGACAGATCAGCATTTATCCTGCTTAAATAAAAAGCTGTTCAAAAGAGCCTGCAATTTATAATAAATAAGTGGGATTTGTAGTTTATATTTTTAAGTACTAACAAGCTACTCAAAATTTAAATTCAAAACTTGTAAACTGCAGTGTAGCAAAGACCAGCATTAGGTACGTTTTAGTACCAATCCGCATTTTACACTCTTAAATCTAAACTTTCCAAAGAAACCTCCGATTTAAAATAAACGTGGGAGACTAAATTCATGTGGAGTAATCCTACATGACTGATATGATGGTGTTACATGAAAGCTAAAGCTCAGAATTAACAAAGAATGTTAAATTCAGAGCACCAAGTTTCTTCATCTAAACACTATACACTATGGATCTGAACATTAGCAGTCAGTATCTTTTCCAGTGTTAAACCAATTATGAGTGAGCTGAAAAACTTACTTTATTGCAATCAAAGGCAACAGTTAAGAGTATTTTATACCAATGAATAATGCCAGTTGGACATGATATATGTATAAGATTATTAATCTGCTACAAAAATTTAAAGATTAGCTTCATCATCTCTAAGCACCTCCACCTAAACCATAATAAGTCATACAATATCTACTCTATCTTGTTGGTTAAGTTACCACCTGACTGATCACAGTATAATCTCTGTATATATTAATAAATATACATTATTAGATGCTCACGTCTCTATTAGTAGAAAGTAAATACTTATAAATAATAAACATATACTGTATAATATCAGCAGTAAAAATGTCTTAAAAATATTATAAGCACTAATTATAAAATAAAAATTTTAAAACAGTGATGCATTGAATTTTGCAGTTGTGGACACATTTATAAGTCTATAATTTTGCTATGTATTTATAGATTCTTGATAAAATCCAAAGAAAAATCTGCAATGTTACTAGTCCTGACTTGGTATCTTGGTTTCAAGAATCAAAGAATTACTGTGTGTGAGTGATTATTAGAATGATTGACTGATTTGTTCAACTCCTGTATATCAACTTCTTATGGGTCATCTAATACTGAAATTTAATTTTCTTTGGAACCTTGAAGTAATAAAAATGCAATACATATTAATCTGCTTTCACTATTGACTACATGATGCACAGCTTTTGTGCATATACAGGGTGCGATGGGTAAATTGTCGCCATTTTATATTTTGAATTTTGCGCATGTTGTTTTTGTTTGTCATTTTCCCACCACCATAAGGTGATGGGAAAATGATTGAAACTTCGTTATTTTTCTATAAATATTTTCATGATAATTGTTCTGATGAACTTTCCTGTTTGCTACCTAGACTTATTACTACATAGGGAGTTAGGTTTCATCAATGTTTCTTCTCTCACACTTGAAGAACTCTCTTCCAGCTTGTTGCTTTCTAGTTAAATTTGATCTTCAAAAATTTAAGTGGAATGTCAGTCATTAGCTTAATTTAAATTGTCTTCTTAATTTCTGTTCTTTTATTAGAAATTATTAAAGTTTTTTTTTTAATTTCTGTTCTTTTATTAGAAATTATTAATGTTTTTTCTCATATTCAGTCCTGGGTATGATGATAAACTACATCTGGCAGCAAGATTAATGTTTTTTTTTTAATTTCTGTTCTTTTATTAGAAATTATTAATGTTTTTTTTCTCATATTCAGTCCTGGGTATGATGATAAACTACATCTGGCAGCAAGATTTTTTGAGGAGCATGGAACCACCTCTTAATTGCTGCTGTTCCCAGGTCCACCATCACCAAGGGCTGTAGCACCTGTTAGGGTCTCAGCTATGAGGGCAAATAATGAACCCCTAAACAAAAATAAAACCCTATGAAAGTATAAAAAGATTTTTATAGTAAAAATGCCAGCAATACATTTTATATTAAAGATAAAATAACTAGCAATATATGTTATCTATAGTTAAAGGCATCCAATATATGCAATTGCATACAAAATATATTTAACTGAAGCCATAAAATTGTATTCAAAATATTTAGATATTGGCATTAAATAACCTATAGAGGTGTTGATATGCTGTAAAACAAAATCGACCAACCAAACAGCCAATATGAAAAACTCTTTCATGAAATTAATATCCGACAATTTCATAAAGAAATCAAAATTTATTCCAAAATGTAATTTAAACAAAACTACAATATAAAACACACATACTAACTCCTCTAGTAATTATGTTCACACAGATATGTACAGGGTGCAATGGATAAATTGTCATCTAAATTACACCAAAATAAAAATAGCACTGACATCTCATTTTAACAGATATATTTACCAAACTTACATAAAAATATCTTGAAATACTAAAGAGTAAATTTATTCAATAAAGTTGCCATTGGCTTCAACAATTTGGGATCTCCTGTAACTCTTCTAGGCTGTCTCCTTGTCTAAATAAGTGAATGTAACCATAATCCTTGCCTTCAGTTCATCTTTGGCATTACAAGGAGTTTTGGTATTCTCTTGCTCAACTGTGCCCCACACATAATAATCAAGGGGATTGTGGTCCAGGGAGTTAGGTAGCCAGATGTAAGGGTTGATGTGTCTGAAAGCCAGACACCCTTTTGACTCAGGGCAGCACTACCTCCTCAAGGGACTTGATGTAGGCCTTCGTGATGAGTGGGAGGCAACAAATTCAGGAGTTCTGTTCTTATCAGAATGATCAGAATGGGTTTTACAATCTGCTGTACCTTCATAATCCCCATTAGACTCATCCAACTCTTTCCAAATCCTCTTCACTGTCCTCAGATTGATGCACAAACACTCTGAAATGTTCTTACTGGAGTTTTCGACACAAATGCCAATCAGTACAGCACATTGTTTCAAAATTTCTGGTAAAGTGAATTGTATTATGGTGCTCTTTTTCTCACAGATGGTACCCAACTGACCTTACTATACTGTGCAGTTGCCAAAATAAAAAACAACATGTGCAAAATTCAAAATATAAAATGGCGACAATTTACCCATCGCACCCTGTATATGCACAAAAGCTGTGCATCATGTAGTCAATGGTGAAAGCAGATTAACATGTATTGCATTTTTATTACTTCAAGGTTCCAAAGAAAATTAAATTTCACTATTAGATGACCCATAAGAAGTTGATATATAGGAGTTGAACAAATCAGTCAATTATTCACATAATAACTCACACACAGTAATTCCTTGATTCTTAGTGACTTTATTGCCTTGTTAGGGAGGAAATGATTAAAAAAAAAAGATTTGATTGATTGACTGATTTTGTTTAGCAGCATATCATCATCTCCATTGATTATTTAATGCTGAAATCTAAATATTTTGAATGCCTTCAACTACAGATAAAATGTATTGTTGGTAATTCAATGTGAATTTGTGATGCAGTGGATATTGGCTTGAAATGAGAAACCGGAGAGTTAGAATTCTAGTTAAATTCATTGCATTCACTTATGTGCAAATAACTTTGGAAAAGGTATTAATCCATCTTTTTTTCCTCAAGCTATGGGTTAAATAGCAGGACATATTGGGTTCTATAGCCTTGGTTGGCAACCAGTCTACCACAGAAGATAATAGCAACCTACTACAGGAAAATCTTCTGCCCAGTCATTCATGTCTCTTTCAAGACATGACTGCCCAAGCGTGTATCCCGTATGGCACTTAAATGACTATATTGCTAGTATTTTAACTATAACAATATATTTGTATACTTTCATAGTGTTTTGTTTGAGGGTTAAGTATTTGCCCATAGCTGGGACCTTAACAATTGCTACAACCCTGGATCAGGGTGAACCTAGGAACAACAATAATTAAGAGGTAGTTCCATGCTTCTCAAAATCTTTAATCATCTAATCAGAAGCCTTGCTGTTGGATTTAGCTTAATGTCATTGTCAGGGATTTGTGAGAATTTGATAAAGGCCAACTTTAGGTCAGAGAATTTCTGAAACATCATTGCTTTTGCAGAGTGCTCACATTCAATTGTTAGCAGTACTTAATAACATTGGTCAAAAGTGTGAAGTTATCGGCTATCAACATGAAATGAGAAACAATGCCAATGCCAACAGAAGGGCTCCTGTGATGCAAACTGCAAATAGCATTAGTTAAGATGAAAAAACAAATCTGTCAAAAGTCAGAGTACATCAGTTATTTAAATTTTGGAATTTGTAGGTGGTCAGTCAAAACACTCAAACTAACTAATGCTAACTGTTGGAAAATGTTTTCAATGGATGCATGAATGTTGGGACTGAACTGTGTATCAATAAAAGTTTCCATTTGTTCAATGTTGGACATGGAATTTTTGTTTCAATGTTGTGAGTTTGCCTGGCATCAATGAATGTTCACCTGTATAATATTGGAACTGAATCTGATATCAATGAAATATCACTTATTTCATTGTTGGGACTGGATCTTATATCAATGAAGGTTCCCTTGGTTCAATGTGATGATTCCTCTGGTTGAATGGGAAGGTATCCTCTAGTTCAGGGAATTGAATTTTGTATCCATGAAAGTTACCCTGGTTCAATGTTGGGACTGGATTTTGTATTAATGAATGATCATCTGTTTCAGTGTTAAGACTAGATGTTGTATCAATAAAAGATCCCTGGTTCACTGCTGAGACTAGGTCTTGTATCAATGAAAGATCCCCATGTTTCAATTTTGGGACTAAATAGTATATGAATGAAAGAGTTCAAAGTTCAATGTTGGGACTAAATCTTGTATCAATGAAAGATCTCCTGGTTCAATGTTGGACTAAATTTTGTATCAATAAAAGATAACCTGGTTCAATGTTGAACTAAATCTTGTATCAATGAAAGATACCCTGGTTCAAAGTTGGACTAAATCTTGTATCAATGAAAAACCTCCTGGTTCAATGTTGGACTAAATCTTGTATCAATGAAAAACCTCCTGGTTCAATGTTGGACTAAATCTTGTATCAATGAAAGATCCCCTGGTTCAATGTTAGACTAAACCTTATATCAATGAAAGATCCCCTGGTTCAATGTTGGCCTAAATCTTGTATTAATGAAAGATACCCTGGTTCAATATTAGAAATAGATTTTGTATCAATGAAGGTTCTCCTCTATTAATGTTGGGACTTAATGTTGCATCAATGAAAGATCTCTTGGTTCAATGTTGTGATTAAATCTTTTATTAATGAAAGGTTCAATGAGTAATAAGACGAGCAATAGGATTGACATCATTATCTTGAGAAAGCAATGACACCAAAATGTACATAAAAAACAAGCTGATATAAACAAGGATTTTTGTGGCAAAATTTTGTTAGGAAACACCAGGTCCTATTATTCATGAAACAGCACTTTGTTGTCTGCCACCTACTTCAGCATCATTGATAACTTGTATAATTCCTTCATTGCAAGAATTTTCTTCAGTTGCTGTAAGCATCAACTGTAAAAGACTGCTGCAATGCCACACTACACAAGTTATACAGTAATAGTTTAAGAAATAGAGAAAAAACTTCAATGTGTTGCCATAGCTACCTAATTCACCAGATCTCGGTCCCGTTGAACATTTATGGGATGTGTTGAACCAAAATGTTTACTTTGAAGAACCTTAGCTGTGTAAATTGTGAGTAATTAAAGGACTTGCTGTTAATTAGACATCCATAAGAATGCACATTAGATTCCATAAGAATCCTGCATAGTTCTTGTAGAATCCCTGCTTGATAGGGTAAAAGTCATTTTGTTTGTATTTGGAGGACTAACATTGCATTAGACAGAATAGTCATAATGTTGTGGCTCATTACTATATATATATTTGGGCAGCAATCTTTCCTTTATGCACATTTCATTATTCATGTGAAAAATTACATAAAAAATTATTGAAAATAAAAGAAAAACAAAAACTGTGAGGAAAAATGTCTTGCGATCTCTGAGGACAAGTTGGCATCATAGATCAAATTAATTGCTCCAGCTTATCACCTCCTGATTAGGCTTAACCCAAGTGTTGTGAAGAAAATTGAGTAGATGAAACTATGTAGAAGCAGTTGATTGTTGTGCTAACACAAAGTTACAAGTCATTGTGATCGAGGGTTTTATCGTACTAGCCTTGTTCAAACTGTTGGTCACACCAGATTATGTGCTCTATCCCAAATCAAAACCTACTTAACTACAAAAATGAATTCTCACAATCATACAAAATGGCCTTCATGATTTAATAAATAGAGAAGATTTAATATCCTCTACAGATGCAATATATTTTAATGAATTCAAAGATATAAAACAAACAATAATTAACAATAATTTCCCTAACCACATAGTATAGAAACTATCTTGCTTATTGGCTATTGTGGCATGTAGGGGCTTCCTTACTTTGCTCGATTCAGCAGTAGCAGCAACAGAAGTGATCAGCAAGGTACCACTAGAAGTCCCAGAGCCAATAAAAATGCTGACCAAGCCCCATTTAGTCTCTTTTACACTCTTCTTTTTCAGCAGCTGCTACCTTCAAGGCCCAGCTCAAAAAATTACTCAACCCTTGCTACAGAAAAGACATAACCTGTCCTGGCAGCTTGACTTGGATTTCTTATTTCTCATAGAAACAAGTGAAGAAATTTCTCTCTAAGAAGCCTACTTGAAGAACTACTTACAATCTTTGCTGCAGAAAACTCATACCAGTCGTAGTAGTTTGACACTCAGATTTCTCATTCTTTGTGGGAACAAGCAAAAAATATCTCTCTATGAAACATCTACTCAAAAATTTGTTAACAGGGAAAAGCAACTTTTTTCCTGCAAAATACTACTATTTTCCACTCTCTTTCAGCCAGAAATAAAAGCTGTTGAACAGTTGTTTCAAGCCTTGGGTTTTGTTCATTCTACTCTCACTGCCAAGCACAAACACACACGCAACTGGAAAAAATTCTTACAAAAGTCAATAAACAAATCAAGCTAAATCATAATACTAAATATAAAACTCATTTAATAATACTATCACAGTCAAAGTTGAGCAAAGTTGAGCAATATATATATATATATATATATATATATATATATATATCACATGATTATAGTGTTTGAAAATTGAAAAAAAAACTTTTCCATCATACATATATATAAAAATCTACAGATTCAGTTAAAAATAAAAAATAAAAAACATCCTTGATAATATTTAATTGTATATTCAAAAGTGGTTGGATATATAGAACATTTGAACTGCTTTTACACACTTTCCAGAAAAGAAGATATTTGTATAAATTCTATAAAATTGAAAAAAAGCTTAATCACAGTAGCTTGTTAGTCATTTATATGAAACTTGTGTAAAAGATGGATTACTGTGCAAATACACAATTATATATATATATATATATATAAAGAAATGTGTTTGTAGTCAGGAAAGAGCTTCTGCTAACATATAAATCTTTTTCTTCAAGAAAATATGAAAAAAAATTCTTATAGCTGTTTTAGCCATTATCCTTCATAACTGCTTTTTACCAATGTAAAAATATGTGATATGAATGAAAATCAATCTGCAAAGGAAAATAATATTTTAACTTGGTTAATCCTGCCAAAAATAAGAATCTAAATATTTCTTTTTGTATGTATTCAAAATTTTCTGTCATTGCATTTAACTGTATCATTATTAATAATAATAGTAATAACCTGGATTTTATAAAGAAACCTTAGCATATATTCACCTTGTAAGCCATCACAATTCTCAGCTAATTTTTCAATGATGTCTGTAACAGAATTTAACACCTGCCAAGCCATTGTAATATATCCTCGAGCAAAATTGTTAGCAGCATCTTCAATTCCTGTCAAGAGAGAGTCTGGATGGAAGAGTCTTTTGTAAACTCCTGTGCGAATAACATCTGTTAAAAGAAGAAAAGTTTGCTTTCAATCACTCCAATTACAATCATATTATGAAAAATAGTACATGTGTATTGAAAGATTGTGTGTATGTGCCTGACATGCATATATGCAAGTGTATGTGTTGTACATGCATTTGCAAGTGATTCTTTTTTCTTAAATAGCTGAAGTATTTTAAATAAGCTATATACTGAGTTTCCTAAAATAAAGAATTCACAAAACTGGGCTGCATAGGTTTAATAGATAAGATGATGATAATTAGCCTAAATCTACTCTGACATTTATTCTATTCAGATGTCCTTGGAGGAGGCAGAAATTCTGATATTTCTCTTTATATATATATCAATGTCGAAACAAAATGTACAATTTGTAGTGGATATATAAAAAATTTGTACATGTTCTAAAATATAATTTATAATAAATATATACATATATATATATTAAAGAACAATATGTTCACCACTTACTTTCTATCCAGGTTTCAGTCATATTGATCTCATCAGACTGCCTGATATGGTTGAAACCTGGGTAGTAAGTGGTGAACATTTTGTTCTTTAATATATCATTGACTCTTCATATTCAGTTATTTTGATTGTGCATTGAACACTTTTTTTAAATAACCATCTGCTGGTCTAAGCAGTACCTCTTATTTTAATTTATCAACAGGGTTACAAATTGCATTACAACGTGGAACAGGTGTATTTGAAATTTCTCAGAAAAATGCTTCTGCACTAAATTTGTATATCTCCCACCTTCTTGAAATATGTGTTTGACGAGAAATATATGTTCTTCAGTTGTTAAAACCATATTGCGATGAAATCTGAAATATAAAAAATATGATGAGAAAATTGCACAGTAATTTCTGAACACCCTGCATAGAGCCATTAGTGGCTGTTGGACTTTAAATCTGAGTAGACCTTTTTTGTCTCTATTTGCTCATATACCATATTGTACTATTATTGCTTTTTCACTAATCACTGACATTATGTATGGGCCTGGTCTTGTTTATTGTCAAGAGTTGTGAGATCAGCACATTTTCAATGTATTTTTTTTATGAATCCTTTTTTTCTCTTAATCAGACTGGTATTTATCAAATTGAAATTGTGGCTAGATTCGTTATGATGTACTTAACACATTATGTAGTATATCTCTGATATCTTTTTAGGTTTCTTGATCTTTTTTGCCAATGTACACCACTGAGATTTTTATATGCTTTATTTTGTATATTCATACCTGTCCTGTTGCTGTTGTTGCTATCTTGCTTGGTACTATGCCTTTTATTATTTTAGAGGTGGTATGGACAAATTTTAGATTAAGATTGGATAAAAAATTTTTGATGTTGGCTGTTATGGAGTTAATAGGTAGGATTATGTGCTGACATTTGTTATGGTATATGAGATTATTATTATTATTATTTGTGGAATTTTCTATTTTTCTTCTGTGGATTTTTTTGTCTTTGCATTTGGCATTGTGCAAGAAATAATGTTGATATTGGAGAAGTTTTCTTCAGGCAAAAAATTGCGGGTTGCAGATTGGGATTCCTTAAAAAAACCTTTATTTGTTGTAGAGTAAGATTCATTGTACTTCCTATTCTTCCCTGCTACAGTGACAATGGACTGCTCCGATGTATAAACATGGCAAGTAGCAACATTAGAAAAGAATTTGATTGACTAAACTTGTCCCATTCTATGTATGATTATTTAATAAATGTTCCCGCTACGTAGTATTTTGTTCCTTCAATATACTAACTAGGCCTTTCCTAATTTCCTAATTATTTTGAACAATGACAACATTACAAAAGCATGTATTGAGAAAAGAGATCTTGGAAAATTTGACACTCGCGATACATATTGAAGTCAAGAAGAAATCAGTGCATAACCAACCTAATGATTGCCCACCACAACCTGATGTATTGCAGAGCAGGCCTCGGCATACTCCCTGCTCTTCCCTTCTATTGTGACAATGGACTGCTCCTACTTATAAATATGGCAAGTAGCCACATTAGAGTAAAAGTTTTGTAATATTTGATTTACTCAACTTTTTCTATGTATAAGTTTAATAAACATCTTCTTTGTTTTCCATCCCTAGTCTTCTGTTCTGTTAATATGCTCTCTAACTACGACCTTCCTAATTCTTGGCTATATCAAACAAAGACAACATTACATTTCTTGTCGAACTACTGATGACCTCCTATTGGCAACAGAAGCTACTGACAAGGTGACATAAGGTCTTCAAGGTAACCTCACGATCAGTACTGCTAGAGCAGAAGTAAGAAAGAAATGCCATAAAATTGGAGTTTCTTACAGTTGCCATACTTTCTCCTGTGGAAAAACATATCCATTGTTCAACCATTTCTGAGATGTGGCTTAAATTTGTTTTGATCTTAAATAAAACTTTCCTGGATTCAATTTCATTACAGAGAAAACACTTGAAATTAAATTTTTAACTTCTGTTCTTTGATTCCTTTTCTCTATCATTTAAGGTCAATTTTCAAGCAAATTATTACTGATGATTTTGATGATTGAATTGTCAATGTTTAAAGTGTTATAGGTAATATGCCCAAAGGCAAAGAATTTGAAATCAGAGAGGTTCACAGTGCCGTGCCATGTTGCAGTCTTGTGTTTGTTCAAACTATTAACCCAGACTTGAACAGGTTAAGATTTTAGTGATCAGGGAAGCATCATCTTGGGAGTTGGTTTCAGAAAGCAGCAATTTGTGAGAAATTTACTCAAGTGGAACTTACATCTCACCAATGAGGATGAGGGTAGTTCACTGCAATGTGCATGGCATGGCAGGTGTTAGCCATGAAGGTTAGAACTGGTAGAATGAAGGTATGTATAAACATGGGATAGTTAGCACTGAACTCTAAGGTTATAAGAGATTGTCATGGGTTAGTTTATCATTAAATAAACTATTTCTGGAAATATTGGAAAAAAGGCATCTTTTTATATAATTCCATATAAATCAGAAGTAACTTAATTGTGGGCATTTATGTAAACTTTTTTCTTAAAATTAGCAGCAGAAGTGGCAGTGGTGAGCATACTATAAAAGAGTGAAACTGAGTTCAAATTGACTAAGATAAGATGCATTTAATTTCTACCCTACACCCTAGGGAAAGGCATGATGATAAATAAATAATACTGAGATAATTAGCGATTTAAATTAAAATCCAAAAAATCATAAGTCCAAGATAGTAATTCCAAAGGACATAAATCAGTCTCCCAAATTCATCAACAAATGCCTTTTAAATTACAAGAGTAAAATATCTTCATTACAACTCACAATATACGACTATATTTGCCACCCGTGAATAGCAAAGCAATCCTGTTGTCCAGAGTAGCGTTCTTTTATTGGGATAAGAAAGGTTGTGATTAGGAAGCATGTACATTTGCCATATTTCGAGGCTTAATAAAGTCAACCCAATCTTGATTCAAATTTTCTTTTTCAATAGATAACATAGAGAACATAATTTCCTTTTTGAGGTAAGACTTAGTTTTCTCCCTCATCACCACACATACCCTAGGGAAAGACATGAACAGGAATAAATAATACTTAAGGGAAAGACTTGAAATGGAATAAATAGTAAAATAATGTAAGGCAAAAAAAGGAATGAATAATGCACCAAGGAAGGATTTAAAGATAAATAAATAATAGAATAGATAAAGGTATGAACAGAAATAAATAATGTCTAAGAGGAAAGACTTGAAGTGGAATAAATAATAAAATAGGGAAGGGTATAACAAGGAATAAATAATACCCAAAGAAAGATTTAAAGATAAATAAATGACCTTATGGAAAGGCATGAACAGAAATAATTACCTTAGGGAATGACACGAAGAGTAATAAAATAGGGAAAGGCTTATAAAGGGATAAAAAACACCCTAGGGAAAGATTTTAAGATAAATAAATAATAGCCTATGGAAAGGCATGAACAGAAACAAATAATACCCTAGGGAAAAGCATGAAGAGTAATAAATAAGACAAAGGCATAAAAAGGTATAAATAATACCCTAGGGAAAGATTTAAAAATAAATAAATAATAGAATAGAAAAGGGTATGAACAGGAATAAACAATACATTAGGGAAAGATTTGAAGAAAAACAATACCCTAAGGAAAGATATGAAAAACTAATAATGAAATAGGTAAAAGCATGAACATGAATAAATAATAAAATAAAGAAAGGCATGAACATGAATAAATAACAAAAGACTTGAATATGAATAAATAACAAATTAGGGAAAAATGTGGAGGAATAAATAGCACCCTAGGGAAAGGCATGAACAGGAATAAATAATACCCTAGAGAAAGACATGAACAGAAATAAATATTATCATAGGGAACAACAGGGAGTAGAATAAATAAGACAATTGATATTTTTGAAAATTGATTAAAAAGAACTCACATATTTTGTGAAATACATCTGTTTGATGATTTGGCATACATTATCAGTGATGTTTTTAACCAAGGTTCATTAGAGTTTTGGGATCTTTCAACATTATACCCTTTCTCCACAATAATCAAGCTGATATTGATCAGGTATTATGTGCTATCTATCAGGTACAACTTTCCTCATTTTTAATCACACACTGCAACTCCTTTTAGCAATTTATAGTCCAATCATAGATAACCTCCGGTTCACCAACAATCTACACTCTTCCATAAAAAAGAATCAAATGTAGTAACAGTTTCACTCTGATAAGGAATATGGCGACACACTTGGCTTGAAGTAGTAACAGTTTTTGTTTCTCTCACTGAGATATATACATGTACACACACACACACACACACACACACACACACACACACATGAAACTGATTCCACTCACTCTTATCTTATTTTCATTCATGTTAATTATCTAATCAACAATAACAAAAATACAGTAACTATGTAAATGAATATTTTGCAAAAGAGAAATTTTTGAGGAAACTTTTAGAAAATATTGTAAGAATGAAATCTGTTTTTATAGCCTCTATCTGTTTATTTGCTTTTTGTGAAATCTTATAAAGGTAAAATAGAACTTTAAAAAAATCATTTAGCAACAACAATTCTAATAAACCGTTCCTTGACAAACTAAAAATTGTCAGCATCTTTTTAAATTGATAAAAAGGATAGCAAATTCATACATTTGTATGTCTTTCAGATACTTAGAAACTCAGGCAAAATTGTGTATGTCTAGTAGTCGTCTATACTTTCTTAATTCAGTATAGAAGATATTAAAAAGCATCCCCACATATATATTAAAATCAACTGTGTTACATGAATAAAAAGAATAGCATTTTCCGTGTAACTCACATTGCTGGAAATAAACACAGTTGCAAACCATTTTCTCTTTGTTATTCATTTTTTAAAATAGAGAAAAATGACTCTTTTTTTTTCTTCACAGATTGTACACCAGATTATCTTCTTTGTTGTGGGTAAACAGCAAGGTAGGCTATTTTTATAGCCTTGGCTGTCAACTAGTCTAAGAAAAAGAAAACTCTGATTCCAAAACAATGTATAGTCAACCAACTGTGTATTTTAGAATGTGAAGTGTGCCGGTCTGTATGCAGATGTCTTTGAGTTTTTTACATTTAGATCCAAGCAAGAGAAGGCATCTGAAAATGTGTGCACAATTCTTCCTCAATATAATCCATGTCAAGTACAAGCCATGACTTCAACTAAAACAAATGGATCAACTGAAATATTGTGATAACAACATAAGTAATATAAAAACCAATGTTGTTGTCCAAACAACTATTGGAATGAATTTTTATTTTGTATTAAGTTATTTTTATACAGTAAAACCTTGATTTAAAGAATTAGAAGGAGAGTGTTCCCTAAATCCAATAAATCCCTCATTTCATAATGAAGCAAGTTCTATAATCGTCATATTTAATGAACATTGCTTTATTAAATCCAAGACAACACACAAATTATTAATGTTATGTAAAATTGTATAAAATGTTAACTGAAACAATCACATACAGTTTTCCTTTCTAATATTGAGGGGCTTTTTTGGAAGTGGTACTGTAGACATGTGCGTTGTGGTGCATTGCGGATGTGTGTTGTGGCGCAGTGGATATCAGCTCGGAACGAGAAATCGGGGAGCCGAGTTTGAATTCCAGCCAAATTCATTGCATTCACTTACGCTCAAATACCCTTGGGAAAGGTATTAATCTGTCTATTCCTTCCAGTTTGGGTTAAATAACAGGACAGATTGGGTTCTATAGCCTTGGTCGGCAACCAGTCTACTGCAGAAAGCAATGGCAACCTACTGCAGGATAATCTTCTGCCCAGTCAGTCATGTCTCTTTCGAGACATGATCGCCCAAGCGTATATCACGTATGGCACTCAACTGACTGACTGACTGTAGACATAATCTGTATTGTAATTTATTTTGTGCTCATAACTGAGGCTTAGAAAATTTACAAACTTTCATGTGTAAATAAATACTTTCATGGTAATTATTCTGATGAACTCTCCTTTGTGGTACCTAGATTTTTAAATGCAGCAGTATATTGGTGAGAAGATTTCATCATTTTACAGCTGAAATGGCTAAATAAAGCCATAAGTTCTATATTAATAGTTTCTTCTATTGCATTTCTCGTTTGTGGAACTCTCTTCTGGCTTCTTGCTTTCCAGTTAACTTTGATCTCCAAAAATTTAAATGCAATGTCAATCATTATTTTCAGTCTTGTCTTCTTAATTCATATGCCCTGTCGGCTGGAGCTTCAGAATATACCGACTGCAACTCTGCAGAGGGGTAACCCCCATCTTCAATGAGATGTCCTGGGCATGATGATGATAGACTACATCTGGGTCCTGAGTTAGATGATAAACTGCATCCGGCAGCAAAGCCTCTAATTGGGAAGTTTTGAGGAGCATGGAACCACCTCTTAATTACCAATTAAGAGGCAGCTTATGCTCCTCAAAACCTCCAATCTTCTCATCAGAAGCCTTATCATCATACTCAAGACTGCAGTAGACTTTAGTAAATAAAAAAGAACATTTTTGTCACTTTTTCTTTCTTTCTTTCTTTCTTTCTTTTCTTTCTTTCTTTCTTTTCTTTTTTATATCTTTTGTTGCCTTCATTTTGCATTCTTTCTTTTGTTATCTGATATTCTATGCCATCTAATCTTCAAATTTATTGGAATTACATTTTTATTTTGCTTGTGTCTCATAAACGAAAATAAGTCAGGTGACTTTAGACAAAGCTTTCTGTGTTTGCTTACTTACCTATCACACTTGATTCTAAATCAATCAACAAGGCTCGAGGAACATATGAAGAATTACTTGTTTCACTAAAGAATGTCTGGAAAGAATTAGTTCCCATGTCAAAAGAATGGTTACTCATCTCCCCTGATGGGAGGATTCCATGTTCTAAACAGTATAATTCCCAGCATGCATTTCCAATTTGTACTCCTGCTTGTCCAATATGAAGACTAATGATTTCTCGCTAAAATAAAAAAAGAATATAGAATTTTAAAAAAGTTTAAACTTCATATATTACTCAATTAAAATTTCTATGTAAGTAAATAATATTTAATTCACAAACAAGAATTAGGCTGATTTTGTTCAAATTTGATTTACTGTCAGCATATTCAAATGACTGAATATGCATTAAGGCACTTATTTATTAGTTATTATATGCTTTAATATTCAAAACAAAATCCTCATTATGATTGTTATATTCACACTTTGACCATTATGCTCTCCAGCCTTCTAAAATCATTCTTTTAGTGGAGGAGAGTAGGAAGAGAATATGTCATGTATCTTTTTTCAACTATTGTATAAGGAACATATGTAAACTTGAAACTTTGAAATAACATTTGCATAGGCAGAAAATATCTTCTTCATTAGTAAAAATAACCCCCAAAATATATCTCTTTAAAATACAAAAACAAAGATATCCCATTTTTAAAAAAACACACACAAAATATATTCTTTTAAAAAAATATATATATCAGTTTAAAAAAAATATATATATATATATTCTTTTTTAAAAAAAATAACAAATATATTCCTTTTAAAAGAATATCCCTTTTCAAAAAAAAAAAAAATCCCTTTATAAAAAATATCCCTTTCAAACCACAGTTTTGGCTGAATTTAATCTGATGTTTTTTTTTTCAAAACATAAGATTGGAACTTATTTTTTGATGTATTTGAAAACCAAATTTTACATTCAAGCAAAAAGGCCTGTGGAAGCTTCACACACAAACACACTTACACAAGCAGGATACACTCTCCAGGAATATTTCTGCAATTAATATAAGTCCAGTCATTGATTTTGAAGCTATCGCAACTTTGCAAAATGATGATGAAGATCTAAAATATCTTCAAAAAGACAATAATTCTTCATTACAAATTAAGGAAATATATATTCCACAAGTGAAACATTCAACTGATGCAAAATTTGTAAAGGAAATTTGTAACCTTTTATTCTGAAAACTCTCAGTAGAAAACTATTTGATACTCTGCACTCAATATCACACTCAGGTATATAATGATCTGCAGGCTGATTATCAAAAATTATATCTGGCCCAAATTCAACAAAGATTGGTCACATCATTGTGTACCATATGAAAAGACCAAAATAGTGAGACACACTAAATCAGCTCCAACATTTTTTTCTGCATACTTGATTTGACCATGTTCATGTTGACATCACTGGTCCCTTCTTTTACTGTGACAAATATTACAATCTTCTCAGCTGCTTTGATAGATTCATCCATTGGCCTGAAATAATTCTCCTTACTGATATCAGTGCAAAATCACTTGCACAGGATTTTATAACTTATTGGGTCGGCAGATTTGATGTTCCCATGACTATCACCACAGATAGTGGAACATAATTCGAATCCTTGCTTTTCACTTCTCTAATCAACCTGCTTTGTACAACTAGAACTTGCACGACTGCTTACCATTTTGAAGCTAATGGCATGATAGAACGTTTTCATTGTTCCCTAAAGGAATCCCTGAAAACAGCACTGAATTATACTTCTTGGTTCAGAATACTCTGTTAATACTTTTAGGGTTAAGCACAGCCATAAAATCTGATTCAAAGAGTTCTGCAGATGAAGTTGTTTATGGCACACCTTTACATCTATCAAGGAGAGTTAGTAATCAAACAAAAGGAACCACTCTTGAATTCTGCTTTATTTGTAGATATATTGAGATTGAAGATCTCTCAAGTAATGTCCCATCTCCTAGACAATCCATCAATGTAACATATATGCCAGAATAACTCAAAAACAGCAACTTTTTAGTAAAAGACAATGCAACCAAATATTCTTTACAACCACCTTACAGAGATTCTTACAAAGTAGTGAAACATACAGAGAAATATTTCACAGTTGTGATTAATAATAAACAAGAAAATATTTCACAGAGTAACTGACTAAAACTGGCACATTTAGAAAATATTAGTGATAATTCATTAGAAACCATTGAGCAGACACATCCTAGAACTTGTTATAGTGGTTATCATATAAGATGGCCTAAGGGACTATTTTCTTACCTGGCATAATAGAAATTATCTCTCTCTCTCTTGAGATTTTTGTACATTTATCTCACTTGAAAGTGGGTACTTTTGTGCCTTAATAAACATAGTATCAGAGGCAGCCCTGAGGGTATAAAAAGCAAGTGAAACCTTAATTAACTCTCTCTTCTAGATTTCCTCCTATCATAGTAAGTGCTATGAACTTTACACACTGAAGCCAAAAGGGTTGTGGATGCTTTACATGCAAGCATACTTACACAAGTCATACTCAAATACACCCTGTCTGAAGTTACTAAGCAATCATATAAACTTCAATAATTCAAGTTTGGTTTAAAAAAAAATGTCAAATCTTCAACTTAGAGAAAACAAAGCTTAGGTTAAAAAATTAGGTGTGTTTTATTGATTTTATTGGATATATTCTGAAAAACTGCCATCTGAAGTTATTAGGCAAAACCAAATAATCACATTTTACTTCAATAGAAAGGTAATGAAATTATCCAAAATTAATCATGAAATTATCCAAAATTGATCAGTATCTATAATAGAAAAAATAAGAAAACATATATGATAAGTCTTTGAATTTTTTACATTTTAATATAGTGACACTCATTCAATTTCTGACATGGTAGTTTTAATTGCTTCCCATAGGTCCACTTTACTGTCATATTGTTTGCCACCTTCATATAATTTTATCTTCACAATTGACCATAGATTTTCAGTTGGATTCAGATCAAGACTTGATGGTGGTCATTCCACTATCTTCTCTTCTGTAAATCTTTTATGCTCAAAGAATTAATTGGTAACTTTAGATACACATTTCACTTTGAAACTGCGAGGCTTGGACTTTTACCATTCAAAGAAAGTCTTGTCCATAAACTCACATTTAACTCCTTCATTGATTTTGAATACTCCAATAATGGTTTGGTCAACAATTCCTGCCCATTAAGAGGCTCATCCCTTGTTCCCTGTTTAGGATGTGGTTTCCAGCTTTTCTCTTTTCCAATTTTCTCACTTTGGTTTCTTCTCTTTTTTTTTTTTCAATTAGAGTAGATAGATCTATCTATCGCCCGGTTCACACTCCACCCACGTCTATTGAACAGGTGAAGAGGCTCATCCCTTATTCCCTGTTTAGGATGTGGTTTCCGGCTTTTCTCTTTTCCAATCTTCTCACTTTGGTTTCTTTTTTGTTTTTTTTCAATTGGAGTAGATAGATCTATCTATCGCCCGGTTCACACTCCACCCACATCTATTGAACAGGTGAAGAGGCTCATCCCTTATTCCCTGTTTAGGATGTGGTTTCCAGCTTTTCTCTTTTCCAATCTTCTCACTTTGGTTTCTTTTTTGTTTTTTTTCAATTGGAGTAGACAGATCTATCTATCGCCCGGTTCACACTCCACCCACATCTATTGAACAGGTGAAGAGGCTCATCCCTTATTCCCTGTTTAGGATGTGGTTTCCTTTTCTTTTCTTTTCCAATTTTCTCACTTTGGTTTCTTCTCTTTTTTTTTTCAATTAGAGTAGATAGATCTATCTATCGCCCGGTTCACACTCCACCCACGTCTATTGAACAGGTGAAGAGGCTCATCCCTTATTCCCTGTTTAGGATGTGGTTTCCGGCTTTTCTCTTTTCCAATCTTCTCACTTTGGTTTCTTTTTTTGTTTTTTTTCAATTGGAGTAGATAGATCTATCTATCGCCCGGTTCACACTCCACCCACATCTATTGAACAGGTGAAGAGGCTCATCCCTTATTCCCTGTTTAGGATGTGGTTTCCAGCTTTTCTCTTTTCCAATCTTTTCACTATTACGTAGCCCCCTGCACATCAGTGGCGTTACCGCCTTGCTCGGGGTGATACGATTTAAAAAAAATAAAAAATAAAAAATAACACTACCACCTCCTTGCTGCTTTCTTTTAGCCACAGGCACATCTGAACTGGTAAAATCCACCCTTTGGTCCATCCATCAGGTCCATCACATATCACTTAAGATTCAAAATTACTTTAGAAAAGTCAATTTTTATGTAATTCTTGGCCCAATTTTGACACTTTAAAATATTTACATGGGGAGAGGAGATTGCTTAGGAAATTTTTTACAGATCCCAATTCACAAACTATCACACACTTTTTGTCCTTGACCACCTCAATTCCTGCATTTTCAAAGATCTGAGCCCTTTGTCAAAAGTGATTATATCACTATAACTCGCTAAGTTGATGTTCATCTTGAGGAAGCAAGTTCTTAAAGCTTTTTTTCTTTGCTTCGGGTTCTCAACTTAGTTATATTTTCAACAGCCTTCTTTATTGTTCGATGATCTATGCAAAGCTCCTTTGATATCTCCAATGTAGACATTCCCTCACTTAATAACTTTGTTATTTTCTGTTTTTCAGCATTTGTTAGCCATGTTTTAACATACTGAGAAAAAGAAAAAATAGTTTTTATTATATTTCAGAGATCTTAAGCTAATATTAGTTTAATCTGCATACTAACTTTAATCAGTCCATTTTCATAAATTCTAAATAACTCAAAACTAACCACTGAAAATTGTAGAAAATCTAGTTAAATATTTTACTAAGGGTTTATTTCCCCAGCTTCCCCCACTGAGGTGAGTTGTAACACAAGGTCAGTTTTTAATGTGGGGGACCCAAGCATGTCTACTCAGGCCACTGGTCAAATATTACCCAGTCTTCGCCTATGCAGTAATTGGGTACCAAGCTTGTTTTAGCTGTTGTTCCCTAGCTAAACCTACACACCTACCACCAGGTGGTGGGTGAATATTTTACTAATGGACAAGTTTAAATTTAACAAATATTGGTTTGCAACTTTTTGAATTATTGAGGTTTATTTGATTTGCATAATAACTTAAGACAGGGTGTATATTAAACCAAAATTTTCATTGTGTATGCAATTTAGTTTTAGGAAAAGAAACTCTTAATCTTTCCTTTTTGTTAATTTTGTTAAATAAATGTTATCTTGCATTGCAAATCAATCAGTCTTGGCTATTTTGTGTATGTACCATTTTCACTACCAGTATTTCATGTATTGTAAAATATTCTTGTAAGAAACCTTACACATTAATTATCAAAGTAACAAAGTAGCCAACAAACTAAAGTATCTTTTTCATAAAGATTTAGATGGCATTTTGCATAAGATCTGAACTTCTTTTTTCACAAATTTGAAAACTAAATTTTACATTTATTCAAGTAATTTTTTTATTGACTGACTAGCTTTTTTTTTATTTTGTTATTTTTAAATGCTTCTCTCAAAAGAAAATGCAATAAAAATAACCTCATCTAGTGTATCATTATTATTTTTTATCACTTTATTATTAATCTTTTATATAATTTATATTTTTTTTTTATGATGGATCTTGTTATACTTTCTCCTCAAAGGAAACTGCAATGAACAAACTTAGTTTATGGCATTATTTTTTTCCTTTATTTACCCTTTAGTTAATTTTTATATAATTTTCCATCAATGTATTATACAGTTCCTGTACTAGTTTTCTGCTGGTGAAGAGGGCCATTAACTCCTACAAGAAATTTTTTACTTTTATTAAAGCTTCATAAATGCGAAATGTTAGATCAATAAACATTTCCTATTTGCTTCTTATTCTATCATTTTGCCAGATTCCAATACATAATTGAGCTGTATTTGATCCCAATTCTTTTGTGTGTGTGTGTGTGTGTGTGTGTGTGTGTGTGTGTGAGAGGGGGGAGATAAAAAATATAGTTTTTAAAGTATGCTATATTGATGGGTCAAAGTGCTTAATATCAGTGATAAAGTGTACGTAGATATAAAAGTCGACATTGAAGTCAACATCCAAATGCAGACATGAAAGCAATTTTTTACTACATTACTTAAAAATTAAAAACTGAAAACAAACAAGAATATATAAAAATAGAATAAACAAACAAAAACAAGTAAAATAAATCAATCCAAATAAATACATAAACAAAGTAAATAATAAACAAATTAATAAACCCGGTATACACAAATAAATGTAAGAAAATTTAGTAATAACATCAATAAAATAATCAATAATAAATAAAAATGTTAATTAACAACACTATAAATAGCTAAAAAACTGTATTCAGACCCACAATTATTCCCACTCAAAATTCCTAAGAATAATTCAAGACACAGCCATTACCGCCTACCAAAACAATCATCAGAATAATGAAATACATTACCCACAATGCAATACAATAGAATCCCACAATGCATCACTGACCTGCATATATAATTATTTGAGCTAAAATACAATGCACATGGCCTGATGATTGTATTTAGCATAAATGAGATTGTCACCTCTGGGTGTTGACTTTAATGTCCACTTTTATATAGGCTGAAAATAGACTACTGTTGGCATATTTTGGTTGAAGCTGATCAGTCCTCACTTTTCAGTCATGATAGAGTTCAAAAAATCTCCTAGTCCTTATGGAGGACAAACTATTTTCTACCCTCCAAACCTCTCTCTCACAGGCATGATGTGCCAAGTCTTTCACTGTTCTATCACTATTTCCATGGATAGTGCTCAAACTAACTACAGACTTTAGTTTCACCAAGTCTAATCTTCATGGCTAAGATCTGCCATGCCACTTACATTGCAGCAAACCACCCACATTCCGTTCTGTATTGCATTGGGGGGAAGTAAGTTTCACTTGAAGAACTTCTGTGAACTACTGCCCTGTGGAACAGACTTCCAAAAGGATGTTTCCTCAATCACTACAATCTTGACCTGTTCAAGTCTAGGGTTAACTATCATCTCCTTCTATCCATATAAATGACCCCTTAACCTTCAATAAATCAAAAACTTATGAACCAATATTTATCAAATTTAAACTCATCCATTTCTACCCTTAGTAAAATATTTAACTTTTCTGCCATTTTCAATGGTTAGTTTTTGAGATATTTGGAATTTATGAAAGTAATCCTTTACCTTGAGTATCCCCTGGGCTTTGTACATGGTAAACCTTACTGTAAAAAAAAAAAAAAATAAGGCCAGGATAGGGTCTCAAGCCTTGAATGTGGCAACCTTCCTAAAGACAATGCCTTGATAAAAACACTTGGTGTACTTGGGCTATCATGAATGTATGAACTGTGAATCAGTAAGAGCATTAGGCCTTATTAAATCTTGCCTTAAATCATTATGATAGAACCTTTGGCAAGCACGACCCACCTTGCTTTGTGCAATATTAATCCCAGTCCTAGCTCCACCAAAATAAAAACACAGCTATGTTTTCATTATAAAATGTTTATACTTCTCCAGGTGTTTGTCTTTATACCTGGTAACTTTCTTGGAATTTTGAACAAAGTCCTATATTCAATCTACAAGGCAGATTATCTTCTTTCCATGTTAAGAAATACACACACACACACACACACACACACACACACAGAGGGTGTGTCAAAAATACTTTTACAAACTTTTTCTGCAAATAATTTGCTTTTGAGCTATTAAATTTAAAGAAAGTTTATGATAGCTGGTGGTGTGTTGCCATGTAGACTAAGTTACATTTGTCATTCATGTACATCTGCGCTAGACAGAAGACCAAGGTTCATTTATGTACTTGACCACAAAAAACACATTCTGCAGGCTGTTGGAGACAACCCAGGTATCAGTACACGTTAAGTAGCTCTAGCACGTCATACATCTCATAATACCACACGGAGGGTACTCCAAGAGCAAGAAAAGAGAATTATTTTTATTTCATATTCACCACATATCATTCCACATAGCTGCATCAACAGTTTATCAATAGAGCCAACACCAGTTTCTCTAACCAAATTAAAGCTGAGATAATTTACCAACCTTACGACAATCTTTTCTGTAGACATTTGTAGTAGTGGGCATTCAACACCACATACTAGGATTCGACTTCCTAAACAATTTTGATTTATTGATAGATCACCAACAAAGAATTATCCTCAATCCCACAACACCATGTTCAAAGAAACTGCAAACATTCAACGACTGTAACAACTTGGTCGTGAATAATAATATACTTGATTTCATTAAAGGCTTTATAAAAATATATCCCAACATTGTATCCCAACATATCAACCCAGTAAGCATATATGGGGGAGTATACCATATGATTGATACAAGCAAGCATGCTCCTAATTTTGCCAAGGCAAAATGTCAAACAGAAAACTTAGGCAGTTAGTGCCCTACAGTAAAAAAACCAGATGACAAATTCAGATGCTGTGATTACTGTGCATTAAACAGCATTACAAAAAAAGATAAATATTCAATCCTGAACATCAATTCAATTGTTGATAAACTAGCCAACAAAACAATATCTAGCAAAAACGACCTGGTATTAGCAAACCATCAATTCAAAATGCACCAGGATGATATACATCAAAAAATCAATGATTTCTCCTCTTGGATTGCACAAATACAAATACATGCCATTTGGACTAAAGAATGCAGCATCTACTTTTCAAAGATACACAAACAACACCTTTCAACATGTTGCCTGTGTATTTGTATACATTTCAGCAATGATTCTTCAGAACACATAGAGATGTTGAAACTGTTATAAAATTCATTCATCATAATAATCTAAAACTTTCAATAACAAAGTCCACATTTGATAGGACTTCAGTCAATTTTTTGAGTTATAATATTAGCCCATAAGGTATTAGACCTATACAAAATAATGTTAGGGCATTTCAGAATGTTCCCCCTCCTAAGGACAGTAAGATTTTTGGTCATTTTTTAGACATAGTAAATTTTTATAGAAAATAATCGCAAACTTCACAGACATAGTTACGTCATTAACAGAAGAAGTATGTATATGCAGTAATACTACATTTACATTAAATAACTTGAAATTTCTATTTATTTATTGATATTAAAAGCAGAATCTGTGAACTTCCATCTTTAGCTCACCAATGGTCAGAGTGTACTGAATATCAGAATAAACGCTCCTATTAGTATTCAAAACAACACAACAAAAATACGCCTTAAACAGTCAAAATATGTAAAGAAATTAACAACACTTAAAACAAAGCAACTTAAAAATGGCTAAAGAAGTAGCTGAAAGCACTTGGTACAATGGACTATATGGATAATTTTTGCACTTCCTTACTTGCACCAAACAAAGAAATGTAAGAATGCTGGATAAACTAAACGGAAAAATGATAAAATTTTCCTGGTCTGTTATATTTAACAAAAGATGCTTAAAAGAAAGGTTGCAGCTCAAATATACATTAGAATGTGTGTGTGTGTGTGTGTGTGTGTGTGTGTGTGTGTGTGTGTGTGTGTGTGTGTGTGTGTGTGTGCGCACTATTAACCTGTCTGATTTTTTTTCAGATTTTTTAATGGTAGGTACAATATTCTAGCAATGTAGAAGCATAATTATAAACAATCTCAAATCCACTGAAGTTTCTCACAGAATTCAGGAAATAGAACAAAGTGAAACAGTATCTAATTGTATTGCCAAAAATTGATTTAAACATTTTAAGATGATCAATTATGATGCTTTAAAATGAAAGACAGAAAAATTAACCATCAGCAACAAAAAAAATAAAAAGAATATCATATTTAAAGCATTATATAAGCTGAACAAATATACAGTTCTCAAGAGTTTTTCCATTATTAATATCATGTTACTAATCAAAGCCATTCTTCCAGAGAATTGCCTTCAAATGTAAATCACAAATGAAACATTCTTATCCTTTCCAAGCTTCCTAGATCGTTCATGTTTTATCTAAATTTTATATAAACATGGATTCATTTCAAACCAGCTAAACCTGTAGACATTCTACCTTCTAATATTATGCCATATCTCATGCCTCTGCTCTTCTTCAACTCTTTGTCTGTATTTTCTTATTCTTTCCCTTATCACTTCCAATATTCACTGCCTATTGATGTTTTTTCTTTCATTTTCCATGAAAAAAATAGATTAGTTTTATACTAGCTGACTATGGGAATTCTACAGTTGTTGACAACTAAAATTGACCATTATCTCATGCCTCGACTTTTCTATCATCCTTTATCTGTATCTTCTCATTTTTATCTGTATCTTCCTTATCCCTTTCAATCATTCAGGGTTTTACCTCAATGTTATACAAACATAGATTATTAGTCTTATACTAATTGAACCAGTAGAAATTTCACAGGTTTGAATGTTATGATTAACGATCTTTTATTCTTCTCCATACTTCTGTCTGTATCTTCTTATTCAATCCCTTAACCTTTTGAATCTTTGAAGTTTTATTTGCAAAAAAAAACAACAAAAAACAAAAAGAAATAAGGAATGCATGGATATTCTAATTTTGCATTCATTGTTTCTTGAAACACAGCAAGCATATCTCTCTCTCTCTGTCTGTCTTTCATCTTCATCACTTTTCTATCTCTCTCTAGGAGTAGTACAAACAAATGGATTAACAGTCTACCGTTCATAGTATTTACTTTTTTTAAAGAGTGCTAGATACTTAGTAGAGCAATATTTATAGTAATATTTATATTATAAACATTTATAATAAAACATTGTGGACTGCAACACTAGCGCTATTGTGTTTTGGTACTACTTGTTAATAACTTGACTTGAAAATAAAAGAGTTCCCATACAATAGAATGTAATTCTTAATAATAAAGAAATTTTATTGTAGTTCAATACTGGAATATAATTTCCCTTGATAACACTCTCATAATCAATTTCCCTTGATAACACTCATCACATTTGGCGGACCACAATTATCATTAAAATTATATAGACAAACAATGGCTAACATTGCCAGCCCTCTTTGCAAATTTAATGCCTGACTGAAAACCACTAACCATCAAATCAAGACAGCATACAAATGAAGACAAACATTTAATTAATACAAAAATTAGAGAATAATCAGAGAAGAGATAATAGAACCAAGTCACTCACTATTTGCAGACCATTAATAAATTCACCCTGCTGGATGCATATTCATTACCGTATATGGACATGATTGGAGCAATAGTACACTAGCTGTTCAAAGTGCTTACCCCCAGGTTGCAATAAAACCAAGTGACAAAGCATATATTGCATTTGAGGCAGGAGATCAACTGTAACAATTTTTCAGAACTCTCTTTGGTGTAATGATTGACATAGCCTGCTTTCAAAGAATAATAACCAAAATAATCTTAAAAGAAAAATTAAAAGGTACCTTCACCTATATAGATAATGTAACCACATGCAGCTATGACCAACCCAACCATGATAGGAAATTTAAGCAGTTTATGAAAACAATAGAATAACGAAAATTAACACTAAACTATGATAGATGTTATTTAAGCAAAATACTATTAAATTACTGAAGACCTACCAAATATGTGCGGAAATCAAGCCTAGGGTCTACAAACCTAGAACAAGTACAGTTATAAAAACCACTAAATCTTTTGAATGCTTTTCTTGGATTTTAAAGAACTACTTTCGCTAAAAATAAGAAATAATTACCCACTAACAATTACGAGTACATAGATGTTCATTGTGGTGCAGTGGCTATCAGATCAGAATGAAAAACTGGAGAGCCAAGTTGGAATTCCAGTTGAATTGGTTACCTTAACTTACGCGCCAATACTCTTCGGAAAGTGTTGTGGAGTAATTTTTCGCACTGAAGGTTATAATCAGGCTATGTTGGTTGCTAATCGACTTAACGCACCCAAAATGTTAGGAACTTGGTAATCTTCCACTGAAAGCTGACTCCTTAGTATTCGGCTAACTGCCGATTAATATCAACTGCCTAGTAGTTCTACTGAACTCCAACAGAATTCTAAAGAACTCCTATGAACTTTGCAAGAACTTCTCAAGAACCATTATCTGAGGAATAGGTGTGTTTCCACCATAACTGAAAGGTATTAAATCATCAATTCTCCCTCCAGCTATGGATTAAATAGCAAGACAGAGTGGGTTCTACAGCCTTGGTTGGCAACCAGTCTACCACAGATGGTAACAGTTCACCCTACTACTGACTTTTCTAATTTAAAAGGCAAACCGTTTGAGCCTTGAAGTAGACTAAATCATGGCAGGTCAATGCACTCACAATCAGAACTTGAGAAAGAAACACAAGAAAGGCCTGGTAAGGTTAAACCATACTGACAATCTCAAAGGACCTGCAAGATCCCTGGTTATTTGAAGAATTTTCTTCCATATAAAAAAATTAATACTCAGGGAGAATTTGGTAATAAGATAAGTACATCCCATTTCCCCTCTTGCTTATAACCATTCATCACAATAAAATAAACGCTTTTCAGCACGAAAGCAGAAAGAGTCAAAAGCATTGTATGCTTCTATTTAGAGTTGTTACTATATTAATGAAGTAAACCTTTATTAGAGTAAAAGTAAGATAGGTAAGCATTTATTACAAAAAAGAAATAAGAGAAAGCTTTTATTACAGAAAAGAAATATGAAAAGTAAACATTTATTAGAGAAAAGAAATAATAGAAATAACATTTATTACAGAACAGAAATAAGTGAACATGTAATGTAGAAAAGAAATAATTATGTTTAGCAATCCTACATCATCAGCTCATGTATAAAAATAATAAAAAGAAATTAACAAAGGAACAGAAAATTTTAATTAAAGTACTATTTCAAAATAGGATTTGTTTCAGTGAATTGAATGTTTCGTTTACTTCATGGCATATTTCCCTTTTCTTTATTCAACCTCAACTGAAATCATTGAGTTCACAAACCTGCACTTTAGTTTATTGTAAAATAAGTATAATTTTTGTCATCATTCAACATCATCATACAGCATTTGTCATTTGCTTGATCAAACATCATTGACTCATTACCATGAACCCAGAATTGCAGCCTTGTATTTTCCAGCATTGTGTAATAGATAAGAATTATTATCATCATCACCATTGTAGTGAGAGAACCTCGAATTTACAGCAATATTGTTGCATAAGAAATATATACCCAAGAAATATAACATATTCTTTTGACACTGCTATTACTGTGTACGCTTTTGACTCCCTCGGCAATGTTTATTTACACGATTTTAAAAAATGGTATGTCAAAAGGATGGTTATTTCCTTGACACCACTATTTCTGCATACATGCACTTTTGACTCCCTTGGCAATGTTTACAAGATTAGAAAAATATATGAACCAAATAAAAGGCAATGTTGTTATTTACCTTTTAAAAAGATTTACCATTTAACATTTTCTAAAGAAATCAGTTTAAAAAGAAATGTTTTTTTCAAAATTTATAAAAAAGTTACAAAATTATTAAAATATGTTAAGAGACGCTCTCAACCTATTTTAGTGAATTTGTGTGGTGAGAGCAATTCTTACAAAATGCATTTTTCAAAATTTAGAATTATTGTCATTATGCATTTCAATTTTCTTTTTCACAGACATTTTTGTAAATTCATTAATAAAAAATTCCTTTTTATATTTATTTCTTTATAAAATTATTCTTTATTTATTGTAGTTAACAATTTTATAATCATGTCAATATAAAATTATTCTTGTTAGAATTAGCAATCTAATAATAAAAGAAATAGAATTTTAATATCGTTGTTGTCAATTTTCAAGAATAAAGAAAATGTATGAATCCATTTTCATATGTGTGGGTCATATTAAAATATTAATCGTCACTTTTTAAAACAACATTGCCAAGGGAGTTAAAAGTATACATATATATATATATATATATATATATACAGTATATATTTATATATATATATACAGTATATATATATAAATATACAGTATATATATATAAATAAAGTATATATATATATATATATATATATAAGTAAGTAAGTAAGCTCTTTCTTTTTTTGCAACCATTTTTTCCTTCCACGTATATACGCGGAGGGTTTTTCAAAATGAGTATAGTGATAAATTTGTATTTATATATATATATATATATATATGGTTACAAACTCACACATATCTAACTGAATATGTTAGCTCTATCACTGATATTGAGTGCTTTCAAATAAGTACCGCGCATATATAATATATAAATAATATAATATATATAACAAATTTCATATATATATATATATATATATATATACATACACATTTCACACACACACACACACATATATATATTCCTCTCTTTCTTTTTTGTTTCTCCAGCTTTCTTCCCTCCTACCTTTTCATCCTTACCCTCTTCTTTGTTCTCATCTCCCCCACTTTTTGCCAATTCCTTCCTGCTTAATATTATTAACCTAGTGTACCCATACCATAAAACATGACAGTAATTTTTAAAAAGTTTTTTTAATATTCTGATGAAATGAAACAAAAGTCTTGAAACAATCTACTGAGATTCAATAAAACGAAGATGCAGAAGTCACAATTAAAATAGAAACCAATGACTGGTTTAATTAATCCATTCCATTGCCTTTGTTTCAATGTTCATTGATTATTCTTGACATTATATAAATTACTTTTTACTCAATATTTTTTGTCTTATAAATTTTATGTGTTTAATATAAGTGAACTGAAATGGTAATATATCTCAAAAGAAAAAAAACTAGCAATAGAACAACAAAGATGACAAAACCTGTCTGAGCACCAACTTGAAGAAAGACGATCATTTAATAGAAAAACGTATCTGAATGCCTTTGAAGAAAGACTTGAGCAAATTAGACTGCAGACTAAGAAACATGACAGTAAAGAAACAGATTAATTAAATAATTTTTTTAAAATAAAAATAAATATTTTATTTATATAGATCATTAAGGAAAGTAATCACTCATTTACTTATTACTTAGAGAAGTAACCACTCATTTACTACCTTAAGTTGATTTACCGTCCTTTCCATGATAGATTGTGACATGAAAGATATAAATAAATACATAACAATAATCATTATGTAGTAGATAAGATTTTCTCAATCAAAAAGTGCAACTAATTTCAATTTAGAATAGCCAAGGGATGAACAGATATTACACTCTACTCCTAGGTAAAAAAAAGTGTAAAATTTATGTATACACACAATTGGCATAATTGTATAGATTAGTTTTTAGAGCAAATGTAGGCAATCTAACAAATATATGAAAGTGGGACCATAAACAAATGTTACAGGTGTAATAATATGTTTTTGCACATCACTGCACCAACTGTGATGACATTCAAGGTCAGCTGCATGTAAATACACTGGTGCTAGCTATGTTACACATATTCATCTTGATTATGGCCACGAATGTCATCAACAAAGAAATAACGACAAATACTTTTCAAGGCATCTGTTGTGTTGGAAATTAGCAAAAAAATATGATTTCCCACTTAATCAGCAATGTCTTCCTTCTGCTATGAGAAAGAGTACTTTTTCTATCTGACTTCTCACTAAGTTCTGGGCACAGAAAACAGATCCTTACACACTCAATGCTTGGCCATCTGTTTACTGATTCCTCTAAATTCACTGTCCAATTCATCATATGAATCCTGGCTGGGAGACCAACCAACCCTTTTTTGTCCACGCGTGTTCTACCAGCAGGAAAGGAAGATCACTCAGACAGGTTTTGAAGGGTCAGTTTTTTTCAGAGGATCTTACTTGTATAGCTATCTAAAAACACTAACAAAACTCTATGTTTAACAATGGACTGGGCTGGAGACAAGATTCCTGGGAAACTGTGGTTATTAAATTGACTTACAAGGAAGAAGAATCTATCTATTCATCTCTTAAGGATATGTGAAAAGTCATATTCATACACAGGATAATGTTCATTTGTATCTTGTTTTATCGGAGGTAAAATAATTTATTTTGAAGATTGTCATTCAACTTACCATACCGAAAAAAAAAGATTAGACAAGCCAAGAGTAGGTTAGTTAACTGCCTCTTCCACTTTATTTTCTCTCTTGCAAGTACACCTGAAAGATAAAGGTTTAATGACAGAAAAATGATTCAACATTTTAACTATATTATCAAACATAAACAAAGTATAGAGAGAGTAGAGCAAAAGTAATGGGGAAATCAATGACAATAGAAAGTAAATATTTATTGTGGGAAAAGAAACAAAAGAAGTAAACATTACAAAAAACATATAAGAGATGCAAGCATTTATTACAGAAATAAGTGAAGCAAACATTATAGAAAATAAATAAGAGAAGTAAGCATTTATTACAGAAAGAATAAAAGAAGAAGCAAACATTACAGTAGAAATCAGAAGTTGTGATGATAGAATAAGCACATCCCATCTCCCCTTCTTGCTTGTAACCATCCCTTACAATAAAATAAACATTTTTCAGCACTAAAACAGAATGAGTCCAATAATGTTTTGTAAACTTTTACTTAGAGTTGTTAATATATTATGATTTTGACTTATTCTCTTTTACAATGATAGAACATATACTCTGCCCAGACAAACTAACTATAGATTCAAATTCTCTGAATGCTGAAAGAGTACCATCATTGGAGAAAAATCTTTCTTGCGGGAATGTTGCAATAAAAAACGCAACAAGTTTTGTTACTCAACAAAGTATGTGTCAGCTAGTGTCTACAAGTATTTCTCAGATGCAGCCCAAGGAATTCTGGATAAACTGTATATCAGAAAGAAAAATGAAATGGTCCCTCGTCTTCTTTTAACCACATAAATAGTTGACAAATTTCTTCAGGAGCAAAACAAACTTAGCAAAGATCATATCTTCACAACTATTACAGTTGAATAATACCATGCAAAACTAATAAGGGACACATTCATTAACAGATTATTGTTAGTAAACATTCATCAGTGTCTACTAGAAATTGAAAACCTTACTCTCCAACAATCTTACAACCAAGCAAGAATTTTAGACCTAGCTTAATATAATGCAGAATCTTTCATTTCACAAGACTCTGTGACTGCAATGATTGAATGACCTCATTTCATTTTTGCCCTCTCTCAACCCTGGGATTCTCATGAGCACCAGAAACCACAGCCTTAATGAGGCACACTTGTTTTTTCTGTGACCACAGAAAAAATAAGCCATGCCCAGTGAAAGACAATAACTGTTCTTCATGTAGAAAAAAGAGTCACTGGTCTGTAATAAACAAAAAAGAGCATCTCAACACTGTGTGCATTATTGTCGGCTACATTTAATTGCTTATTCAAAACTACTATAAAAATCAGAGCCAATGAACACCCTGTGGATGCGCTGGTTGATACAGGTGCTTCAGAAAATTTTATTGACGCAGGTATTGCGAATTCAAACAAATGGAAACATTTTCTGTGCTCTGACTAGCAATGACTATGTTTGATAATATAGTTATTGTCTCAAATATCTGGATACTGTTAACTTGACTTGAAAATAAAAGAGTTCTCATACAATAAAATGTAATTCTTAATATTGAAGGAAACTTTATTGTAGTTCAATACTGGAACATGATTTCCCTTGATAACACTCTCATAATGAAATCACATTTGGTGGACCCCAACCATCATTAAAATTATGTAGACAAACAATGGCTAACATGCCAGCCCTCTTTGCAAATTTAATGCCTGACTGAAAACCACTAACCATCAAATCAAGACAGCATACAAATGAAGACAAACATTTAATTAATACAAAAATTAGAGAATAATCAGAGAAGAGATAATAGAACCAAGTCACTCACTATTTGCAGACCATTAATAAATTCACCCTGCTGGATGCATATTCATTACCGTATATGGACATGATTGGAGCAATAGTACACTAGCTGTTCAAAGTGCTTACCCCCAGGTTGCAATAAAACCAAGTGACAAAGCATATATTGCATTTGAGGCAGGAGATCAACTGTAACAATTTTTCAGAACTCTCCCTTTGGTGTAATGATTGACATAGCCTGCTTTCAAAGAATAATAACCAAAATAATCTTAAAAGAAAAATTAAAAGGTACCTTCACCTATATAGATGTAACTGCATGCAGCCATGACTAACCCAACCCTGATAGGAAGCTTAAGCAGTTTATGAAAACAGTAAAATTAATGTAAATTAATACTAAACTACAATAAATTTAAGCAAAATGCTTGGATATGTTGTTAGTAAAGGTAACATAAAGCCAAATCCAGAACAACTAATACCACTTCTTGATTTGCTGATCCTGAGTAATTTACCCTCTCTTTGACAAGCACTGGGCATTATTTGCCCATTATGCACACTGGGTACCTTCGTTCTCTGAAAAAATACGTAATTAACAGCAATTTTCCAATTTCTCTTGCCTCCTTACACCATCAGAATGTTCGAAGATTTAAAAAGAAATATTGCAGAAGTCAACAATTGACTCTTCTATGCCTCTGGTAGTTGGACTCAACATAACTGTCTCATTAAGACAATCGGGATGACCTGTAGAATTCTTTTCAAGAACTCTCTTGTTGTCTGAGTGGTGACAGTCAGTAGTTGAAAAAGAGGCATACATTCTTGTTGAGTCACTTAGAAAGTGGTGACACTATTTAATTAGTCACTTACTCAAACTAATCACAAACCAAAAATCGGTTGTATTTACATTCAACTCTAAAACAGCATGTAAAATAAATAACAAGAAAATAGCAAAGTGAAGGAAGGGACTTTCTTGCTTCTCATTTGACATAACTTATCGCCCCGGAAAAAAGAATGCTATGGTCAACATGTTTTTAAGGGTGTGCAGATCAATTATCTGTATAGATGATCACCTTAATTTGCATAAGGAAATGTGTCACCCATGAGTGACAAAAATATTTCATATGGTTTAGAAACTTGCCCTTCTCAGCTGAAGTTAGAAAGGGGGCAGTGAAGACCTACCAAATACGTGCAGAGCTGAAACCTAGGCTCTACAAACCTACAGTTAGAAAAGCTACTAAACCTTTTGAAAGCCTTTTCCTGGGTTTTAAAGGGCTACTTCTGTCAAAAACAAGGAATAATTACTAACTAACAATTACCAACGAGAATATAGATGTGCGTTGTGGTGCAGTGAATATCAAATGAGAACAAGAAATCAGAGAACCAAGTTGAAATTTCAGTTGAATTGGTTACATTCACTTATGCACAAATACCCTCAAGAAAGGTATTAATCCATTGCTTCTCCCTCCAGCTATGAGTTAAATAGCAGGACAGACTGGGATCTATAGTCTTGGTTGGCAATAGAAAGTAATGGAAACCTACTGTGGGAAAATATTCTGCCCAGTCAAAGACATGGTCACCCAAGCACATATAATGTATGACACTTAACTAACTGACTCTTGTTTTTCATTCACTATTCCCTGCCCAAATATGAGAGTGACATCCGTGATTCAACCCCTATGCTCTCTTTTTACCATCTTCAGATTACCTTCTTACATCCACTTTACATGGATGCCAGATCCAATCTTTATGCCAGATTGTGTCAAGCAATTCTTGCAAGACCACCCTGAGGGTAATGTTTCACCCTACTGCCAACTTTTCTAATTCAGAAGGCAAACAGTTTGAGCATCAAAGTAGACTAAATCATGCACCCAAACTCAGCACCTGAGGAAGAAACACAAAAAAGGCCTGATAAGGTTGAGTTATTTTGAACCTGCAAGATGCCTGGTTATTTGAAGGATTTTCTTCCATATAAATAAAATCAATACTCAGGAAGAATTTCATAATAAGATAAGTATATTCCCTCTCACAATAAAATAAACGCTTTTCAGCACGAAAGCAGAAAGAGTCAAAAGCATTGTATGCTTCTATTTAGAGTTGTTACTATATTAATGAAGTAAACCTTTATTAGAGTAAAAGTAAGATAGGTAAGCATTTATTACAAAAAAGAAATAAGAGAAAGCTTTTATTACAGAAAAGAAATATGAAAAGTAAACATTTATTAGAGAAAAGAAATAATAGAAATAACATTTATTACAGAACAGAAATAAGTGAACATGTAATGTAGAAAAGAAATAATTATGTTTAGCAATCCTACATCATCAGCTCATGTATAAAAATAATAAAAAGAAATTAACAAAGGAACAGAAAATTTTAATTAAAGTACTATTTCAAAATAGGATTTGTTTCAGTGAATTGAATGTTTCGTTTACTTCATGGCATATTTCCCTTTTCTTTATTCAACCTCAACTGAAATCATTGAGTTCACAAACCTGCACTTTAGTTTATTGTAAAATAAGTATAATTTTTGTCATCATTCAACATCATCATACAGCATTTGTCATTTGCTTGATCAAACATCATTGACTCATTACCATGAACCCAGAATTGCAGCCTTGTATTTTCCAGCATTGTGTAATAGATAAGAATTATTATCATCATCACCATTGTAGTGAGAGAAACTCGAATTTACAGCAATATTGTTGCATAAGAAATATATACCCAAGAAATATAACATATTCTTTTGACACTGCTATTACTGTATACGCTTTTGACTCCATCGGCAATGTTTATTTACACGATTTTAAAAAATGGTATGTCAAAAGGATGGTTATTTCCTTGACACCACTATTTCTGCATACATGCACTTTTGACTCCCTTGGCAATGTTTACAAGATTAGAAAAATATATGAACCAAATAAAAGGCAATGTTGTTATTTACCTTTTAAAAAGATTTACCAATTTAACATTTTCTAAAGAAATCAGTTTAAAAAGAAATGTTTTTTTCAAAATTTATAAAAAAGTTACAAAATTATTAAAATATGTTAAGAGACGCTCTCAACCTATTTTAGTGAATTTGTGTGGTGAGAGCAATTCTTACAAAATGCATTTTTCAAAATTTAGAATTATTGTCATTATGCATTTCAATTTTCTTTTTCACACATTTTTGTAAGTTCATGAATAAAAAAATTCTTTTTAGATTCATTTCTTTATAAAATTATTCTTCATTCATTATAGTTCACATATTTTCATAATTTTGTAGATATAAAATTATTCTTGTAAATAAGCAATCTAATAAATAAATAGATTTTGATATCTTTGTTGTCAATTCTCAAGTATGGAGAAAATGTATGAATCCATTTTCATGTTTGAATCTTATTCATCATCACTTTTTAAACAATAACATTGCTGAGGGAGTTAAAAGTGCATACAGTAATAGCAATATCAGGGAAATAAACATCCTTTTTATACACCATTTTTTACCATTTTTTTATCATTAAAAAATCATTGGCATGGTGGGTTTTACCTGTTAAGGTTAGAACTGGTAGAACAAAAGAATATAGTTTGTCTGAACAATTTCCATGGAAATAGCAATAAAATAGTGAGAGGCTTGTGAGATTTTGTCTGTGGCAAAGGGGTTGTAGGGTGAAAAATAATTCCTCACCTACAAGGACATGGATATGCTTTTGGAATCTATTGAGAGTGGGAAGTGAAGACTGGACTTATATGGCAGTAGTACTCCATTTTTGGCCTGATCTGGCCCTCGTAAAGGCATAGGGTAGCAGGAGGGGTTAGGTACTTGCTGGAGGGGTACAGGTAATCGGCCACTTTTCAGTATCTTTAACAATGAATCATATATAGGAGTTTCACTTGAGTTTAAAATCGAATAGTCACTCAAAACATGGGGCCTCCCCTGAGTGGATACTCATTCATTGCGACAAGGGAAAATTCAGTGTCTATTCAGTAATGGTGGAATGCCAATAGATAAATAAACAGATATTAACATGGATAGATAGCGATGAAGATAGATAGATAGATATTAGGTAAATAATTTTTGCTTTGAGGAACCAACTGTAAAATTTTGAAGAATAAAGTTGACAGACAAAATGAAAATTATCTATGATTCAGCCTAATATATATATATATATATATATATATATTTTTTTTTTCATTTGTAAACGAGTTATTGCACAACCCAGGTTTCTACATTTTGGTGTTTTCAGGCAATAATTTTACAATAAATTATTGTAAATCACCTGAAGACACCGGAAGGTAGAAACCTGGATTGCATAATAACTTGTTTACAAATGAAAAATATTCAAAACTCCTACAATATAATTGTATTGAACACTTTTTAATACAACTGTGCACAGGTCTAATTTAATTATGACCAAAAACTAAATAATTAAATAATTATATATATATATATGTATCACAGAGTGGGTAGTAAAAATATTTAACACATCAGTTTTTATCAATTTTACAATAAAAATTGTTCAATTTGAATGATACATACTTCAAGTATTTACTGAACATTATCTAACTAAACATAGAGAAAAATTGAAAAATATTGTTTTTATGTACTTCTATTGCCAATTTTCAAGTTTGACTGTGTACAAAAATATTTAATACCCATACAAATAATATGGTAAAGAAGATATTTTAAAACTAATTTCAGTTAATTTGATATGGTTTGTACTTTAACCAATCACAGGTTATTTTTAATATATGCATTAACGTCACTCAATCGGCATATAGTGATAACAGGTTTAATACACTACAAACTGTTCCACTATCTAAACTTATTAAAAGAATTGTCAAATGATATACGACAGAAGATTATAAAGCTGCACAAAGATGGTAAGGTTTATGGATGAATTACTCAAGTTTTAAATTTGCTTGTGTGTACAATGTTGTTGCTTGAAAGTGAAAAAATATGATACTAATGAAAATATTTAAAAGAGCGGTCATCTGCATAAATTAAATGAAGCTAATGAATGATGTATAGCCAGAAATGTAAAGCAACAACTATTTTTGACTCCTTGAGAAATTCAGAATGATCTAAAAAATGCCGATATTGAAGTAATTGAAGATACAATTAAAGAGCTCACTGAATCGTACAGACCTGTATTCTAGATCACCAAGAAAGACTCCACTATTAAAATGTAAACATGTGCAAGACCATTTGAAATTTGTTAAAAAGTATGAACATGAATCAGATGAATTCTGGAAGAATGTTATTTAGTCATATCAAACAAAGATTGAGGTTTTTGGGAGAAACATGTGCACCTAAGTATAGAGGAAAATAGGAATTGAATACAACCCAGTGAACACTATCCCAACAGTCAAATATGGGGGGGGGAGGGGGGGGGGTGTAATGATTTGAGGTTGTTTTTCACATACGGAGTAAGAGAATGGAAGTCATCAAAGAAGGATGAATGCAGCAAAATATAAACAAATCTTATCAACCCAGCTATTAAAAAGTGCAACAGCTTTGAAGCTTGACTGAGTTTTAGTATTTCAACAAGACAACAATCCAAAGCACAGGGCTAAAACAACTCAACACGGGTTCAATGAAAATGGAATTGATGTCCTGGAATGGCCTAGTCAGTCACCAGATCTGAGTCTAATAGAAAATTTATGGTAAAACTTGAAGTTGGGAGTACACGCAAGAGATCCAAAAAATATCAAGGAACTGAAGAAAGTCTGTATGAGAATGAGTGAAACTACCAATATCTTCATGTAAGAAGCTCATTGAAAACTACAAAAATGACTAGAGGCTGTAAAACAGTACAGAGGATATGCTACTAAATATCAAATTGAATGACTTTTTTGTGAAATTTATAAAAAACTGATGTGTTAAATACTTTTACTATCCACTGTATATATATGTACATACATATGTATATAGAAGTGGATATTGAAGTCATTGCTCAGTGGCCTGACAATTGTGTCAATGGTCTGACAATTGCATTTAACATGAAACAGACTGTGGCAGCTGAGTGTTGATATCAATGCCCACTTTTATATTTACATACATTTTATTCCTGATATTGAACACTTTAACCCATAAATATACCTTAAAATTCCATTTTATTATATATATGTGTGTGTGTATGTGTGTGTGTTTGTGTGTGTCTGTGTATGTGTGTGTGGTTGCAATTATGATTGATGAAAATTCTGGTCCTAACATTTAAGAAAATCAGAATTTAAATTCTACAAATGATGAAAATGTACTTATTTTATTTAACTGCAAATCAGACCAAATGAATTTTCATTTTTGCATAACATAGATGCTTTTTAACATAACATTACATAATAAAGATATCTATGGGCACAAAAAATCTTGTGCTAATCAAATTGACAAGTTTACATTATCACTGTCCTCTCTCTGCCACTATATGGCACCAAGATGTATCAACTCAGCAAAACTTTTGCTTTCTGTGACTATGGCTTCGAGTTCTACACCTTCAGGATCATTGATGATGTGCACTGGTTTAACGAGGAGCTACAGTAGAAGATTTGCCAGCTGAATATCCTCTGGGCTATCATTCAGTGCCTTGTTTGCTGGCTCAGTCATTTCTTGTTATGACCTGATGACCATCCTACCAGAGTCATCTACCAGTTTAACCTGCCATCTGCAAACTGGTGACACCCTTGCAGCAGACTACACAGTTGCCAGGACATCTAGCAGATTAATCTAGCACTGGAGGATGTTACAATGTTCTGCCAAGATTGTGAAAGCTGGAAGAACAAGGTGGATCTTGTGGACTCACTACTTTCATGGTATGAGATTTATCATCAGTAAAAGCAGCAATGAAATTTGAATACAAGCAGTAATGATTTTTAAACACTTGGCTTCTATTTGAATTATTTCTAATCTGATGGGATTTTTGCTGAGGGAAAATTTGGTAGGAATTTCACTCATATATGTTATAAGCAAAGACAGGTTATCATGAAACTTGCATATAATCCTAGTTATGAAAAATCAGTCTTTTACTACAGTTGTGTTATAATATGTGCTAATTTGTTTTCCAATAATGGTAAAATAGTGGTATTTCTTAAAGAATATTTTTATGAATAAACAAAAGATAACTATTCTAGTTTATTTAAAGAATTTGTAATAAGTTTACTCCAAACTATGTAAATGCCTCTAAAATATACAACAAGTACAAAATATTCAAGATGTGTGGATGAGTTAGCATGTAGCTCCATCTGAGGTAAGGGGTTCCATAATTTCATTAGTCTAGGGTCATAATCTGACCATGGTTATAAGTATAATGATGAAAACATTTACTCAATGACAATTCAAAATGGAGGAAGAATTGTGGAAACTTGGGATTGCAAAAGCAGGAATGTTACTCAGGACTCTAAGAACCATTGATGTACTGTAAATTAAATATTTGTAAATTTTATTGAATTTTTTGTACTCACTGTAGTACTTTAAATTTTATATGCAAATAGATTATAAAATGTAAGCTATATTAAATGAAGAACTACATTTAAATAAAACTGTTTACTATTTTATTTTTAGCATTTATTATTCTTCATTTATGCTTTAAATCAGATAAACAATAAAATTATATTGCTTTTCTATTTTAGACATAATACAAAAGGTGTTATTTTATATTGCTTTCCAGTGTCAAGTCTGATCTGAAGTCATATTTCTATGAAATATTTGGTAAGGATTAAAATTACTCTTAACTTTAAAAACCAGCTCCCTAAACACTATAGCACAAGTAAACAGGTAATAACTGGGATCCATTATCCATGTTTGGTAATTCCTCATATTAATATTTTATTTTTATGCACACCAACCAAAATCCAAGCAATATTCAAAAATTAGAAATTTACTAATCAACAATATTTTCAGAAGTATATAGTTTGTGAAACAAACTTTAAGAAATTTTATTATGAGTCTGGAAAAATTCAACAATATTTTTGCAAAAGCAATTTTATAAATTATTTCTATATATGAATAAAGTAAAAAACAAATAGCTACATTTGTCAAAAAATTTAATGTTTATGTTTATAAAGATTAATTTTTTTAACAAATGTAGCTATTTTTTTTACTTTATTTATTCATTATTTTTTGTCAATAAATAAATATTTATCTTTCGACTTTCTAGGTGGTTTTATTTACAAATGTAAAATAATTTTTATATTTATAATCAAAAACTAATGTAAACCAGTGAAATTACTATTAACTGTATTTAATGATTCATTTTTTAAAAACATACTGATAATCTATTTATTAAAATCAACAACCAGCTCAAAGAATAAAGTAACATTCTGAAAAAGCCATACTTATTTCATCAGGTCTTTAATTTCAATTTAATTTAAAAAAATATGTCCAAAATTCTTCTCTTGTTTAAAAAATAAAAGCAGATTTTCGGATTTACATAATTAATCAACTAAAAAATTATTTCACTTACAATCATTTGAAAAGGATCAGGATTCTTTTTGTATCGAAAATGCTAGTCATAGCAAAAAAGAAAAGAGAAAAAAAAATAACTTTATATTTCACAAGGGGGAAAAACTCTTACATTTTTTATTTTTGTTTTTTTCAAGGTCATAATAGAACAGTTTGTCCATTGTGATGTCACATCTGTCATTGACTCCATGCTGGTTCATATATTCCATACCATGCAATATTGTTTTTTCTCTTTTATCAAATCCTTACACAATTCAACAGGATAATTACAAAATCAAAATAAACCCAATAAAGGTATTGTATTTTTATTTACTCGTAAGGAAAACAAATTAAACATTTTTTGACTGAAAATGTAATGTAACTTACAGTATAAACTTTGTAGTTTTGCAAAAATCAACATAATAATTGTTTTATTATTTTTTTTTAAATAAAAGATATTTTCTATTTTCCATTTAAACATTTCACTGTTTTAAAACTAGTGTTGAAAACTTTCACATTTACTTCGCTTAAATAAGAAAAAACAGATCTTGTACTTAACAGAGAATTTTGGGGTAAATTTTTAGACAATAAACAATCACAATTTGTTCTTTTAATTTTGCAAAGTTTTTCTTTCATTCTGTCTTTATTTTATATATAAAAAATATTAATCTTCTATAACCCTGAGAAGAGACATCAACATTCAAAATTCTGTTCAGAATTGAATTCTTTCATGTTGTTGATTTTTGCTTAATCCAGTGGTTCTCAAATAGTGGTGCACCTCATATGTAGAGCAGAAGAGGTTAGCAGGTGAAAGGAAATGGTTGAAAGACAATCAAAAATTTAGAAACAGCTTTAAAAAAATTCATATGCTAAAAAATAAACATGATTTTAAAATTTTATTATGGATTATGACTACCACTACTAATTGCATGCATGAGGCCCAGTATAAATAGTTATAGATAATTATTGACTGATTTTATCACTGTGATATTTTTTCCTTATATAAATTATTAAGAATAAACTAGGAGTCTGCAAATTGGAGGAGAGATTTATCAAAGATAATATTCTACTACGAATCTATGGTTATCTCCCTTTAACCCTCTCTCTGTTTTTTATCTTTTTAAATGTAGATTTATCACACCAAATTTGTAGAGAAACAAGCAAATTTTTATTCTGGAAATACCACACAGAGAAAAAGTTTTGGAACCACTGGGTTAATCTATTCTTCAGTTTTTGTTAAGAGTGTAATGTGCAAGATAACCTTCAGAAAAGAAATTGTCAAAATGAATGGAGCTCTTTGCTTTGTGATTAACATTAAATCTTTAATTAAAATAGTAAAGAAGAAATAATAAAAAAATGATTTTTTGAGGTTCTGATATAAAATTATTTTACATGTAGTATAATTTCCACATGGTTCTAAAATATCCAATTTCAAAAAAGCCCCACTGTTCCAAATTACATCCTTTGTTATTTTCCAATATTTACTGGGGTGGAGTGAGAACAGCTCCCTCTCTTTCTTTTTTTTTTTTTGCAGATAACAGATGCCTTTAGATGTCCAGGGTTGTATACATGCTAGAGTAGTAGTGGTAACCACTGATTGTGGAGACTAACAGAGCTCCCTATTTCTATTTATTTTCAATACTTTGGAATCCTTTTTCTTTTTGTTTATAATTGACTGGCCTCTGACAACATGTGTCTAAAGAGAAAAGGCCTTAAACATCCACAAAGTGAAACAGCTAAAGAGAAAACTTCTATGGTCATTGAATAAATGAACTGGATACTGTTTGCATTTCTTCTTTATCTTTGTTCAATATGATCTCTTTTTTGTGACCTTAAAAGGTTAATAAAAAAGAAAAACTAAGAAAGGTATTTGGTTGTTGCTATTTGAATGATTGTTAATTGAACTGTAATGTCCTTGCTTTTGTTGAAGAAAAGCAGAAATAAAAAGAGAAAACTGTTTATTGCTATTTGAGTTCCTGTTAATTGAATTGTAGAATTCTTGCATTTGTTGAAGAGAAAAAGAGAGGAAACTTTTTTTCATGTTCTTAGTGGAATGACTGTTGATTAAATTAAAGTGTTCATACTTACCTTTAATTAAAGTAGCTTACATATCACTGAGGTTAAGCAATGTTTAACCTGGTCAGTCCCTAGATGGGTGACTACTTGGGAATACCAGGTGCTAAACCATTATTATTTAAAAACAAAATTCTTAAAATCTAAAAATATTTTATGGCTTTAAATAACCCTGGAAAGGGTTGATAAGCCATAGAAAATGAATCAATTATTCAATACTGATTATTAAATACTGATTAGCTACACTGGCATGCCCTTTAGGTTTATTTACATCCTCTGGAATATAAATGTAGAGAAACTAATGTAGCCACAAAGTGAGTGATCAGTTTATGTAATGATTGTAATATATAACTGATCTCCCACTTTATATCCACATTATAATTTCTTGTCAGTTGATAGGCCATAGAAAAGAAATCGGTCAATGAAATACTGATTGACTACACAGGCATGTCTTTTAAGATTTATTTACATTCTCTGAAATATAAATGTATAGAGAAACTACTCTAGCCACAAAATGAGTAATCAGTTTATGTAATGATTGTAATATAGAACTGATCTCCCACTTTATATCCAGATTATAATTTCTTGTTTGTTTATGAAATTCTGATTAGGTATGAATCCATGTTTTCTCCCTATAGAATTCATGTGTTCTTATTTTTATTGAAGAAAAGAGAAAAGTGACAAAAGAGTTTAGGTATTGTTGATTGAATGACTATTGACTAAATTGTAGTATTCTCACTTTAGTTCAAGAAAAGAGAAAAAGAAAAAAGTGTTTAAGTATTTCTATTTCAACAATTAATTAATTGAACCATTGAATTATTAATTGAATTGAACCATTGTTGCTTTTTTTTGTAAAAATAAGCAAAATGTTTCTTGATACTGCTATTTGAATAGCTGTTTGTTGAGTCCTGTGTTATTTTGTTGCAGAACAGGGAAAAAGTGTATAGTATTTAGGTATTCTTGTTTAAATGGCTGTTGACAGAATTAAAATGGTCTTGCTTTTCTTGAAATGAAAAGGAGAGAATTGTTACAGGTATTACTATTTGAATGACTATTAATTGCATTGTAGTATCCTTGATTTTGTTGAAGTCAAGAGAAAAACTAAACAAAAAAAAAAAAACACTTCCAGAAATAGAAAACCCCAGCTAAATGTCAAAGAAATGTTGCCACCCACTTCAAACACACAGAGAAAAAAAAAGTGATGAAAATATCAATTGAAACAGAATTCTATCTTTAAAGATTACTGTAGCGGTGACTAATGATTTGGACAAACTAAATTTCTTGACTTTTTTTCATTGGGCAAATTTTATAAAATTCCCTGACTCTTTTACCATGTTAATCATTTCAAATCCTTGTGGACATTTGTTGACTTTGAGGACACTATTTTATATATACTGTCTGGAAACTGACAACAGCTTTCAAGTCATGTAAAAATCTGACTTTCAAACAGAGAAGACACACAAACATATAAAACACACAAATATATACAAGATGCACAAATATATCAGTCAGTCAGTTAAATGCCATACGTGATACACGCTTGGGCGATCATGTCTCTTTAGAGACATGACTGACTGGGCAGAAAATTATTGCACAGTAGGTAGCCATTACTTTCTGTGGTAGACTGATTGCCAGCCAAACCTACTGAACCCAATCTGTCCTGTTATTTAACCTATAACTGGAGGGAAGAGATGGATTAATAACTTTCCCAAAGGTATCTGCACATAAGTGAATGCAAGGAATTCAACTGGAATTTGAACTCAGCTCTCCGATTTCTTTTTCTGAGCTGATATCCACTGAAGATGTGCAAATATATAAGATGCACAAACATATAAGATCTTAAACCCACAAAAATATAAAGACAAGCAAATACACAGACAATGTTATAAAAAATATCACATAAAAAACTACAGATGCAAGAAATTCCCTGACTTCTAAAAATTTTATTAACATTGTTCAGACTGTTGTCCTCATCTTTATTGTCATATTCACAATGTTTTGGCTGTTGTCTGCTCCACTCTTCTTCAGGTGACTGGAATTTTGAAGTGAACCCTTTATTTTGATCACTGTGGTAGATTGTTCTTGTTCAATGAGTCATGTCACTTCTGAAACATCATGAATTTGACAATAAAAATGAGGACAAATACCACATCTCAGAAATATAGACAAATTCTTAAAATTTGTAGGAACATTCCTGGTCAATTTTTTATTCTCTGATTTCCAGCTTTCCATGATCACTGGTCACTTTGTCATTACCTATCTAAGATAATTTTATTAATAATATTAATCATCAAAATATGATTACTCTAGAAGCCAGATGTTAAAAGAAATCAGAAACTTTATGAAAAGAAATTATTTTTATTGTAAAAAACAAAATATTTTAAATTTGCAAAATCTAAGTTAAATGGTGATTAGTATTTGGAAAAATTAATCATTTTTGATTTGAATATTAAAAAAAATTATTTTGCTTTCAGACAGAAATTTTGAAATATATTAAATATGTATTTAAATATATAAATGTCACTTTTCCCCTAGAAGCTCTTAGAAGCTTAATTAGTGTGTGACATCATCTGCCACTCCAGGGTAATCATTATTTTCTCTGCGTTTACCACACTCTACAAATCATTTTGAACCAATTTCCAATTCACTTTTATATGGAAATCAGCCAGAATTTGCAAAAATATAATCAGTCTTTCAGAATAAATGCATTATATTTCTTCAAAGATGCTGTCATTTTGAAATGCCAGGAGGTAGCTTATGGGGAAACTATTTAAAAATTACAATTATCAGGTGAAAGCATCAATATTGCCTTTTCAAAAATCTGTACCACTACAGTCCATCTGAAGTTATTGTGCAAATCACATAAACTACAATAACTCAAATTTGCTTTGAAAAAATTTTGTCAAATTTTAAAAGATTAATTTTTAGACATCAAAACAAAGCTAGAGTGAAATTTTTAGATAGTTTCAGCATGTTTTACGAGAATTTATAGATTTATTATAAAAACTGCAGTCTGAAGTTATTATGCAGATTAAACTAATATTAGTTGAAGGTCTCTGAAATTTAATAAAAATGATTTTTTTCTTTTTTCCCATAATAAATGTTGAAATATGGGTAATGGAAAGAATCTAACAAATGTTGAAAAACAGAAAATAACAAAGTTATTGACTGAGGGAATGTCCACACTGGAGATATCAAAGGATCTTTGTAGAGATTCTCAAACAATAAAGAAGGCTGTTGAAAATATAACTAAGTTGAGAACTAGAAGCAAAGGAAACATTTTAAAGAACTTGTCTCCTTGAAGGGAATGTAAACTAAAGTGAGTTATAGTGAAACAACTACTTTTGAGTGGTGCTCAGATCTTTGAACAGGCTGGAATTGAAGGAGTCAAGAAGGACAAAGGATGTAAAATATTTTGCAAATTGGGATCTGTCAAGAAATCTCCTTGGCAAACTCCTCTCAGTGAAAAAATATTTCAAAGTGTCAAAATTGGGCTAAGAAATACATGAAAATCGACTTTTCTAAAAGGGTGAATCTCAAGTACAACTTGATAAGAAAATCTTGATTCGCACTAAATGGACCTGATGGATGTAGCAAAAGATGGATTTTATCTGATGAGGATATGCCTGTGGCTAAATGAAGGTGACAGCGTGTGGGCATGATCTGGAATTGTCAACCAAACCATTACTGAACTATTCAAAGTCAATGAAGGAGTTAAACTGAACAGTGCTAACTATTGCAATTTCATAGACAAGACTTTCTTTGAATGGTACAAGTTCAAGCCTCGCAGTTTCAAAGTGACAAATGCATTTATGCATGACAATGCACCTTCTCACATATCTAAGGTTATTCATAAATTTTTTGAATGTAAAAGGTTTACAGGAAAGAAGATAATGGAATGGCCACCATCAAATCCTGATCTGAATCATATTGAAAATCTATAGTCAATTGTGAAGATGAAATTATATGTAGGTGGCAAACAATATGACAGCAAAACAGACCAATGGGAAGCAATTAAAACCACCATGTTGGAAACTAAAACAAGTTGAAGTAAAAAAAAAAATTAACAAAATCACTGGATAATATATTGCTGGCTGTTATTGAGAACTAGGGTCACTATATTAAGAGGCAAATGCTTCAAAGAATTCTCATATGTGTTTGCTATTTGTTCTATTGTAGATGTGAATCAGTTGTTGATTATATTACATTGTCAATGAAGTAAAAAGTGGTTTTCTGGTTTTGCACAATAACTTTAGATTTCAATTTTCATCATAAATCAAATAATTTTCATAAAAACATGTTGAAATTACCTAAAAGATTTAACTTAAGCTTTGTTTTGATGCCAAAATTAACCTTTTAAAATTTGACAAATCTTTTCTCTCATTCAATAAATGTTATTTTCTGTTTTCCAGCATTTGCTAGATCCTTTCCATTCCTCATGTTTGAACATATACTATGGAAAAGAAAAGGTTTTTATCAAATTTCGGAGACCTTAAACTAATATTACTTTGATCTGGATAATAACTTCAGGTTGCAGTTTTTGAAATAAATCCAATAATCTTTATAAAACATGCTGAAACTACCTAAAAAATTTAACTACAGCTTTGCTTTGATATCTAAATTAATCTTTTATGATTTGACAAAACTGTTTCAATGCAAATTTGAGTTATTGAAGTTTATGTGATTTGCATAATAACTTCACATGAATTGCAGAATTTGTTACAAAGACAGAAAAATTAAATCGCATCCTTTTCAATAAAGGTGAAATTGTTATAAACCTATTAATGTGTTAGGCCATATATGTGACTTTAAAATAAAACTCACCCAAGTAAACTGATCCACCAATTAAAACAAGAACTGAACTTGTACAATTTTAAAAGTTTGAGTTTGTTCTGTTTGAGTTTTGTTTAATGGCATATCAACCTCTGGGGGTTATTTAATGCCAAAGAGGTAGGGTTTTAAGGTATTTTTTTTAATGTTTGCTTATAGTGAAAAGGTTGATTTAGTCAGATTTTAATAAAAATATTTAGTTTTTATTCTTTTTTAATTTTGAAAACTGAAAATGTCTTCGAGATTTGTATCCAAAAATATTTTGCTGAGAATAATCTTTTCCTTCAAAAATGTGTGACGGTCAGAATTTTTTCTTCAAAAATGTATTATTGGTAACATTTTTCCTCCAAAAATGTACATTTTTCTATAAAAGTTTTTTTGTAAGTTTTTTCCATATGTACAATTATATGTGAAATATTTGAATTTGTATTTCTTCCATCTTAATTTCACTTGCTTTTTATCACAACTTCTTCTATGTCTTCAAGACATGGTTGACCATGGCTCTCCACAACTTCCTCTCCCTTGTGGCCCATAGCAGTTTTCTCCCTTTACTAAATCTCTCACCCTTTATTCCACCAAACTTGTCAGGTAAGTGGCTCACTTCCTTCCCCAGTACTCTTGCCATCAATATACCCTGTTAATGGTTAAGTTTTAAAGCCCTCTTTCCTCATTATGTGTTTTATACCTACCTATATACAGGAATAGGATGTTCCTATCCTCTTAAATATGTGGGCAATATTGGCGAGGAGAGAGTAGAGTGATTATACTGACTAGAAATTCACTAGCGGTGTATCTATTTCATGCAGTGTGCAAGTTTTGTATTTGTTGATATACTATTAAATATATATATATATATATATATATATATATATTTTTTTTTTTCTTTAAAAGTGTATTTTTATACTTTCAAAGTGTTTTGACCCCAGTTTTAGGGTTAACTATTTGCCCATAGCTGGGACCCTAACAGGTGCTACCACTCCGGATCAGGATAGACCTGGGAACAACACCAATTAAGAGGTGGTTCCATGCTTCTCAAAACCTCCCAATCAGAAGCCTTGCTGCCAGATGCAGTTCAATTTTAAAAGAAACCAAAACAAAAATATTAAACAAAAATATTTATTAATCAATTGAAAATTACATATAAAAATCATTCAACCAATAATAAAATGATTAACAATGATAAAGATAAAAAATATAAACTATATATTCACTCTACACACACATATACAAACATGAGAGGATGCTGAAAAGTTCTCAACCTGATCAAGAAGAATGACGGAGAGCTATAAAGCTTACATGCTACTCCCCTAAAGTTCAACACAGCACAATGTTTTTCAAGTTTCTCTAATCTTTAGAACAAAAATAAAAAAAAAAAAAGAAGAAAAAAGAAAAAAAAAGAAATTTGATATCTGGTCATTGAAACTCTGATTTTGGGAAGTGGGTTGGCCTCAGAATTTTTTGCAACCTCTTCAACAAACATTATTCTGAAAACACTGTTTCAGTCATAAATCTGTTTTAAACAATTGAAACAGTACAAAACCTGTTAAAAATTATTTTTTGATGTATTTTCTAAATCCAAATTTCGAAGTAAAAGAAATAAGTCACAATACAAAACATGGAATTTTCAAAAAATTTCTATTTCCAGAATCCATAAATAGTGGATATATCTGAAAAATTGATTTTTCCCTTGACATTGAGGCATTATTTTTAGAAAAATCTTTAAAAAAAATTTTTTTTAGCGTGACCAGCTTAGCCAATATTCCAAATTTTACACCGCACTGCTCAAAGTAAATAGATGATTTCATTATCCTGATTTAAAGGAATTTTGTGAATCAAGTTTAAACTTAAACTAAAGTTATGTAATCTAAACTAATCTAAGCTGGTTTGGAAAACTCGAATATTCCCAAAATGCTTTTCACATTTCTACTGGTCTGTGTGGACCCACTAACATAAATACACATGCATACATGTACAGGGTGTGATGGGTAAATAGTCATGATTTTATATTTTCAGTTTCATGCATGCATGTTCTTTGTTTTTGATTTTGTCAACTGCACAGTATATTAGGGTCAGTTAGGCACTGTCTGGGAGAAAAATAGCACCATGACGCAATTCACTTCACCAGAAATTTGGAAATGGCATGCTGTACTGCTTGGCATTCACACTGAAAGCAGCAATACAAACATATCAGAGTGTTTGGGTATCAATTTAAAGGACAGTACTAAGGATTTGGAAACAGTTGGATGAGTCTACTGGTGATTATGAAATTGTTTGGACTGATCATTAGTGATGACAACGTTGCGCCTCCATCTTCCCACAGGGCCTCAGATTCAACATGGAGGCCTACATAAAGTTACTTGAGGAGATAGTGCTGCCCTGGGTCAAGAGGGTAGCTGCTAGAATACCGTATGTCTGGCAACAGGATTTTGCACCATGTCACACAAGCAGGAGAACCCAGTCATGGTTGTCAAACAATTTCTGCAATCATATCACCTTTTATATCAGGTCCCCTAACTGCCAGACTGCAGCCCCTTTGATTATTATGTGTGAACACAGCTGAGCCAGAGACTAACAAAACTCCCTGTAACACCAAAGATGACCTGAAGGCAAGGATTATGGTAGCATTCACCAACTTAAACAAGGAGACTGTTCAGAAGAGTCGCTGGAGATTTCAAAGTCGTCTAGAGGCCATGGTTGAAGTGAGTGGCGACTTTATTGAATAAATTTACTGTTTATATTTCAAGATATTTTTGTATAAATTTGGTAAATATATCTGTTAAAATGAGATGTCAGTGTTATTTTCATTTGCATAATTTAGACAATTTATCCATCGCAACTTGGATGTGTAAGTTTTTTCCATATGTACAATTATATGTGAAATAATTTGAATTTGTATTTCTTCCATCTTAATTTCACTTGCTTTTTATCACAACTTCTTCTGTGTCTTCAAGACATGGTTGACCATGGCTCTCCACAACTTCCTCTCCCTTGTGGCCCATAGCAGTTTTCTCCCTTTACTAAATCTCTCACCCTTTATTCCACCAAACTTGTCAGGTAAGTGGCTCACTTCCTTCCCCAGTACTCTTGCCATCAATATACCCTGTTAATGGTTAAGTTTTTAAAGCCCTCTTTCCTCATTATGTGTTTTATACCTACCTATATACAGGAATAGGATGTTCCTATCCTCTTAAATATGTGGGCAATATTGGCGAGGAGAGAGTAGAGTGATTATACTGACTAGAAATTCACTAGCAGTGTATCTATTTCATGCAGTGTGCAAGTTTTGTATTTGTTGATATACTATTATTCCCAACCTCTGTTTTGGTGATTACTCTGAAAACTTTTAGGGTTACAATATTACGTGTCCAAAAAATTTCGGCTGTTTTTTCCTGATCTTGAGTATAGACATTCTTTCTGCTGCCATTTTCTTTAAAACTCTCCCAGGCCAAAAGTAAAGTATAAATCCCTGGTAAAACTGAAACTTCTTTTTTTTAGCCGTGGGAACTTCATGTGACAGCTGTTTTACTGATTAGGCTAAGAAGGCTACTGGGTTGTAGTTAGTCAATATCACTGTATATATTGCTTACTAATTATCATGAATCATGATGTGAAAGTTGCAATAAAAAGCAAGAGATATACGATGAAAGAAATACAAGCCAAAAATTAATAACAATTGGCAGTATTTCATGAAATAAATTTTAATAATATTGCAATTAATAGAAACAATCATAGAATGACTATTTGGGAGTTGTGAAAAAATAAAGAGAAATAAGGTAAAAGAAATACAAATAAAATATGAACAACAATAGGCAATGTTTCATGAATGATATTTGAATAATATTGCAATTAGTAGTAACAATTGTAGAATGATAGTCTGGGAGTGTTGAAAAAATAAAATGATGACAGAAATACAAATCAAAAATCAATATTAACAATGCACTGAGAATTTAAAATAATATTTAAATATCTTATTAATAGGTAAAACATAAAAATAAAAAAATTAAAAAGAGGCAATCTGTACCTACAAAAAAAGGTATGTCAGAAGGACATTTTTTTTTCTCTTGATGCCACTATTATTTCAATTACCTTCACCCCTCGGCAATGTTTATTGTTTTAAAAGTGATGATTAGAATCTTAATAAAACCTAAACATATGATAAAAGAGAATTTATAAAATATTTTATTCTTGAGATTTTACAACAAAAATATTAGACACTATTTATTTACTAGATGGGTTATTTATAAGAATAATTTTATATTTATAGCATTCTAAAAACTAATACATTTGTATTAAAACTAATGCAATGCAATATCAACTTATAAAAAAATAAATATGAAAACAATTTCTTATTCATAAATTATAAACATTTACTGAATTATTAGAATATGTGAAGTATAAGTAAATCTTTATTATTTAGAAGTTTGAATTGATCCAAGGTTTGGCCAAACAATCTAATGATTAAATAGTATTTATTATTTTTGTTGTCAGCTCTCAAGAACAAGAAAAATGTATAAATTTATTTTCATATGTTTAGGTTTTATTAAAATTCTAATCATTGCTTTTAAAAAAAATAAACATTGCCTAGGAGTGAAGGCAGTTAAAATAATAGCAGTATTAAGGGAAAAACTGTTGTTCTGACACTTTTTTTTCAAGCACAAAGGTTACAGACTGCTGTAAAGGATTTTAAAATCATTAAACACTAATATTCAGGCACATTTATTGTCTCAATTTCAAATCATTCAACAAATGTGTATACAAATGACTTATTTATTAATAAAGATAGATGTGTTAATTTTATGTGATCACAGATTAAAAATAAATATTAAAATTTAATCTATAGTCATATATATATTTTTCTGTTTCTTTTGTTTCCCATATAATTTTATAATAAATTTCTATATGAATTATATTCTTGCATTATTTATTAGGTTATATCAAATATAAATAATATATAACATGGCTCTTCAAATATTGTTTGTTATTTTATGTTATTGCATATAACATTATCTTGTGAAAGTGTTTTTTCTCTTGCTTTCCCAAGTGACCTTACCTTGCAGTAACAAAAATCTAAGTAGTATGAAATAAAAAAATACTTTATTAAATCAGCCACTAATGTTGTTCAGGACCCCGGATGAAGCTGCTGCAGGATCTGTAGCATATGTTATAAAAGGACTCAAAACTGCAAAAACATAATTTGTAAATATTAAATTATTGACTACTTTATAGAGCTTATAAAACAGGTAAATATTTAACTTCTATCGACGTAATAAACAAATGCAGAATACAATATGATGCAAATGATTTCTAATGAGATATTTGAGTAGATTTAGAAGATTTGATAAAAATGTTACTTGTAATTATGAATAATTAAAGATACAGCTCTTGTTACGTGTAAACATGACAGATTGAAAGAAGCCGGTTTCACCAGGCAGGTTAAATGTATTTAATGTTGGGCCCTCAAAAATGTGGGGCTCATAACATTTGCTTTGTTAATCTGGTTAATCTGGCACTATTGTTGTTGCTAAAAACAAAAAAATAAATCTAATCTGAAGTACAGTTCAAATAAAATTTATAAATATCAATTTATACATTTATCCAACGGAAGGCAGAAAGTAAGGAAGAAAGAGATTTTCAATGATCAGGAATTAAGACAATCTTTACTGATAGAACAATAGTGACAACAATTTGCAGCTTGTTGAATTATGAAGATAAAACAGTTTTAATATCTTCATATTCCAATATCATCAATGAGAGGTAAGAGGTTGAAGAAATGTTTTGTAATTTTAATTCAATGTCATGTAAATGATTAAGTTTAGTAAAAAATAGAGTTTCTTATATTTGGTTTGGGTATTACAAGGTAAAAAATTTGGGGATGGATTAAAGTAATAGCTGACTCATATTCCCATCTTTGAGAATATTCAAATTTGTCAATCACATTGCAGTCAAGTAATTAATGTACTAATAAAAATGGACAAAAGAAGAGATGACTGCTTAATGTCAGCAATAAAAGAACAAACACAGGAGAAACATCTTTACAATAGAATTTCTATACAAAATGTTTGTTTTCCAATGATTAAAATAATCAACTTGGTCAAGTATTTTACAATAATATGGAAAGTGATATTTTTTATGAAGTTTTACAGGTCTACAGCCATTTCATTTTTATAAGCATATTAATAATAAATTAAAATATAATGGACACCCTTTGAATGGGCTGAAAAAGACGGATCAAGTTGTCAACATAAAAAAATGAAAAATTTCATACACAAAGTTTTTATAAGGGTATTTTAAAGTTTATAAAAGTTTTCTTAAAGAAAGAACATTTAGTTATCAACATAGAACTTTTTCCCAGGCTAGACAATAAATAAATTTTTTAAAAGTATAGCGACATTTTGTTCGATTAGTACCTGACAGGTTATATAACTCTTAGCATTTTTTTTAAATCCCAAAAATCATATAACTCCAGGCTTAATCCCAGAATGTATGGATTAAAAACTTCTAAATTGTTGACAATTTAAAAACATTATTATTTTTTTTACAATATGGGTTACCATTCAAAACTGAACTTACCCATTCTCAATTAAAATTTTACACATGCCTAATTTATAGAAATGTCATTAGTTTTATGAAAGACTATTCACATATACATTTAAAAATATTATTTCCATCCCATAATATTTGTTACATTTGCATACAAATTTCATCTACTAAATGTAACAACTATTATGGGATAGAGGAAGTCTTATTTATTATCTGTCCAATTATAGTTGATACATTGGCATACACATTTCATATACTAAATGTAACAACCATTAGTATACTACAGGGATAGTATTCCTTTTTTAAATAAAATCATATATATGAAAATAACAATTAAGGCAAATTTGTTTTTTTTTTACAGTGTTTTATGAGTTGATTAAAAATTAACAAAAATGAAAATAATTTCTGTTTTTTAGTTTGTTAATTTAAAATTTCATGTTATATGCAGTGGTACATTAATCTTGAAGAAGGCAACACTTATTGAATCTAATAAAGGGTTGCCATTTTTAATGGATGGATGCTCATAAAGAGCAAAACATAAATAACATTCAAGATTGCTTTGTTTTCCAAGTTAAGCATTTAAAAAATATCAAAGCATTGCATTGTCTAGAATGTTGATGCCAATTTTTAAGGGAAATTGAAGCACAAAACAAAATTATGCTATTAAATATTTATTCAACTAAATATGAACCATTTTGTTGCACAACCTTTCTGTTTTTGCCTTCTGCTTAAAGATCCTGTCTTCCTAGAATTTCAGTGGTTTTTTGGCAACAAACTCATTAAGGTGGTTTTTATTTCATCCAAAGAATTAAAATTTTTACCATTGAGATTATTTTCCAAGGACCTAAATAAATGAAAATTCAAAGAAGTAATGTCTAGTGAATATGGCAGGTGGGGTAACACATCCCAGCCAAGCTGCAACAATTTTTGCCAGGTTACCAACAAAATGTGAGGTCTGGAATTATCCTGATGGAAAAACAACATCTTTCCTGTTTGCCAATTCTGGGCATTTTTCTTGAATTGCTGCCTTTAATTTGTCTAGTTGTGAGCAGTACTTTTAAAAATCAATTGACTGGTTATTTAGCAGAAGCTCATAATACAGAATTCCTTTCCAGATGTCCAGAATGACTTTCTTAAAATGAAGACCTGCTTTTGGATAAAGTTGGCTCATGTTGCTTACCCCAGTTGCTTTTTTGCTGAACCCTGTTGTAAATAATCCATTTCTCATCACCTATCAAAATTTGCTTAAAAAAACAGTGCATTATCATCAAGTTTATACAGCAAATCATGGATAGAAATGTAATCCAAAAGATAATTTTCCTTCAGATCATGTGGTACCCAAATATTGTAGCAATTTGAGTATCTAAGCTTCACTAAGTGCTCATGGATGGTAGATTTTGATAAATTTAGTGTTTCTGCCAATTCCTGTATTGTGTAACACAGGTTGTCAAGATTTAGTTGTCATCTGTAGAGTGAAGGTCTGCCTGAGCATTCATTATCAATAAGGCTACAAGCACTAACTCTAAACTTAGCAAACCACTTCCATACCATCCTATCAGCTAAAGCATCTTCACTGTACACAACACATTTTTTTTTATTGCTTGCAAGGCATTTTGTTTTTATGGTAATAAAAAAGCATCAAGTGCCTAAAATGCACCTTATAATTTTCATAGGGATGCAAAATTGACATGAATTTTAAACTTTCTTTCTAAAGAGATAATTTGAAGTGTGCTCTAGTTGGAAATGTAAGCATATTACATCTGTCGATAAATTTGACATGTTCTAACATGTTGGAAAAAATGACTCAAAATTGGCATGAACTTTCTGGACAACCCATCACATTAAAATATCAAATTTAGATAGTGATTAAACATACTGGGATAGTTAGAAAAAAAAAAAAAAAGCATAACATTTGACAGATAAAAATGCATTTGAATACATTTAGATCAGTGTTTCTCAATGTGGACACTAGTGCCCCATTGTGGGGTCTGTTATGTTGAAAGTGGGCACTGGGAGTTTTTATTTCATGGTGTGTGGGGGACATACTCGAGGACGGTGGGCATTCATCTGTTTTTTTTCTTTTCAAATTTTAAAAAATTATTCAATATTGGCTACAAAAGAAAATTTCTGAGAGGTACCTAAAGCTGTGGAAAGCTATCAAACTTTTCTTCATTGCTTTTCTAATTTCCAAGATGGCTGAACATGGTTTCAATGCAGCTACACAGCTTCTTACTAAAGAAACTGTCTGCAAATTACAAAATGAAGAGATCTATGATTACTTCTAAGTAGTATAGAATCTAGAGTAAGAGCCTTAGCCAGTAAGCACTAAAGTCAACCACTGCATTGAAAATATTAAAATAATATATCAAATAAGTTTTTTTTTAAGATTTTGGTCATTGGCATTTATAATAGAAATGAAAACAATAAAATTATTTTTGCACTAATATTTAAGTGTTATCTTGCTATGAAAGATGAATTGAATATTAGTAATTTAATTTCATGGGGAAGGGGGTGTTGCAGTTGACAAAAAAATTTGTGCCCAAAGGGGTCACTGGTTGAAAAATGGTTGGGAAACACTGATTTAGATTAACATAGAAATAAATATGACAATAAATAGTCTGGTTGATAGATATAATCACAATGAACAACAAAAACAAAAACACTCCATGTATGAATAAATACATAAATACTCAGAACAAAGAATTAAAATAAAATGTTAATAATAAATAGTGAAAGAATTTGCTTGAAAGTTGATAATAAAAACAAGAATAATAATTGACTACAGTGAAAAATTGAAAGTAAAACAAAGTATTAAAAAATGAAATGACACAGTCATTTTGCTATCAAGAAAGGTCAATAATAAAAGCAATATATATTTCACATGGATAAAAACATTTTCAGAAAAAAGATTAAAAATTGAAATTTTTATTTGTTCAACAATTAAATAATTTTTAGCAATTTCTTGCAATAACTTTATTTATTTTCTTATATCAAATCGTATTTACATTTTATTTTAACATATTTCCTATGTACAGATCTTATTGACTTTAAAAATTTCACCATTAAAAATTCTTTAAATTAACAGCAGTGTTTTTTTAAGTAGTGGTGTTGCCGCAGTATAAAGTTTTCCTTAGATTTATTTTCTGTTGTTTTGATGATAATCATCAAAGAGCAAAATGTTAACAAGAAAATAAAAAAAAATTAAACATCCAACTGGTTTTCACATATTCCATCTTACATACTTTGTTCAGATTTTAAAAATCATGCATTTATCAATTTTTGAGAAGTATTTTTTAAAATCTTTTCCCAAAAACAAGTCCTTTTTTTATCATTTATGATTGACAATCTTTGCTGATTTGCAACACAAAAATCTTTAAATTAATTTAAATTTATGATACAACTAGAGTTATATCAAAGATTAATGTTTTATTATTAAAGTTTTACATTATTATATGCTTTAATATTCAAACCAGCATGATCATCTACGTGTGTCTGGTTTTCTGAATGTTGAGAGTGCTCCTCACGATTAAGAAAAAACTGGTGTTATATAACTCTCTTAGTTCCAGACCTAAGTTGTCTATTGGCTAATACCTACCCAATATCGTTCATAAGAAAATTTTGTCAGCACCACCATCTTCCCTCAATAGCCGATTGTGGAAGAGGACGTAAATCTTGGTGCTTACTACACCCCACGCAATCAACTCTGAGTCTCTGTTGAGTTGATCCGACTCTCCATTACAATAGACAATGTTAAAGAAGGCTGAAGAGTACAACAGCCAAGATGTTGTTGAGTATAACAATCAAGATGAATGTGCTGGTTCAAATAGCAAAGCATGTAATAATGATAATTCCTCAATAGAAAAAATAAAATTCTATGTAAAAAATTTAATAATCACTTTGTATAATTAGTATTTTCATGAGTATTCTGATCATTTCTTTTTCTAATTTCTCTTGTTTTTAATATGAAAAAATATAAACTTACTTTTGTAGTTAATATTCCAATTTTTCTAGCTTGTATTTACTAACCCCAGTGATAAGATGTGCTACAGGGTGGGTGGGTTTAATGTGGAGATTTCCCTACATGTACATAGGACCGAAGAACAAAATTTCCCTATGACCACTGTTAAGCAGGTATTAGTATCCATCAATTATCTCTTTTCATTGAAATAAGAAAGGTATCACTGCATGGTTGGAACTCTCAGGGCTTGAACTGTGAACTGCCTGAAAGCAGAAAGATGGCAGAACAGAGGAAGAGATACTCTACCCTGATCCCTGTCCAATTTTCTTTATACTGTGATAAAAGAAAAACAGCCTGAAGAGGATGCCTATCTAGATTTAAAATTGCAATGTTCTTTTTACATTGTGCAGATATCAGCCTTTTGTATTATGGACTTCAAGGAGCATTTTTGTTACATTAAAATTAACTACACAAGTTTTAAGCCATATTTAAACACATGCATGGATATGTGTAATTTGTTGAGTCACTAACTGTCATGAGTGACAGTAGATAAAGCAACCTGTTATATTTGTGTTAACAGTAAAACAAAGAACAAAGGTTTGGTTCCCTTCCACTTACCCCTTGTTATTTCTCTGCCCTTTGTCCATAAAATGCCAGTGAGAAAACAATAAGGTAAAATTAAAGAAAATTCAAAGCTAATGTTTTTTTTTAAAGTATTATTAAAAATTCTAACTGGAATTTTGTCCTATTGTTAGCGGGTCCAAAATCAGGTTGAGAAATAGGGAGAATTATGTATTGGGCTAGATTACAATTGTACAGAAGCAATGAATAACTCCCCAATGAAGATATACTATATTCTTCAAAATAGAGATAATTATTGCTTAAGATACCTCGATGGACCACTGTATGAGATGATGCTAAAAAATGATCAGCTCTATAAAAAAAAAAAAAAAAATTTCCAGTTAGTTAGATTTTGGGAAGAGGGTTCAACTAAGAACTTTTTATTGTCCCCTTGATTGTATATGTATATGTATATGGATAAATTACAATATTTACTAAAAATATTGAGAAATAATTAGTACTGCTCAAAAAAGTTAATATTTTGGCAAACAAATTTTTTTTAAATATAGAATTCTACAGTTTTCTTACTTGATTGGTAGTACCCATCAAAAATGCATTTGTTTGTTAAATAATTAAAACAATCTTTTTAAAAGTTTATATCATGGCATACTTGAACCTCTAGTTAAATATTCACAGTGCACTTAAATTATTATGATCAAAAAAAAAATAGTAAAAAAAAAAGTATACTTTTTATGATTTATCTGTCTACATTTCTGAGATGAGTATTGTAACTATTTACATCATTCAGATTCTTGTCCTCATCTTTATTGCCATATATATGAAGTGTTGGCCATTGTATGTTCCAACTTTCTTCAGATGATATATGCTGGAATTTCAAAACAAACCTTTTATTTAGTCCACAGTGGTAGATTGTTCTAATTCTACATGCCATGCCTTTTTGTCTTTTTTGGTTTCAGTTAATTCAGTTTAGTAACTCAACTCTCCAAGTTTTTGTTAACTTCTGGCAACAGCAGGGGTGAACAAAAACTCTTTGGATTACTCAAACAACTCTTTTATCTAAAGTTGTCCATAGAATTAGAACAATCTACTTCTGTGGACTAAATAGAGGGTTTAGTGTGAAATTTCAATGTATATCACCTGAGAAAGGTCAGAGTGTACAAGGGTTGAAACATCATGAATATGGCAATAAAAATAAGGACAACAGTCTGAACAATGTAAATAATTTTTTTTATGATTTACTTAGCACAACCAAAACAATTATCATAATTTGTAATAAAAAGATAATAATTAAAATTATTTATAAAAACTTTTATTTTTCTGTTTATTATAATTTAATATCTAAGCTTGAAAATTTTTTAGAAACCAAAATGATATAATATCTGTTGTGGAATATTTTAAATACAATCCTCTGTTATTTCTTATTTCTGTTAATTCTTCCTCTACTGAAATATTTAAATTTGCTGACATATACGTACTTAAACAAAGGGATTTCTCACCCAATTTAGAAGTCTTATGTCTAGTATACTGACTTATCAATTTATCTCTTTTGTTATAATCGATCTCTAGATGCTCAACCTCCCCATTTTGTTTTTGGCGTCCTTTTATCTTTTCAGGGTCAATTTTCAATTTTCCCACTCCATTATTTATTTTTATCTTTCCTTCTCCATTAGTGAGGCTGCTTCTTGATCCTGCCTATTGGTAGAATACAGCAGCTACTCTTAGTTTTGTCGGGTGAATGGAGCTTATTATTATTTGTTATTTTTAATTTTAAATGTTTTGTTATATATTAATTTGTTTTTTCAGATTCATTCCCTTTCCTCTTCATCATACAAATTTTTATATTTTTTTCATTTGACATTATAAGCTTTTATATCATGTTTTTTTTAGGTTCCCCAGTTTATATGTGGTATTGTGGGACATGTTGTATTGAATGGTGATGGATGAGTTCTTGTAATGATTGAGTAAATTGTAATGCATGAAATGATCATGATTCTATGTATAGAATAGTTAGCATCAACCAGCCTCTCCCCATATCTCTTGAGGCATTGTGCCACATTTATTCATTCATGAACACTAAATAAAGTATTGAATTACCAATTTAAATGGGTTTTAATTTTTATATACACTTATTGTGCTTTTCTTTTGAAAATAATTTAATCAATGACCATTAACATTTTTTGTGGCACAGCACACCATTTGCAATTCTCTGATTGAAGTCTTCTTTTTACAAATTGTTAATAACTCAATATTGTCCTATTGTTATACTTGGAAATTTTATTGTTTGTTACAATAAGAAATGCTGCTTTAAGATTTTTCTCATTAAAAAAAAAATAAAGTTAATGAAATATATATTTTCATAGCATAAGTGTGAATCAATTTCCTACTCTTTATTATATCAAATAACTATCAGGTGATTGATTTGTTTCTGACTTATCAACCTTTTGCACATTATTTAAAGCCAGAAAATATTTTTAGATTCTAAGAATGTTTCTTTTTGAGATAATAAGGATTTACTGATACAACCCACAGCTGGAGAGAAAAGAGGTTGATTCATACCTTTCCCCAGGGTATTTGCACATAAGTGAATATAATGAACCTGATTTGAATTAGAACTCAGCTCTCTGATTTTCAATTCTAAGCCTCTATCCATTACATTACCTACACAAGCTTATAGCACCTGATATTCTCAAAGCAATCACCTATCTAAATATCAACCAAGCTCAATATTGTTTAACTTCAGTGATCGTACAAGAACTGTTGTTTCAATGTCATATAGCCATAAGCGCTTTATAACACCTGTACATCCATGCTTACAGCACCTGGTATTTCCAAGCAGTCACCCATTTAGGTACTGGCCAGGCTCAACATTGCTTAACTTCGGTGATCGTACAAGAACTGTTGTTTCAATGTCATATAGCCATAAGCCCTTTACAACACCTGTACATCCATGCTTACAGCACCTGGTATTCCCAAGCAGTCACCCATTTAGGTACTGGCCAGGCTCAACATTGCTTAACTTTGGTGATCGTACAAGAACTGTTGTTTCAATGTCATATAGCCATAAGCGCTTTATAACACCTGTACATCCATGCTTACAGCACCTGGTATTCCCAGCAGTCACCCATTTAGGTACTGGCCAGGCTCAACATTGCTTAACTTCGGTGATCCTACAAGAACTGTTGTTCCAATGTGACATTGCCATAAGCTTGTACTAATATTTTAACCAAATGAGAGCATGGAAACTAACTCATAAAAATATACAGTAAAACTAAACTTGGATATCTTACAGAATAATTTTATATTATTTTAAAATAATTTTTAAATATCTTACAAAAGTTCATGTCACAGTTTTGTTTTTTACTTTTTTTGTTGGTAGTCATGTTAAAGCAAACAGACATATAAAATGAAGTGAATCCTAGCATAGTTCAAACCTGGAAATAGGCAATTATTTATTAGGCTATTGTTCTGCTCTTTCAATATAGAATAAAATTATCTCAGAAATACTAAGAGTATTTTTAAAGTTTATAATTATTTGAATTAGTCACTTATATTTCTTTTTGTTCTTTTTTTTTTTTTACAATTATTATACAAGCACTGAAATCTTAAATTTTAAAAATTAAAACTAAATTTGACATTTTTTTAAAATTTCTGTCAGCTTTTTAGTAAGACATTAATCACTTTAAAGTTTAAAATCTAATACAATTATTTTTATTTTTATTTTCAACAAATAGTTAATTTTGTTTAAGAAATGTAGAAGAAAAATAAAAAGCATTTTTTATAGACATGGCATGAGATATTTTGTTAAAGTTAGATTTATTCCTTTCATTGCCTCTATTCAGCCATGGCTTATTGTTTTTAGCTCTAGGGAGGACAAAGACTTAAACAAACTTAAAAGACAGATGGAAGGTCAGGGTAAATACATAGGATGACACTTTATTCTGAAATAATTATTTTATACATTTATACTAAAATATATATTTGTTGATAGTAAAACAATTAATGATGGCAACAATGACAGAAACCAAAGTTAAACAAACCTCCCTCAGTCTGGTTGAAGGGATCTCAATGTATAGCACCTTTAGAAAGTGCCTGAAAAACATACCATGTGTTGATCCAAACCTTGTGAATGAAATTAAGTAGATGGAACATTCAGAAACCATTGATGGTTGTGCTAGCATGAAATCACAAGTCATTGTAACTGAGGGTTTGAGCTAGCCTCGTTCAGCTGTAACTATTTCCTGCTCAACATAGTCACAAGTGGGCTCTGTGGTTTGAACAGGTATCTGTAATAGGGTTTGGTTAGCCACCCTGGCAGATCAAGTAAACAAGTAGTAGTTGGCCAACAAAATACATTTGTATAATTTATCAATATATGATCGTCATTAAGAAGTGGTAGTGTAACGGTTAGCAAGTTTGTTTCATTAGATCAATTACAAATGAGTAGTAAATTCAATCCTCACTGGGTGCTCCATACTTCTAAGCTATGCATAGTGAATAGCTATAATTGTCATTTTTGATGGGTACTATGTTAGTTTTATAGATTTTGCAGTATTCCAAGGCAGCTTATAATGGAAAAGAATTCTCACCACGTAAAGTATTGTTTCTCCTAATCAGAATAATATTGATGGGTTTTGTTTTTTATAAAAACACGCATAAACATGCTTTAAATAGATTTTAAATGAAATTTCCCATTAAAACACCAAAGAAAATTGTGTTACATTATCTTAAAATTCTGCTAGTTCTGATATATTTGGACTGAGAGGTGGACTAAATTATTTTAGTAAACCCCTTACCAATTTACAGAACTCTTTTTTGTTCTGTTTTCAGGTATTCTTTTGAAAGTATTTCTAATGAGAGCAAAGATTGGATAAAAAAAGAAGTTGGTAACCAATGAACTCCTTTCATGTCTATAATATATTTGAAAGTGTGCTTTGACAAAAAAAGACAATTTTGCAATGACTTTAACTGTAAAAGAAAAACATTCAAATTTAGGTATATACCTTTAAAATGATGGATTCATGTTAAAACATTTTTTGGTTGATTTAAATATCTGAAATTAATTTTATAAAAAATGTGATAAGTCCAAATAATTTTGACTCCTGGTAAAATATATATATATACATATGTGTGTGTGTGTGTGTGTGTGTGTGTATATATATATATATAATTCTATGAGTCAGATACATAAAAAAAATAATGTTTTTTGTTAAATAAAATGAACAAAGTGAAACTTGAAAATATTTAAATTTGACTATGGTGAAAAAGATAAAACATAAAAAGACAAACAATAAATTTGTCATTAACAATGAGACATTTTTGGAAAAAGGTGAAATAAATTCAAAGAGAGAAATGGGTTAAAAATCAAACATTTGTAAAAGTTAACAAAATATGAGACATTTTTGTCCATGAGGAATTCCTACTAGAATTATGTTTTTGAGATAGTTTACAGTTTCATATTAATAGGTTTCTTAATGCAGAATTCTAACATATTATTTCACATATAAAATAACACATCCTCTGTGTCAATATGCATAAAAATCTTCCTTTCATTTTTAAGATTTTTATTTTCATTATTCATAATCAAATAGGCACATCAATAAGTTTGCAGCCTAATGACAAAAAAAAGTATATATTTTACATAAATATTTACTTTTAGCATCATCCCCTTCCCTGTCAATGCACTTGATTCAGTGGTGAATATTAATTACATAAAACTAACATTATACAGTGAAAATTTCAGATCAGGCTGCAAATTTATTGACCCATCTTTCTACACACTGAGAAAGGCAGTTCAATACTTTAAGAAATAAATAAAAAAGAAATGTCATTTAAGCAGTATATTTTTAAAAATCAATTACCATACTTGCCTGTGCCAAGGACACAGATTTTTTCCTGAAATAACTCTGGAAAATTTGTTTAACATACAGGAATTCAGTTTGCGATCTAAAATAGATGACTTTCCTCTAACATTAGAATAAATCTAAGAAACCTCTAACCTTTACATGGCAAATTTGAAAGATTTATTTCAGGAAAAATCTGTATCTTTGACACTGGCAAATACAGTAATTGTAACATAAAACAAACAAAGTATTAGTCAATAATATGTAAATGTCATTTAAATCTCTACAATTCAGTTGTCATAATTTTATTCTGACAACAAAGAAAATAAGTTATAAAGAAAAAAATAACTATATCTAGTTTAGTATTGGTATATAGTCATAAAAAATAACATTATGGTGTTAGTACTATTTTAAATATATTTGCATATAATATGATTTTGTATATATATGATGAAAAAAAGTGAAATGAGGTGATTAAAAAATATTAACCCCTTGCCAGATGAATTTTATGAAATAAGTTGTCACAGTGCCAGGTCAATTTTTTTACCCAATATTTAATTTTAGAACATTTGTTTACTTAATATTTGTGCTATTAACCTATACAGACTATTAAAAAATCTCTAAAGACATAGGGCAATCATCTATAGTTTGCCAGATTTTATCAATAAAGCTAGAATGCTGTTGTATAAAAACATATGTAAGAATATTTTCATTTTATAAAAACTCCATATTTAGCCCAGAAATAGCTAAAATTGTAACCCTTGTTGCTGCCACCAACCTTGTAAAATTGGAGCTGCCAAGTGTAAAATGTCTGGGATAGACTTGTCCTTGTTCTAGCATGTAGGATACCCAAAAGTTTTTGGTTCAGTCTAAATTAACAAGTTAATTTATAAACAAGTTAATTTGTGATGTTCTCGAGAATAAATAATCAAACATGCCTATACTTTGGATAATTAATTGATGGTTAAAATGTCTTATTTTTAGTGCCACAACAAAAAAATGCTCAAAATCAAAATTCATTCTTACTCAAAATGAAGAAAAATTTTTTTTTCTTACAGAGCAGTTCTTATGAACAAAAGGAATTTTAAAAATCCAGTTGGCTCATTTACAGTTGCTAGCAAATATACTTTTTATAGGAAATGAGATACTTTGAAAAAATAGTATTAAGGAGTAATACAATATTAATATCAAAAGAATGAATGTGAATAAGTGAGTGATACATATCTGAAAATTAATAAAATAATTTAGTTAATACACTATAGGAAATGAATAAAGAATTTATCTAATAATACACTATCGAAAAACAAAAAAAAATTATCTAATAATATGCTAATGAAAATGAATAAAAAAATATTGATAGCTGGGTTTATTTTAAAAATGTTATATTCTTTTATGATATTGATGATCATGGCTCGCCATAGATTCCTTTTCTATATTATCTGTGAATTGTTATGTACTTCCTGGGAAAGATAGCAAAATTGTTTCCTGTTGTCCTTTCCATGGTTTGAAAATTAGAGTTTTCCTTCTCTTAAACTGGTTAATGTCCAATGCTAGAGAGAAAACTCTACCCTGCTGTTTAACACATAACTGGGAGAAATTATGAATTTAGGCTTTTTCTAAGTGCATTAGTGTGAAAGTGAACTAAGTCGGAATTTGAACTTTGCTTACTGATTCCATTTTCCACACTGATAACCATTACTCTACCCTCACACATTGCATCAAATAGAATTAATAGATTCTCTTTTTTCTCTTTAACTTAGCCATTTATGGAAAAACAAATAAGGTGATGAGTTTTGATTTTGAGTAATGAAAAATGTTTGGAAAAGATAGTTTTTAAAAACTTAGCCAAATAAAAAAATCTATTGTGCAAAAGTTGTAACATACTTTCACTGTTAAACAATACAAATATTTGGAAATTTCAGAGGATGTACTCATATCAATATTTACAAAATGAATGAAATGGTAGAGAATATAAGTAAGTAGTAATTGCAACTTTTGTAGACTTTTATATACAAGCTTCTATTTTATTAGACCCTCTGATTTTGATGAGTGGTATTACCCAAAACTCTGGAATTGGTCAAGATATGCTTGGACTTTTATTAATTAATTTATAGACTATTGCTCTCATCTTTGTTGTTATCACAATGTTTCGGCCATTGCATCTTCTGGCCTTCATCAAGTGTATATCAATCTAGGTAATCCACAGGAAATTTCAAACTGAACTATTTATTTATTTACTAGAGATATTCTGTCTAGTTCTTATTTTTAGTACTGCTCAGTTGTTACTTGCCCTGTTTCCAAGTAAACACTATCTGGAAACAGTCCAAGCAATAACTGAGTAATACTAAAAATAAGAATTGGATGAAATATCCCTACACATGGGCAGTAGAACCAAGAACAGTCTACCTCCTTAGATTAAAAATAGTTCAGTTTGGAATTCCCTGTAGGTTATCTAGATTGATTTACACCTGATGAAGGCTGGATGGTACAAGGGCCGAAACATTCTGATAACAATAAAGATGAGTACAATAGTACAAATGTAAAAAATGATAACTCCTCATTCAAAAAATTAAGTCAGAAATTGTTACTTTAAACTCTGTTAGCCTTAAAATATGTCAAATTTTAGTAATTTTGATGTATTTTGGCTGGTGTCATTGTGTATTCTTATTACATAAGCTTGTATGTATAAAAGAGAACAAATAAAAAAGTAAAAATCTTACTGAAATACTTATTTTGTTTTGGAATGTAAAATACAAATGAACATCTAATAAAATACATTGTATAGAATTAAAGTTAGCATTTTATGTCATTTTATATATTATTTTATATCATGTCATGAGTCCTATAAGGGTCATCGAGACATCATATACGCTGTGGCCATAACAGCAGTGGTGTGCCTAGGGTTAGTTACCATGATGGAACCTATCCCTCTTCAGGTAGGCTTTGAATTCAGAGTTTTCTTCTCCTAGATTGGTTGCTACCTTAAGGCAAGACAGCCTAGTCAGTCATGCTATTTAACCCATAGCTTCAGAGAGAAGAGATGGATTCACACTTTTCTCAAAGGGTATTTATGCAAAAGTGAACATAACAAACTCACATTTTTCTCTTTACAAGTTGTTAACTGTTACAATTTGCATATCCAATTTTTATATATATATATATATATATTAGTAGGTAGTTATAAGCATGAATTTGATGTGTGTATTTGATTTATTGTGCATTGAAAGCAAATAAAAGAGAAAAAGTACTAAAGAAATGTAAGTGTAGTGATATGTAAATGAGTGCCTGATTAGCACAGTTGAGGCATAGACTATATAAATGCCCAAGCAGTAAAGGTAGAGTAGCTCTTGGTATACAAGATAAAAAAAACTACTATTCAGCTGATAAAATATGAAAGAAAGCACACTTCATAACAGCAAGCATTTTAAATTTGATGCTGCTATTCTTTATTTAGCATTTATATTCACTTTTAAACATGTTTAACTTATATTCACTTTTAAACATGTTTAACTTATATTCACTTTTAAATAGGTTTAATTAAATCAGACAAAGCTTTTGTACAAGGGCCATTCTATTTTTCTCTTATTCTAATACTACTCATTGATTTTTGTAAGAATTAAAAATGCCATCTGAATTATGGCCAATTAAGAGGTACCCAAGAATATGAGAAGGCATTATTGCTCAGGATGTTACATTTAATGGAACACGTTACAAAATTTATTAACGGAGAGAATTTACATTTTTTTGCATAGTTGGTTAAAAGAAATTCGAGAAGAAAACATCCAGAGAAAACCTAACCTATGGCATTGAGTTTACACTCATTGTACCATGTAGTAGGTAATGACATGGAAAAGCTTGTGGAACTTTAATTTAAAATTCCATTGGCATAGACCCCACCCTGCCAAAGTCTTTGTTCAAAAAGCCACAACATGAATGAAGAATGTATATACATACACACAGTGAGTAAAAAAAAGATAAAGAACTTGTTTTTAATCAGATAACAAAAAATAATAATATACTCTATATGTGTGTATACGTGTCTGTATGTATATATATATATATATATATATATATATATATATATGGGATTAATGCAAAGAAGTTTCTCACTTAACTGAGCAGGTTCATGCTGACTGCAAAGTTTCATGAGTACACTGTTATGGTGTTGTCACTTGTCAGGGCTAGTCTTTTTTAATCCTCCAAAAAAAAAACTTAGCCCTGATGAGTGACAACATCATAATGGTGCTCTCATGAAACTTTGAAGCCACCACGAACCTGCTCAGTTAAGTGACAAACTTCTTTGCATTAATCCTATTAACGCTCTATCTCTACCCCAATATCAAACACTTTACAATAAAAAACCTGCTTGCCAAAATACCTTTTATCAATAAAACTAATGAAAAAAAAAAAAAATTTTGGTGCTAAACATTATCACAACTCAACACTATATATATATATATATATATATGACATTATTATATTAATATTTGGGTCAGCATACTCATCTTGCTTGTTATACAACATTTCAGGTATTATATTCTCTAGTTTTCTTTAAATTGTTGTACTTGGTATCCATATTAGAATTTTCTAACCAAATCCTTTATTCAGTTTATGAAGGTAGATTGTTCTCATTGCTTCTTTCCATATTTCATGTCAATTGATATTCACTAGTCTTATTCACTACTGAGTCACTTATTCGTTTCTCCTTAAAAAATAGAGTATATGACTTTTCAGCACAAGACAAAAGGATTGAACTTGCAAATGCCAGAGAATGAGATGTTTTAACCATCACTTTAATCCACGAGGCCATGTGCTTTCTGGAAAATCTAGAGTTCTAGAGCCTTCAACCTCATGTCTCTACTCAGGTGTTAGAATTGTATGAGTGTCCTTTCAATAGCCGAAACATTGTGAATGTAAAAACCAAGATGAGTATGCTTGTGTAAGAATTATTTTAAAAACATGGTAAGGTCAGTCAATTTGGTTTTGGTTCAGTACCTTGGTCATTTATCTTGGCTTTTCCCATATTTATAAACTAAACTTATTTGCATATATGTTTTTTAATAGATATATAGAGAGAGTGATAGTCAGACAAGACTTGACTGACAATTCACTTTCCAAAAAAGTAAAAATATTGCTGCTTTGATATGATTTGCAATTCACTTAGCCTGAGACCATTTTATCTGAGACTCTTCAACATCGAAGAATTCGAGCGACCGTTGTTTTTAGATATGACTTTCTCTCAGTCATTGTTTGTACGTGGTTTTGGATACTTTGTTTAAGGCATGACTTCATCTGTGACTTTTTTATGTGGTAGTATTTGATTTTTTCTTTTCTTTTCAAAGCCCAAATAGGTACTAAATCTACACTGGAATCACATTCCATATTATTAAGTATCACATTTGAAAAATACAATCTCTGACTTCATTTGTCAAGAAGACAACCATAATTTTAGCCCTCCTGATCTTTACAAAGACTATATATAGGATGTAAGGTTGGTCTTTATTTCCAGTATTAAAACAAGTGTACACTGCAGAGAAGAAAGCAGGAGATCAGGACACAGAGCACAATGCCGTTTTATAATTCCTCTCAGAAATAAACAAGTGTTAACTGCAATGTGTAATCAGAAAGACAGCTGTTTAGGTAATGCAACCTAGCTGCTCAAGATGGCATATTGGTGACAGAATTCTCAAACTGAGCCAAAAGGTTTTTAAAAGCAAATTTGTCCTCAGAGACTTTGCTATAAAAACCAGAACCATTTAACATTGGTCATATGCAGTGGCGATTCTACTGGGGAGCTCCCCCAGAATTTTTGCTCCCTCAACCACTTTTATAAGCTTCAAAAATTTATGAAACTAATCAGTCTCTGATTTTGATAAGATTTGATCTTCAGCAATTTTCCTTCTGCATTTTCTTTTTCATTTAGCTTTTTAAGGACATATACAGAGACTAGTTTAAAAAAAAATAAAACAACCAGATATATAGAAAATATAGAAACAAACATTTGATTTTGTGTTCCAACAGCTTCAGAATGAAAAAGAGAGCAAGAATAGATTAAAACTCCACTACTATGAATGAAAAGTTATTCTGTTTAATGTAGTGAAGTAACATACTTATACTCAAACTCATTCCTGAGTTGTGTATACGATTGTGGTGTAGTATGAAAATGAAGACGCTGCTTGAGTTTACCCCCCTCCTCCTCAGAAAAATTTCAGCCCCTAAGTAGCCTACCACTTTCAGAGTTCCACAATTGCCACTGGTCATATGGGGGACACTGCATAAAAAATTTTCCCAAAGAAACTTTTTTGCTTCCAATCAGGAACTATTATTTTCAACACAACAGGATAAGGAAGTACCTTATAAACAAAGGATTTGAATTCAAATTTTTCTTTCATTTCAGTCTGGCAAATATCTTCCTTACCAATAATATTGTCTTGACAAATGGCTATTTACGTGTCTAATTTGTCAATTCAATTTAACCATTTCTTCAATGTTGTCTTCTTCTGTTTTGTTTGTAAGACTGTCTGAAAACATGAGATTTGTTAGTTTTGTTCAGATGTTTTGTTTGAAACAAGCTCCTTGCTGGAGTAACTTTTCTAGCATAGACACAGTATTTGTCACTGTCCTACCAACTAACAGGTGCAAAAACTAGCACGCTCAAGAAACGCAAATCTTACTGAGGCAAATGAAGCAGTATTAGGTCCAATAGGCATTTCAGTAAATATATTACTGTTAAAAAAAGTGCTAAATGTTTCAGGAAATATTACTGTTGTAGTGGAATATCCTACTACCCTTTTGGTACAGTAGAATGAATGAGTCCATTTGTTATATGAGAGTCATAGATACTGATTAGTGAGGACTGTATATAGTAATGTATATTGCACTAGACTAATCTCTCAGTGACACTCTCGTACAGAACAATCTGGTTTGCTCTCATCTGCATTTGGTAGTTTACCACTTGGGTGCACAATTATTTTACCTTTCTTGAGGATAAAATAATTACTTACAAAAAGAACTTGACAATAGACTTTAAAAATTACAAAGCAGACTTTGACTGACCCTGTCTTGTATTTAAATTCTTACATTGGTCCAAATAGAAAGGCATATAATAATTCCTAATCTCCAACATAAATTACATATATGGGTAATATATATATAACATTTAAATAGACATGTGATTGCTTTATGTATTACTGATTCACAGTAAAGAGAAATTATCTTGTTAACTAAACGGATGACTTTTATATACAAATGTGTGTATCTATATACACATATTTCTGAAGCATTAATGAATTTTGTTTTTAATGTTGGATTTAAAATAAAAATCTTATAATTCAAGAATTGCTTTCTTTACATTTACGAAGCAGATATGTGTTCTGAGAAAAAATCTGAACAAGAAGACGTGCTTTAAGGCAAATAGAAGCATGCTTAGCTGTGAGGCTCTCTGCAGCCAAGTCGTCTAAACCATGCTGGATCACACAGTGGTTCCTTCTATGAAAGGGTACACAGGTTTGAATTTTGCTGGAGAGCACATTTTCTTATTAAGTTTTTTCAATTGTGGATAAATCAAACAGTTAAAATATGAGTAGCAACTAAAAATAATATTTGAAATAATAAAAACACATACCACACAAATAAATGTATACATGAACGTGCTTATATTTGTGTAGAGAGAAAGATAAGATTTGACTTTTTCATTAACTTGAATAAATATTAATTATGAGAATATAAGAGTAGACTTCCAGTTTGCATAACAATTAGATTCTATTATAACATGATATTGCACTTTGTTTTTAGTGTGTGTGTGTGTGTGTATATATATATATATATATATATATATATTATATACATACACACACTTTCATTATACTCAAGTATAATGAAAGTTTTTGTAACCAGTTGCACTATACACAAGTAAAAGCAAAAATTCTCTGTTTGCACAAAAAATGAAGTTGGTTTATACATGAGTATATATGTGTTTTTTTTGTTTTTGTTTTAAGCCGTATCGTTCTTTGCAAGGCAGTAAAGCCAGTAAGACACAAAAAGTTACAGGGTGTGGAAGAATTAGGAACAGAAACATATGAGTGGGAAGAGGAAAGAGTAATGAGGAGGACAGTAGATAGCAATTCACATTGCATTTGAATTTATATATATATATATATATATATATATATATATATATATATATATATAATATAAAATTTCAATATTTAAAAATTAAATTTATAATTTATGTATAATGATAATGTATACACTAAAAAGTCTGCCTTCTTCTACCGAGCGCCCATAGCCCAGAGGTAGAATTGCCAACTGACACCAATCGGTCGTGTTTCAATCCTGGGTTAAAAGCAATCGGAATCTAACCGTACTGATGAGCTGTGATACAGCGAAACAGATCTGTCTGCGGATGACTATATATATATATATATATATATATAAAAAACCAGCCCCGATGAGTGAAGCCATCATAACGGTGTCCTCATAAAAGTTTGAAATCGGCATGACCCTGCTCAGTTAAAGTGACAAAATCTTTTCACTAAAAATTACACACACAAACATATATGCATGTATATATGTATGTATGAATAAAGACAAAAGAAAAGCTTATTTTAGCTGACATGTTTCATCATCTGATGGACATTATCAAGGCAAATCCAAGAATTTTATTAGACATTAAATGACATCACTTACTCTCCTCCACAATTTACCTTGACTTTCAGTCAGCCTGAAGTATACTTATGAGCATTCTTAAATTTAAAATTTCTGAAAAACTAATATTTTTACTTCTGTTTAGTCCATGAGAAGAGGAAACATGCTTTTTAAGATAAGTTTTTCTTTTGTTTATATTCTTATTTTCTTTTTACAGATATATTTTAGTTATATTTGAATTTTCATTTTCTCTCTCACTCTCTCTCTTATTTTGCCAGTTAAAATTTCAAACACACTGCATAGTCATATAATTTAAATTCTAAACTGGATACTTAATGTTAAAAAGTGGAAGAATATAAAACAATCTCACAGAGTGGGAAATGCCACCCTATTTTCAAGTGGGAAACTCAAAAAAGTATATCATTAATACAATAGTTAAGTCTTTGTTGTACACTTAATGTTATCAAAATATGACAGATCTTGTGTATTCACTTTATTGATTTTTTAAAATTCAATTTTTTGTGAATTTCCTGTTTTTGAGACAAAAAACATTCAATTATGCTGATTCCCAAGGTACATATATTACCAATATATCAAATACCTTTTGTAAACAATTGTTATCAGCACCTGCCTACTTTGTGTTTGCTTATCTATTGTGGTGAGTGTATTTGCAATCTTGTTTGTTGTTTCAAATAAGAGTTTTTTTTTTAAAGCAGAGGAAAAATCTAGAAAATGTACACTTTTTACCTTTAATTTTTGTTCAAAGTTTTATCAAATTGTGCACAAGAAAATACAATGTAGGTGTGTGTGTACGTGTGTATTATGTAGTCAAAACCAAAGAAATAATAGAAATCTGTGGTTTCAAATCTTAAAAGTAGTTATAATTTATAATGGTGTATTTGTCTATCAAAATTATATTTGGTGACACATAATACTCCATTTTTATTCTTAATAATTGACTCAAAAAACATCTCTCAGGTTTTATATGCAAAACCAAGTTATCTGGTAGACTAATCTTTCCCTAGAAACCGTAGATTACCTACCAATAATTATAACTAACCTACCTTTATAATACAGTAATATTAAATTTGGGTAGAAAGTTGGTGGGTTCTACACCATCAAAGACAGTCTGAAAATAATTGCATTATGTAAAAATACTTGACTGAAAGTAACATTTTAAGAAATATGTACATTTTCATAAAGATAACATTTTTGGATTACACACTCATTTAAATGTAACTGATTAAATTTTCAAATTAAATATTAAGGAAAGCAAGATGTTGTGGACTATTTGATATTGTTACATCAAGAGAAAGAAATAATCTCTACTCTGATAAGTACAGGGAAATCAGATCAAAAAAATGTGTCAAAAACAAATATGCTAGATTTAAATTCAAAAATAGAAAAAATATAAATCATTTATGTTCAGTATTACAAGCCAATCAGAGAAATGATAAAAGATTGATTTGTGTTTTACAGCTTACCATTTTTTGCAGTTTATTTATAACCAGGAAATATTTTTCGATTGTAAGATATTTTCTTTTTTGAGATAATAATGTTTTACTGACACAAGTCCTACAAATTCGCCCATCGCTGAGAGAGGGAAAGAATAGGTGGATTCGCACCTTTCCCAAAAGTATTTGCACAAAAGTAAACATAATAAACCCAACTGGAATTGGAACTAGGCTCTCTAATTTCCAATTTTGAGTCACCATCTGCAAATCTAAATTTACAGCACCTGGTCTTTATAAGCAGTCACCCATTATGGCCAGGCTCAATGTTGCTTCAACTTTGGTGCTTTTTCTGCATTTTATCAGGCAAGACATTCTGTGTAATAGCCTAACAGACTTTATGCTACTTATCACCATAGCAAATTAGTTTTTACACACACAGTTATATTGTAAAAGTCACATTCTACCATCACACTCAAAATCAATATATTTCTTAATAAAACTCAAATATTTTGCTTGTCTCATCACTGACAATGTCAGTAAAACATTTCACAATGAAAGCCTTTACATTAAAATATTGAAACAAACCTTCTTTGTGTACCAATGTCTTGTCCTGCGATTAATTTCTTTTATGTTAAAATAACTTTATATTGAAGACAATAGTATAGTCTTTCATTTTATTCAATGTTTTTCATGTCGTTTATTCAAATAATAATCTCTCTTGTACTATACTACACTTCTTACATGTTTTCTATAAGTTTTGTTCCCTCATGCCAGAAAATAAAAGGAATGTAATGTCTCATTAACTCATAGTAACTATCAGGATCAACTATAATTCATTTCAGAAATTAATTGTAGAATTGGTTATAAAAAGAGAATTAGTTTTAACTGTTGTGAATATAATATTGTTTTCTTGCATCTTATTTCAAAATAACATTTTACATCTAAATGATTACTATAAGGATTATTTTGACCACAGTATTTGATATTTTTTGCATAATTCTAAAATGCCAGAAATATATTCCTGTATGCTTTGTTAACGTCTTACGTGTTATAAGACTAAGTTTAAAAGAAGTATGGAAAATGAAACAGGAAATTAAGGTACACAGTTGACTAAAAATACACAGCCTGATGAGACAGAAATTAAAAGATACAAAGAAAAGAAGTAACAAAAATTTTAAAAATGTCATACGTAATCAATTTTGATTGAAAATAATGGAAGATTTAGTTGAACATTTAATCCATTTGCCTTTCTTTCCTTTGCTGTTTTCTCTAACTGACAGTAGAACAAATCTTTTTCAGTACTGTGATGTCACGGTAAGCAATGACTCCATTAGAGTTGCACCACTGGTTGATACCTGTGGCTGAATCACCTTTTGGTAGATGATAGTGTATCTGGTAAATATATATATAAAAACAAAATTATTGTATATACACAAACATAAATTTTATTTTTTTGCATGCCAAGATGTGAAACTCAAAAATCACCAAAGAAATACAATGCCTGCCTATAGACTCTACTAAAAAAACATAAAATTATTTGATAATGCCTTTTGAAAGGCAAAAATGCTCAGAAGAGTAAACACCCTTCTGAGCCTTTTTGCCTTTCATAAACCATTGAAAATTCATGTTCAAATTTCTACCAGAAATTAGAAAAACTGTCTAAACTGTAGAAAAATTCAATTAAAATATCTTAAACAATTGATAAACATTGCATTAGTTGGCTTGCACTTTTATGATAATATTTTTGTTGTAAATTCTCAAAGAACAAAGGAAAATGTATAAATTAACTTTTGTAAGTTTTGATTTTATTAAACTTCTGATCATAGTAAAAATAGCAACAGTGTCAAGGGAAAAACCAACCTTTTGACACACCATTTTATTGTGGACACAAAGATTAAATTTTGCTGAATTTTTATTGATCAAACCTGCATAAATATACATTCACACACAAACACACAGGGATGAGGTTAAATAATTATTAAATTTAACCATTTCTTAAAATCTGATCAGTAAAGATCTTTTCTTTGTTTCATTTTTGTGGACGGTTTCTTCGTTGGGCTGTGAATTTTTCAGCACTCCCTTGTATCTATAGATATCTTAGATAAATATTTTTTTTAATCAACTCACTCCAAGCAAGGTAATAATACCACTAAGATGTTTTAGGCTACTTGAGTCAAAGAGAATGAGAAGACTTTAGAAGGAACTGGAAATCCTATGCTAAACAGGAAACAAGAGATAAACCTCTACTCCTGTTCAAAAGGCTGGGGGAAGTGTGTGAACCATGAGATATTAAGTACATTGATTACTGCTGCCATATCTGGTTGGGTGCTCCTGCTATCCACCTAGGTGTCCTTGACAAAATCTAATGAAGAATCTGTAATGTGATCAATCCTGACTTGGCAGCTCGGATACAGTTACTTTCTCACGGGCACAATGTGGCTTCCCTGTGTCTTTTCTACAAATACTTTCATGGCTTTTGCTCTGATGAACTTAGCTCACTGGTGCCCCCTATATATGAATTTACTCAAGCCACAAGATTAGCAACTAGGTCCCACCCTTTTACTGTGAAACCAATAAAATGGAAACACAAATTCTACTCCAGCAGCTTCTTTTCTTGTACTTCAGGCTTGTGGAATTCCCTTTCATTTACTTGCTTCCCCAACAGCTACAATCACCAAGAATTTAAATGTAAAGTCAATAGTCATTTTCTATCTCACTAACCTGCATCCTCTCTTTCAAGCTCCTTTCTCCATCCACTCTACTCACATCAGTATTCTCATCCTTCTCTTACCCTCTTCCTGACACCCCCTATAACCTGTCACTCTTTCTCATAACTTTCCTCCTATGTAACCCTCTGCAAAACAGTGGCAGTAAAATGTCTTGCTTTGGGCAATATGATTATTAAAAAAAAAAAGGTATATTTTAAGTATTTAAGATAATTACTGTTATATTACGATCATTTTTCAAGCTTGTATCTTGCTTTGTAAAATAGTGTCCCTTAAAATAATTTTATACTGATTATATGTACATGTATCAAAAAATAGTTTACTTCTTTTTTAATACATACATATATATATATATATATATATATATATATATACACACACACACACACAGAGTTCATCGTCAACTTACAACCTATACAACTTATGACTTTACGACCACAAATTAGTATTACTGGTCATCTGTCCATGACTGCTCTATGTATGGCAGTGTATTTCCCAGCCTGGTGTACAAAAATTTTTATCCTAGCTCCCAGCAATATTAGCATTCCTTTGTGTTAGGGCAGATTAGAAAATATTAAACCAACTGTACTGTATTATGCAGTGCTTAACTTAAACCTGAGAGATGTAAAAATAAGAAACAGAACAATGTGTAAAAAGATAACAAAATAGTTTCAAATGGAAAGAAAGCATAAAGATTATAAAAAATATAATAAAGAAAGATAAAAAAATTGTGAAATTAATTACAGGCTGACTTACAACCTGTCTTGGTTGTAAGTCAATGATGAAATCTGGATGGTTCATCTACAAAACTCTGGAGTTGGGAAGCTGAAGGCAACATCAATCAGATAAGTGATTATATTATTCTTATAAGATAAGTGATTATATTATTCTTATAAGACTAATTTTTCTCCAGTTTCTGAAAGGTTTTTTTCTGTTGCTGAGGTGATGTGTCGTTCCCTGTGGGGATCTTCATATCGAAATGGCCATTCAACATCTTTGAATTATTCTTTTTTATATATATATATATATATATATATATATATATATAATGAAAATAAATTGGACAGATTTATAAATCTGTTGGTGATATTTCATGAATATTTTTAAAAAATATTCAATTCATCAGACCAAAAGTTTTTACAAAAATGAATGGGTTAGATTTATCCAGACAGAAGGGAATAGAGTGGGGAAGGAGAAGAAGTAAAACATTTTGTTGTTGAGAGAGGGAGTTAGGTATACAATGTTAATTTTTGAACGCAGATGTCATGGTAACAATGCTGCATTTACAAACCAGACGATAAGATAACCTTGGACTGAACTTTAGATTAAACATTTTCAAATACAAGACAGTAACTTTGGGTGCCATATTTTGAATAGATGAACTGAATTGTTATATTTATATATGAATTTTGACAGCAATAATAATATCTTCATCTTATAAATATAATCTTTTTGGCTGCATGGCAATAATATTAATATTAATCTTTAGAATATAGTAGTATGATAATGTTAATGATGATAAAAAAAAAATAATTTTAAATAAAATAAAAACTAACATTATTATTATCGTTATTATAAATGATAATGATAATATTTTTATTAATAATTAAAAAATATATAATAATAATAATAATAATAATAAAAAATTTTGAAATTTAAATAAAATAGATAAATTAACAATACTATAAATATAAGATAACAGAACCAATTTTTAATAAAGTGGTTTAGAATGTATACAGCCTTTAACGGGGAATTACATGAGTATTATATTAAAACACTGGAGGGCCATTTTAAGGGATTTAAATTATATACCTGTTTGCATATAAACCCTTTACTTACACACCCACTTGTTTGTAACCACATAAAAACTTACATGTATATATACACATATGTACATATAAAAAATTGCATACCCACACTCATATATATATATATATATATATATATATATATATCTCGTCTGATAAGTCTAATAACATTATCGTTGAAAGAGGAAAGAAAATCACAATATTGATACATGCTTTATTTAATCCTTTCTGAGCTTTTGGCTTACGTTATCAAAGATGAAAATAGTGTTGGTTGTAATGAGCAGTTCACGGATGAATGATAGTAGTAGTCATCTATTTTGTTTGTGTGGAGGATTGGCCGAACACGTGTATGCATGCAGGAAGCAAAATTGCACTATAGCTTGTGGCATCTCACAAGACCACACGAGAGTGGGGGCAAGAAGTATTAAGTAACCAATCACTTCTGTTATCTATTATAGGCATTTGAGAATGTGTGTGGAGATTTCGTAATTAATTCTGTTCAGGTTAGGTTTCAACTGTTTTATGTATATGGCTTCGAGTATTTTTAGTTTTTGTTTATTGCTTTACATAAAATAAATTGACAAAACTTGTCTATATTATTTAATGAAACATGCATCAGTGAAAAAATGCTGCCTAAACACACTATATATATATATATATATATATATGTATGATAATATTTTTATTATAAGTTTATAATAAAAACATAGTTTACTGCAACACACTAGCTGTTGTGTTTTGGTACTATCTTATTAGCATGAGATAGTAGCAAAACACAACAAGTCTTGTGTTGCAGTAAACTATGTTTTCATTATAAATTTAGAATAAAAATATTACCGTATATAATGCTCTACTAAGTATCGAGCACTCTTAATAAAGTAAATCACTACAGTCGACTGTCAACCCATTAGTTTGTACTATTTCTAAGATATATATATAAACAAATACACGCACACATATATATATATACTTACACATTATTATTTGCATATATACACTTCAACATAAGCATATACACTTATCCACATTTATTTACACACGACTTCCATATAAAATTTACTGAAATTGTAAGAGGATTTTTGAAATAATTAGATAATTCATCAAGTTTTTTTATTAGACCTCAACAAACTGCAGAAAGCACTGGATGGCTGTTTCGTCCTATATTTGGGACTCATCAGCAGTGCGCACCCACTACCAGGAATTGAAACCCAGACAGTTGAATTATTAAGCAGATGTTATACTGACTGTACCACGGGCCCTGGGAGGCACAGTCTTATGGTTGAAGGAACTTGGTTGAGTTTCTCTTAGGAATATGTGAATGAGTGGTGCTATATCAAGTTCAATTAGTTACCTCTTTGTCACCAGGGCCCATGGTACAGTTGGTATGACATTTGCTTAATAACGCAACTGCCTGGGTTTCAATTCCTGGTAGTGGATGTGCACTGCTGATGATTCCCAAATATAAAACCAAACGGCCATCCAGTGCTTTCTGCATTCTGTTTAGGTCTAATAAAAAACTTGATGAATTATCTAATTATATAAAATTTACATAAAATGTACATATACATATTCTTCCTTACCTACCTATACACTTTCATACCCACTTGCATATATGTGTATTACTGAATAAGGTTTATATATATATATATATATATATATATATATAAGTAGCAGTATAGCCCAGCATTGCTCAGGTGTAATGAAAGCTTTAAAACTAATCCATGGTCCTGGAGCTCAGACTCTTTGGACGTTGGCACGAAAGACTAAAAAGCAATAGTTGTTTCCAGTTAAAGTGAAACCATAGACTGAAAGAAAAATGAATGGATGTGAATCAAATTTTGGTTTCCTGGTATTGATATCAAATTTTCTGCACTATTGTAAGAACTGCAACCTTGAAACTTCTGAATGTCGTTTCTTATGTCTTTGTCTATGAGTGTATCAAATTTGATTAAAATCGGACCACTCCTTCTATAACTCGATTTTTTTGATTATCAATTTTCAATATTTATCAGGGGTACCTCGACATAAAACCTAGCTAAGAACACTCACAGACGCTTATAGTACAGCTGTGTAAATTTTCAAGAAAATTGGTTAAGCCATTTCATAGTCTATAGGTAACGGATACACACACAAAGTTCCATTTATAAATAAGTTTAGATTAGATTAGATAGATCATCATAATGTTAGTACAACTACATCCCAACTAAAATTAACAAGGGAGGGGGTTAGAAAATTATGAATGTCAGTAAATTCATATGTCAGTTTCCGACTGATTAAAACTTATTGTAAATTCCATGTTGTTATGGAATTTTAAATCTATTTTTGTGCCTGCACTTGAAGATGAGTTCATTCCTTTGGTTTAATAGTTCACAGGGATTTTTATATTTGATTATTGCAAGGTTTTGTATGCAAATAGGTATATAATTTAAGTCCCTTAAAATGGCCCGCCAATGTCATCTTATCATCTGGTTTGTAAATGCAACATTCTAAATATGACATCGGTGTTTAAAATTAAACATTGTATATCTGACTCTCTCTCACAACAATAAAATGTTTTCCTTCTTCCCCACATTATTTCTTCCATCTGAATAAATTTAACCCATTCATTTTTGTAAAAAATTTGGTCTGATGAGTTGAATATCTTTTTAAATATTCAGGAAATAAATTATCACCAATGGATTTATAAATTTGTCCAATTTATTTTCATTATAATACTCTGTTAAATTCTAATATTGAGTTCTCATCATATTATGTTCTCATCGTGGAATTAACCTTGCAAATTACCAAGGATACTGCTTAATTTTATATATATATATATATTCAAAAAAGGAAATTATATATCAACTAGCAGAAGTACTTGGCATTCTCAAGAAAATAAATAAACTAATTTGAATGAAAATTCTGATATGCAAAGGGTGTGGAAAATTTATTGGTTTGACAAACTTCACAAAATCTGACCAAATGATCAAGCATTAGATTGTGAAACCCTGTTTGAATTGGGTTGAGAATTTTTCAGCACCACTGTGTATATTTCTAATAAATTTTGAGAACACACAGAAACACATAACAAAACTAATTTGGAATCACAGAAAATTTCATATTAATTTTATAGAGCTCTTTGTACAGAGGACGCGTGCATAGCATAATAGCTTCCACACAGAAAGAAGAATCAACTTGGCTTAAATAGCAGTGCAGACTGAGCTCTCTAACCTTGGTTGGCCAGTAATCTAAGAGAAAGAAATTCTGAATTCAAAATTGGTTGGGTATATGGCTGGCAATACCACTCCATAAAAAGCTAACTTTTTATGAAAACTACAACAGCATCATTAGCATAAGTGCGGCTGTGGCACTATATTCCATACGGAGTGAGAAGGAAGGAAGGAAGGAAGGAAGGAAGGAAGGAAAGAAACTCTCTTTCAAAACATAACACTGTTTCTTTTTCCATCTGATAAAAGAATACACACTCTTCACACATGTGAACATCCAAATTAAAGTTAGCCACATGGGAAACATGGACATTCAGTCATTTTACTAGTGATCAGTTTTTGTAAAAAATAATCTTCAATAACATTGAGAGTAAGATCTTATCTCATCCGCCCAACCAATGTTATAATCAAGCATTTTTTTTCACTTCAGTATAAAATCACAACTGAGCATAGCTTAGCTTCTAATGCCTGTTTCTAGTTTAAAAAATGACCTCTACTTACCTCAATGATCAACATTATATACCTTATGTTATTACTCGAGCTTTTGTAGTAATCTATGTAAAAACCTGGGTCCCTGGAACTTTGATTGTGAAGCCTGAACACACATTTTAGTACATTTGTCTATCAAAGTGCTAACTAAAGTGAAATGATTCATTTCCGAAATATGGTCAACAACAGCGAGACATGAACTGATCTTTTAATTTTTTTTTTTGTTATGGAGATTGCATAATATTAGTTTATTATTAGAGTTTCTTTTTATTGATTTTAGAACAGTCAGTTAATTGCCATATGTAATACACACTTGAGCAATTATATCTCTTTTGAAAAGATTTTCATGCAGTAGGTTGCCATTACTTTCTACATTAGACCGGTTGCCAACCAAGTGTATAAAACCCAATCAGCTATAGTTGAAGGGAGAAGAGATGGCTTAATATCTTTCCCAAGGGTATTTGTGTGTAAGTGAATGAATGGAATTCAAACGCAACTCTGATTTCTCATTCTGAACTGATATTCATTACACAATGCACATCTCGTTTTTAGAACACTCTCTTTAAATAATAAAATCATTACAAGAATCACAAAACAGAAAGTGATAGACAGACAAAAATAGAAATCTGGTAAAGATAAAAATACCCTCACCTGTAATTGTTTAATATCATCAGTAGGGTTTTTTAAAGCTGTCTTGCAATCTACTATGCCCCCACCCATAGCAAGCAGGATTGCATGAGGAGCACAGATATCCCAGTGATACGTGCTACCCTTACTGAGAAGATAGGCATCTACAGTATGATCTAAGACACACAAGGTCTTGTAACCAACACCAGCAGCATAGCATAATCTAAAATCTTGTTTCAGTTTTTCTTGGACATTTTCATCTTCACTGGAACTTGTGATAATCAGGCCATGTTCTTCCTTGGTGGAAGATGATGAATGGTTTTCTTTTTTATAGGAATGTATTTGAATATCGCCATAGCATATTCCCCATAAACAGCGACTTTTCCAGCTAGAACAAAGAAAATTAGGCATCAATCAGAAATGAAAATAACAACAAATATATGAGAAACACAGCACTTTATTTGAGGATTTATAATACAGTATATGACTCACCTCAGACTTTACCAAAATAAACTTTAAAGAAGTCAACAGGTTGACTTGTATCAATTACCCTCCTGGCTGAGTGCAGATCCATGTGGTTGATCCTGATGTGCACAGGATGTACACATGTGAGTAAGAAAAACATATGACTAGTAGATATATAAACAACTGCCCAAGAGGTAAAAGGACAGTCTCTTAAATTTACATAAGACTGTAAGATCCATATTTGGAGAAAGTACACATATATCCACTAACAGGATTTAACAAAGTCCATTAAACAACATGTAATATTATGAACAACAATTAAATCTTGTGTTTTCATTTCTTATCTTGAATGATAGTTAATATTACAATAAGACATTCCCTCCACACTGCCATTATATCATCATTAATATTATTATAGTTAATATTATGCTGTGATGGAGTTAGGTTAGATACAAATACAGGTAGTCTAGGGTATCTTGGTAAACATTATCTTACCTGATAGCAAACTTTGCATTTCCACTTAATATTATGGAGTTAGGCTAAGCATAAGTACCTGCCATCTACAGTATCTGGATAAATATTACCCTACCTGACACTTCCACTTAATATAGAAGTCTCTTCCAGTTAAGTTACATTTACAATTTAAGTATTATGAAGTTAGGCTCAGTACAAGTACTGCTAGTCTAGGGTATCTGAGTAAATATTAGATTCCCAGATATGAGGTATGACAATTCCCAAAATGACATTGTGAAAACAAATTTTGCTAGTATGATCACTATGGTCTCTGGTTTCACACTGAAGTTGATAACATCCAATAACCAGTAACCAGGAAAGCCAACTTTCACTGGGTCATTCTTGTCAAGATTATTAAGGCACCATTTTACCAATCTCCACACAGAACTTGATGTTAATCTGCTGCTCCAGATTTCTTTCACTCATTTTCCCCTAACATGAACACATAGAACTTCCTCTACTGCTCAGTAACAAATGCTTCATCTGGTTTGTCTCTCAAGAAAACAGAAGAAACATATCTGAACATGCTTGAGTAAAATATATACTGGACTCTTTACCACATCAACATGCTCCAATCATTCTGGGAATCAAATTGTCACACCACATAATTTAATTTCACATATAAAACCCAGGAGATATTTTTGAGTAATTTTGGGGAAAAAAAGGGAGGTTTTATACCATCAAATGTGACAAGTTGTTCAGAAGATGATATCCCATTCTTAAGGCAGTATCAGATGCAAATATAATTAAATTTTATTGATCAGTGATATAATAACAATTCTTTGTAATTACCATAGCCCAATATAAAGGCAATATATTATCATTAATATTATTACAGTTAATATGGTATCTATTATATTACCTGTCTCCTTCTTGATGATGAAATGGTTGGAAGACAACACCAGCAATTGGTAGACCTGTATCAACCTGGTAGACCCCAATTAAAACAGTAACACATTGTAAACCTTCATAGACAACTCCATGTTCATTTGGTTTGCTCTTCTGACCTTGAATGTACTGAGCTGTAGAATCTGAAAATAAAAGTGTTATCATTAAAGTTGTGGAAACCTAACTAAAGAAATAAGTTCATTTTTCTGAAAAACCATATTTTAGTTTGTAAACTCTGTAATAGTCAAGTGGTAGATAAACAATACATTATGTTTCAAAAATACTGGAAACACATACATACATATATATTACAATATGAGGAATGGTGAAAAGTTCTTGAACCAACCCACTTCCCAAGATATTTATTGAGGTACAATGAAATGGAAATAAAGAATTTACAACTAAAACGGAGGCAAATAAACAGTTTAATTAATCTGTTCACTTAACATTTTATTAGACATTTAATGGTATCTCTGATTCATTGATTACTCCTGGTATTATATCAATAACTTTTTGCTCAATATCTTTTTGTGTTAAAAATGTGATGTGCTTAATATAACAGTGAAATAGAACAACAAAGATGGCATCAACAAAGCAAGGCACTCACTTCATAGAGTGCCTCACATGAAAGGCTTAAACAAATAAGACTGCTATCTAAGAAATGTAGAAATAAAGAAACTGATTAATTAAATGATTTATTTAGCATAGGAACTAATTTTGCCTAAATGCAAATTTTATTTGTATAGATTATTAAAATGACTAAAAGAAAGTAATCACATAAAATGAAACTTAAGTTGATTTACTGCTCGTCCTACTACAGATGGGACAGGAAATATATAAATACACATTGATAATTATTATATGACTTGATGATTAGGTGTCAAAATCATATGCATTCTTGACATGTAAACAAAAATCCCCCACTACCCTTATTTTAAAAATTTAACAAAAATCAGAGAATTATCTGAATTCATTGAAGTTTTCAGCATTTATTCATTAATAAAGTAACTTTATATTGGATTTTTAAAAAGTTTCATGGAAGTATTTTTCATGTCAGTTATATCTCCACTTTACTTAACTTGTGACTAAAACCTACTAAAAAAATATATTTAATACACAATGAAAATATGGTCAGCCATTTTAAGAAAAGAATTCAAAAATTATTTTTTGTAGAAAGTTGCTGATACCCAATATTGTATATTTTTAGTTTTCACAAAAAAAAACAAAAAAAAAAACAAACTCTGATGTATGATTTTAAAGCTGAGATCTTGTTTCTCACTGATGAATAAAAAAATGTAAAGTTTAATATCATTTTTGAGTTTCAACATATTTTAAAAGAATTTTATTTTTTTCATTTTGAAAGTGTTCAATTTTTTTTCTTAAATTAGCTATTTTGCCGGTCTCAGTAAAATAGATACCGAAGCTACTCTGCTAGTAAAGTAAACACCAAGGCAATTTTTCCAGTCCTGGTAAAGTAAACACCAAGGCAATTTTTCCAGTCCTGGTAAAATAAACACCAAGGCAATTTTTCCAGTCCTGGTAAAATAAACACCAAGGCAATTTTTCCAGTCCTGGTAAAATAAACACCAAGGCTATTTTGATACTAATTATAGAGTTTTAGAACTGAGAATACATATTATACTTAAGAGTGTCAGCACAGTGGTTGTATGAGCTGTGGAGGCAGAACACATGGATTCTGTGATTTGTGACTGTTGTCTTCAGTGAGTGCATCTGAAGTGGACTGGCAAAAGAATCATGTCCAAGGACAAGTTTTGAATTTGTAGAGACTGTTATGCCTGAAGTGCTTAAAATATTCTATATTTCTTTTAATAATTGATGATGAAAAATAATTTTAACTTGTGTTTTAACACTTGATGGTGGAAAAGATTTTAAATCATCTTAACAATTCATAGTGAAAATCAATAACCACTCAACCATGAAGGAATTCATATTTAGACAAGGTTGAATTAAGCCTTAAATATACAAATTCCTGATTTTTTGTAATATTCATAACTGCTCTGGTTCGTATTCTAATGTAAATAAAGACAATTCTGGTTGAGTGATGAGGATATGTAAGATCAACTGGTGGCTTTTCTTATGTTTATAGAAGTCACAAGTTCAAATCCTGCCGAAGATGCATAATTTCCTAACAAAATTTCTTGAATATTCAAGCTGGTATTTAGCAGTATATATAAATATACTGCTAAATTATAAAAAAACAGAGTATCTACTCAAATATGAGTATCCATTAAAAATAATGTTCAAACAAATAAATTTAAATAAATATGTCGATTAATACCATTTTGTAACTTTCTGTAAGATTTCGTAAAATAATGTATTATTTAAACTATTTTGGCAGTTGTAATAGTAATGGAGATGTTAGCTATTTCCATACAGCAAACATTCAGCATTAATTGACTGAACATTTAGCATGATTTTAAATTCATAACATCTTTTCCCAAAAATAAACTTGTTCACTGTTATTACTCTTTTTAGTATTGATGGGAATTTCCTTCCTAACATTTTAAGGTAGTATGAAAAGTTAATTTGATATTATTATTTCTGCTTCCTGTTACATATGCTATCCATTTTAGTTGTTGCCTGCTGTAGGCAGTTCTCAAGTGATGTGGTTTTTGTTATAAGTTTTTTCTTTGTGATTCTGTAGTGCCAGTTTATAAAATCTGATGAAAGTTTGTTTTGTTTTAAACCTGGTGGATTCATTCACTTGAAGCCATTTTTAATCATTGATCAAACAGTTGTAGAGAGTATAGTTTAGACATTTCTAAATAAGTTAGACACCATATATGACATCCATATGAAAGTCTAGGGCTTTGTGTCCTTGTCCCCAAGGACACATGGCCTTAGATTTTATAGACAAAAATCAATGATGACCAAGGACACATGGCCCAGTAGATGAAAGTGTTGGCTGAAGTAATATAAATAAAGGGTTAGGTTCAGAATCCCAACATATATTACCTGAAGAAGGCTGAAGCATTTTTCAGGTGGTTTAGCCTAGTGAATAAAAGCATTGTAATCTAGTGACTTGACCCAAACAGTTGTGAGTTCAATAACTGGCCAGATCAGAGGTGAATAAAAAATTTGGAGAGTTGAATTACTAAAGGAAAATAACTGAAACTAAGATATCCAGAAAAGGCATGGCATGTGGAACTAGAACAATCTACTCCAGTGGACTAAATAAAGAGTTTGGGTTGAAATTAGACTGTGTATTATAGGACACAAATCCTATATCATCCATCAACTAACTAAAACACACAAAATAAAATTTCACATCCGCAAAATTGGATTCAAATGACTAAAAACATTTTGGAAAAACCCAGACCAAGGCAAGTTTCACATGTCAGTGTGAAAAGTAAAATTCTGGATTCTGGTTGGATAGGAAATTGAAAATTGATATATGATGTCAGTTAAATTTTTTTTACACCTAGAAGTGAAAATGCCTGCTAGAGCTGGTCACATGACAAATCAACTACTTAAACCATGTTCGGTGACTGGTCAAAATCAGTCAGAATGGGAGCGGTATCTTTGACAGCATCTCACAATGTAAGGAAGAAACATCAAGGGTCACGTCTCGCCTTTACTTCCAATTTTCTTTTCTTCATTTTCACTTCACTCTGCCAAAGAAAACAACAACAACAACATGGACACTCTGTGTGTGATAAGTACTATTTCTCTATTCCTTTTTTCTCACCCTGTTGCCAACCTACCAAAAAAGGGAAAGGAACATAAGACTTTAAATTCTGATACTATCTCTAAACTTCTGTGAAACATTTTAAATACCTACATTTCTCTTTGAACAATTTTAACTACAAAACTGCATGCAGTTTCTCAATGAACATTTTTCTTCTCACAAATATGTTATCGTGTTCAGTTAACGAAATTTCACTTACATTTGTCTTCAAACAATTTTGTTATTCTGTTAATAAATCTTTACTTTAATGTACAAACGAAATATTTTATCCTTCCACATTTCAACATCCAACCTTCAACCTTCTGATATTTAAATTGTGGGGACTTTGGACATGTTTGGCACAAAGCCAATTTACCAATTATAGCCGAGACCCCTACAATATCACCTGAAGGAGGCTGGAGTGTACAATGGTTGAAAAGTCGTGAATATGACAAGGAAGATGAAGACAACAGTCCGAACAATGTAAATAGTGTAAAAATAAATGCTGTTTTTATCATTACAGTAAACTTATTGCTTTACCCACATACTATGATTATATGAGTATTTCCATTTATAACAGATGTAAATTCATGTAGTTGGCTTGTCAACATCAGTGCATTAACCTTTGTTAAATTATATGTCAAGAATTACCTATAGGATCAATCCATATTCGAATCTTGCTCAAATCTATCTCTTCTGTGACTTGGTCTAATTTAGGATCTGAGGGTGGTTCCGGATTGGAATTAAGAGCCTTGGCCAATAAATGAGCAGCATGTGTATTGTGATCCAGAACTTGACCTATAATGAATAGAAAGCAATTAGTAAGGTTCATTTTTATTGAAAACAATTTGATAAAAATACAGCAGAAACAAAAGTAGAATTCTATCCTATTTGTTAAAGTCACTATTTGAAAAAGAAAAATGTCAGACAAGAGTTTTTTTGCTCATTATTACTTTTATTAGTTGTAGTAAAACCATTATTCAAACATTTATTTAGATTTTCAGTTTTTATTTTATCTTTAGTTCCACCAGTTCAGACTTTTACAACTAGGACATGTGACGATACTTCCATGGAAATTGAATCCCCCTCATTTCCCCTATGTTCCAAATGTAGGAAAAAAGTTTCACTTAGCTTCTGCCTAAATATTACTTCTTTGTGAATCTGACTCCCAACTAGTTACTTCCCTGAACACTTCAATCTTAACTTCTTCAAGTTAACACACATAATTTCATTACAGTATAAGTTATTATTTAGAAACTTATGTAGGGGTTTTCAATTAAATTTTTTTGTTTTAAAAAATGTGATCATTTCATCAAGTTTAAGCCACATACATATATAAATTACACTTGGTTTCATTAATGGATCTGAGTATAATTTTAACTCTACCGAGTTAAAATTCTAACCTAATTTTTTACATTCACTTTGTCCTTTGGGAAGGCATGAATCCATTTCTTCTGCCCTCTTCTATGGACTGAACAGCAGGGTAAACTAGGTTCTCTAGCCTTGAATGGCAACTTGCTTAAGAGAAGGAAACATGAATTTCAAACCTGGGAGAGAGCAACGGGAAACCGCTCCACTTTCTCAAGAAAGAATGAAATTTCACAGATAATAAAGAATTTGTGGCAAGCCATAATTATCTACATTCTAAATAGATATGGTATTTAATAGAATAGATGATTAGCATTAAATTTTTCAGTTTTAAAACTATGAAAGAAGATTATATTTATTAACAGTGGAAAGGAAGAGGCTTCATTAATAAGCCAACAAAAAAAATGTTTTCAATTATCTGAATAATTCTTGAAATGAAAATGACTCTTCTCAAAATTATAGAAGGTATCATTCATGTGAAGGAGACTGTAAAGTGGATTAGTTAAAACACTGCAGTAACAATGAAAACAGCAAAAATATGAGTTCAACTATTTGAACAACCATTGAAATAATGATCACCCATGATAAAATTATAAATAAGATGAGCTATTTCTATCAATGATACAAAACTAATCTGTCTATTGGTAATCAACTGTGAAAATTTAGAACTAACCATTAGATTTCTAAAATGTTTTTGTTTGAACTTTCAAAAATAATCTTTTGGATAAAAAATAAAGTTTAAAATTTATCTATATAACCCATTAATATTTGTATGTATTTTTGTCTAGAACTTTCAGCTTTAATTTAGAAAATAAATAAATTTAGAATAAATAACTTAGGAAATAAATATAAATATATAAGTAAATGCTTCCCTAAAAAAAGGTAAAAAATGAAGTCTTACTTGAAAGTAATTAAACCAATGACATATTCATTATGTTTGCATTCCTCTGCTTGGGAAACATAGTATTATTAACTAATAAATACTAAGTTTGGTAAGAGTGCACAGATATTAAATAATGGTCGTTAACCAATTCTTTTCTCCAGTTCTCCTTTTCCAATAAGTGTCTAGGCAGACATCCCCTATGTTACAACTGCAATCAGAAAGGAAGCGAAGTTAATACCATATGTTCATGTTTGGTCGATGATATTGTTAGTATTAGTTAGTAGAAACCCCTCTCTGTCAGTTGATGTCTCTTCTTCATCTGTGGGGAACTTTTACAAAGATCACTGAGAAATAAAAGCTTATTAACTTTTTCCATGGATTATCAAACTTCATCAGGTTATTTAAAGCTGAAACATATTTTTAAATTGTAAGAATTTTTCGGAGATAATGATTTTCTGATATGTCTTACTATTTAACCCATAGCTGGGAGGAGAAGAGGTGGATTCATACCTTCCCTAAGGCTATTTGCATGTAAGTAAATATAATGAACTGGACTAGAATTTGAACTCGGCTATCCAATTTCTAATTCCGAGCCTTTATACATTATACTACTAACTTATGCATCCAAGCTTACAGCACTTGGCATTACCAAGCAGTCACCAAAAATGATTAAGAACTTCTGACATAAAATGTGATGACTTTTACAATCATTTCAGTTTATATAAATGGGTTTCTTTTGTTATCCACTGACCATTTCCAAATGTTTGTGAAGGCTGATATCTTCCAATATTACAACTGCACTGGTAAATGGAGCAGTGTTAATACAGGAATTCATTTATATTTTTTTACAATGATGTTCACCATGTACATAGCCCATGAGCCACTTGAGGAAGAAGGTTACAGAGTAAGAGGCACAGTTTATAAGATATATGTGGAAGATAACAGTTGATCCTAGAATTGAACAGGTTAAGTTTGTCATGATCAGGGAGACATCCTCTTGAGAGTTGGACCCACTAAACAGTTTGTGGAACTTGCATCTATCAATGGAAATACAAAGAGAATGATAGTTGTTCACTACAATCTTCATGGCGCGTTTTAGCTGTGAAGATTATGACTGGCGAAACTGAGGAATGTAGTTCAGTTGAACATTTTCCATGGAAATAGCAATAAAGCAGTAGGATATTTTGTCTGTGAGAAAAAGATTGCAGAGTGGAAAATAATGTTTATGTTTTGTTTCATTACAACAGCATCAACCCCTAGAAGTTAGGCTGTGACATGAAGAGCCAATTGACTGTCACAATGCCAGACTATAAAAAGTGCCCAGTTTTGATTTCCAGGTTTTGCATCATAAATGATTGCATCAAAATATATAGGTAAAAAGAATACAAATGTGTATATAAAATGCCTAAAATGTCCTAAGTATGAGGTTAATGACTAGGATGTGCATTGTGGTGCAGTGTGTATCAACTTGGAACGAAGAATCGGTGTACTGAGTTTGAATTCCAGTCGAATCCCTTGCAATCACTTATGCACAAATACCCTTGAGAAAAGGTATTAATCTGTCTCTTCCCTCCAGTTATGGGTTAAATAATAGGACAGATTGAGTTCTATAGCCTTGGTCGGCAACCAGTCTACCGCAGAAAGCAATGGCAACCTACTGCGGGATAATCTTCTGCCCAGTCAGTCATGTCTCTTTCGAGATATAATTGCCCAAAGCATGTATCACGTATGGTACTTAACTGATGATGTTAAACTGCTTACACTGAGTAAGACTCTTTAGCTTTGGATAGCAACTTGTCTAAGAGAAGGAAATCTCTGAAATAAAAACCTCTACATCTACTCTGTGTAGAAAAGGGTAAGCTGAACCCTCTAACCTTGGTAGGTAATCTTCGATGGTGCCTAGATAAAAAGACTGAGTTTCCACTCTCCTAAACTGATTAGTGTTAATAAGGGCATACAGCTGTAAAACTCACTTCAATATTTAATGATGGTTCAATTACCTATGATAGACAATGTAAAACATAGACCCAGCTTATCAAAGGCAATTTAAGGAAGTTGAGATCACAGCTAGGCCTTACACAAAATTGAGTGGTCTGGAAAAGAGCCATCAAGAAAACCCTACACAACCATGGAAACAGACATTAAACTATGATGATGAATCTGGAGTCAACAGAATTATCTTATTAAAATCATGGAATGCCCACCATCATCCCCATAAGGTCCCCGAACACTTGCTGCTTTCTTGAGAATTCATCTCACCTGTAAGAGGGCATTTTCATGCAAACTGATTGTAGAAAGCAACACTTTGATCCTAGGCAGGGGTATTAATTCGTACACAATAATCATGTTATTTTTTTATAGACATATTTATATGTTTAAAAACTCACAAGTGAAAAGCAAATAATAGTAAGAATTTAAAAGAACATTAAAAAGCCTTGTGCTGCATTTAGAATAAGTGGGCATTCTCTTAATATGTTAATAAAACATGCAGATAAAAAAACTAGTTAATAATAATAATAATAATAATAATAATATATATATATATATATATATATATATATATATATATATATGAATAATAAAATGTAGCTTTAAGGCGATTTTCTAAGTGTAGCTTAGATGTGGCACAAGGTTGAAAGTAAGGGACACCCAGTGAGGATCGAACTCACTACTCAATTGTAATGATTCTAGCAAGGCAAGCTTACTAACCATTGCACCACCTTGATGTGCCCAAAATATAGCTTTATGGTCTATAATAGTTATGGGTTAAAGTGATAAATATAAAAAATAGAACACATGTAAATATAAAAGTAGACATAGTAGAGGCAAGTCTGTTTCATGCTAAACGTAATCATCCAGGCACACACACACACACACACACACACACACACACACAGTGCAGTGAGTAAACTGCTGTCCAAATTACACATAAATGAAAATAACAGTGACATCTCATTTTAAATTATATATTTACCAAAATTACACCAAAATATATTGAAATACTAAAAAGTGAATTTATTCAATATAATTGTCACTGGCTTCAACTGTGGCTTCGAGATGACTTTGGAATCTCCTGCAACTCTTCTGGATTGTCTCCATGCTTAAGTTAGTGAATGCTGCAAAAATCCTCACCTTCATCTCACCTTTGGTGTTACAAGGAGTTTTGCTGGTCTGTGACTCAACTGTGCATCACACATAATAGTCTGGGGAGTTAAGTGGTCTGAAACCATGAATGGGTTCTCCTGCATATGTGGCATGGTGCAGAGTCCTGTTAGTAAACACAGGGTCTTCCAGCAGTCACACTCTTGACCCAGAGCAACATTGCCTCCTCAAAGCACTCTGTGTTGAGCCTGAGGTCCCAAGGGAAGATAAATGGAAGCATAACATCATCATCACTAGTGATCCCTTTAAACACCTTCGTAATCACCATTAGACTCATCCAACTCTTTCTGAATCCTCTGCATTGTCCTCACATTGACACCCAAATACTTTGAAATGTTTGTACTGTAGCTTCTGAAGTGAAATCTAATCAGCACAGCATACCGTTTCTAAATTTCTGGCAGAATAAACTGCATCATGTTAATCTTTTTCTCACAGATAGTACCCAACTGACTCTACTATATTGTGCAATTGGCACAGTCAAAAGAAACAATGCTCATGAGCAAAACTAAAAATATAAAATGGCGACAGTTTACACATCACACTATCTGTGTGTATATGTGTTGTGTGTGTGTGTGTGTGTGTGTGTGTGTGTGTGTTATTTTCTCAGTATAGATTAGATGTAATATACAAGGCCCAAAGTATGGGACACCCAGTGAAGATTGAACTCACTATTCAGTCATATAAAATTTGTTTAAATAAATTATGGGACAAAGTTTACTCCAAAACTGACCAGTCCTAGCAGATTTCAAAAAGTGTTCAATTCTAATTTGCACAGCAATATTAAAAAACACACTTTGAGCTACATTTTTGTGCCTGAAACATAAGCAGTAATTTATAAATAGATTTTTTTAATTCCTAATGATAAACATTATTTTCAGTGAGTACCTTTTTTTATACTTGCTATCACTATTTTATTATTTTCCTAAACACTGAAATTAATAATCAACAGCCTAGATTGAGAACTCCTACTGAAAAAATAATATTAAATAATGTTTATAGTAATGTTAAATAATGTTAATAAGAATGCTAAATGTTTATACAAATGTTAAATAATGTTTAATGTTAAATAATGTTAAAAATGTTTTAGTAATGTTAAATAATGTAATGTTAAATCTTGTTTATAGTAATAATAATCATGTTTATAGTAATGTTAAATACTAAATAATGTTTATAGCAATGATAAATGTTTATTGTACTGTTAATGCTTATAGAAATGTTAAATGTTTAATGTTAAATATTTATAATGTTAAATAATGTTTGTAATGTTAAATGTTGATAAAATGTTAAATAATGCTTGTAGTAATGTTAAATGTTTATAGTAATGTTAAACAAATACTGCTTATAGTAATATTAAATAATGTTTATAGTAATTTTAAATGTTTATAGCAATGTTGAATAACAGTTATAGTAATGTTAAATAATGCTTATAGTAATGTTAAATAATGTTTAAAGCAAATTTAAATAATGTCTATAGTAATGATAAATGATGTTTATGATGATGTTAAATAAATAATGCTTGCAGTAATGTAAAATGCTTATGTTAAATAATGTTTAATGTTAAATAAATAATGCTTAATGTTAGATGTTTATAGGACTGTTAATGCTCATAGTAATGTTAAATGTTAATAGTAATGTTTAATAAATGTTTATAGTAATGTTAAGTAAATAAATGTTTGTAATGTTAAATAATGTTTTAATGTGAATAATTTTCATAGTAATGTTAAATAATGTTTATAGTAATGTTAAATGAATCATATTTATAATGTTAAATGTTTATAGTAATGTTAAATAATGTTTATAGTAATAATAAATAATGAAGGATTAAAAAATTGATTTAAAAATTACTGTTCTTAATATTTCAGGCATGAAAATTACCTTCGAAAATATGAATTCGTAAAAGTTCTAACAACAAGAGATATGTGTTCCTTAAATAGGTAATATGATCTTTGCTCTATCAAGACACTTTCCTGTGGTTAAATTGGTTGTGACACATTTCAGCAGGAGTAGTTTCCCTAATGAAAAAGAGATACAGATTTGATTTCTGTTAGGAGGTACAATTTTTCTTTAGTTTAAAAAATAGGGATAGCAACTGAAACATGTGTACCCACTAAAACTAACATTCTTATATGTGTGTGTGTGTGTATATATATATATATATATATATATATATATATATATGTGTGTGTGTGTGTGTGAAAAGTATATGTATATAATTATAAATATCAATATATATATATATGCAATTTGTTATATATATTATATTATTTATATATTATATATTACACCACCATTACTAATCAGTACTACTGCTTTACAATAACTATTTGCTACCACAACTGTTATTCTCACTAAATATTACTATCACTGTATTAGTCCGCAATCATCATTAACGTAAATTACTCCTCTCTGCCGCAGTAAAATTTATATCACCACATAAAAACTAACAAGCGTTACAAATTAGAATTTCTACCATTTAAATATGTACAACCACAAAAAACAAGCTAATAACCGACTTTAAAATAAAAAATAATACAGCCTTAAATAAAATAATAGTAATTTTTACCTATAATAGTTTCACACAGACCCCATCATACGTACATATGTACGTACGAGAAATCGACAACTGTTCGCGTGTTGACATCGCTACACTATTCAAATACACCAACCAAATATATATGTATGTGTGCAACGGCACACATATGCATACATGTTTGTGTGAGCCCGGTGAGCGGACGCACACATGTGTGTGTCTCTGCACACGTCAATGGGTGTACAAATGTGTATATATTTCTGCGTCTGTCACAACAACAAATTTTCCTCCCACTTCCACAAAAATACTCTAATATACGCAGCCCTACATATAGCCAATTTTTTAAAAAAACATTAATCAGTTTGTCTGACAATCACAAGAGCGTGAAACCCAGGGTCACAAACTCACACCTATCTATCTATCTATCTATCTATCTATATATATATATATATATATATAGATATATATATTACTAGAATTCACCCAATACAAAACTCAAGAGCTACCTGAGAGTAGTGTTTAAGAAAGCATCTTTGAAGGAGTTTGTACCACAAAGTAGTAAAGAAAAGGAAAAGCTGTTTAAGTGGAATTTTCTTTTTATATTTGGAACACAGGGGAAATAAGGATGATTCAACTACATGGAAGTAGCATAGAATGTCTGAGCTATAAAAGTCTGAAGTAGTGGAACTAAAGATACATTAAAAATTTGAAAATTTAAATTACAATTAAAAAACAGACGAAATGTGGGTGATTCGATTATGTGGTTGCATATAGCAAGTGCTCGTTGTAAAGGTCTGGACTGTTAGAACTTAAAAATTGGCAGTTATCTAAATATCATAGATAAATGTATTAAACTTACAAAGTAATTCATAGTTTTCTTGTTGGCTGGGTTTTATTTCAACATTAACAGTTTCTCCAATAGCATTTGTAAATTCACTGCTTTCTTCACCATACAAATTTTCTCCAAGCCCAGGGAACTAAACAAACAAAATAAAAGACATGAAAAACAATGCTTTTTCATAAAAGATATTAAACATAAATAAGAAACGTTTATCAATCTAACTTGTTTTACTTTATTAAAGTTTCATGAAGCTTTAATAAAAATGAAATGTTAGATTGATAAATGTTTCCTATTTGTTCTTTATCTTATTCTGTTGGATTCTGATCCATATTTGATCTGCATGTAATCCCAATTCATATATACTAGCGGAACTTGTGGAATTTCCATGGAAGGATAATTATGGAAAAACTTTGTCATTCTACAAATGATAGTAACATCTTCAAACATAAAGGTAGTGGGTAATAATATAACGATAACAGAGTGTAATTTTATTAAAATATCTATAAAAGTAATTTTATTAAAATATCTATAAAAGTAATTTTATTAAAATATCTATAAAAGTAATGTTCATAGAAGCTACTTTATGATGTATGCACAGACCATAACCAAAATACTGTACGCTATTTTGTGAGAGATTTTGAAAGAGAAAATGTTTTTATTATTACTGAAAAATCATGGCTCCTGTATCCATTGTAAACAGAAAAGACCAACTGAGTAATGGCCAAGTGTGTAGAGGCCAGAAATTTCATTATTAGGTCATGGGATACAACAACAACAAACGTACCTATTTTTACTATATTGTACAGTACACACACATTTACACACACACAATTACTGCTACAACCACCAGCTTAAGCTGCTATGGCAATGCTATAGCTCTCTCCTCCTACTCTCTCACTCTTTACTACCCTTCCGTTTGACAAAGGTGAGAGAAAGGCTGAGGAGAGTAGCATTTATAGTAGCTCAGAGGTAGAATCGCCAACTGACGCCAATTTGGTTGTGTTTCAATTCTGGGTTAAAAGCAATTGGATGTCTAACTGTACTGATGAGCTGTAATACAGCGAAACAGATCTGTCTGCGGATGACTATATATATATAGTGCGACATAAATACCTCCCACATATACTACTTCTCCCCCCACCTCAGAAATATCTCCTGCATAATGGCAAGACATTAGCTACTTAAAAACTGGTGTGGATGGAAACCCGGTTTTACTGCACATTCATAATCTTGTTTCCAGCTCTGTTTGCGCCGAATATTATCATCAACGATCCATTTTTCATTTCCTGTGACAATTTTGTCTTAGAACGGTTTCTTAATTGTTCTCTTCCGTCTGAGAATGTGTCGAATTTGGATACAAACTAAAATGGTGAAAGGCAGCTGAGATATTGATTTTCAAACTCTTAGCAATCTCTTCCATCAAAATAATTGGCTTATTCTCCACGATGGCAAGCAGAACGTCTTCATTGGCGCCCGAATGTCGCATGGTGCATGGTTGAACATTTATGTTAAAATCACCCTGGCAAAATCTGTCAAATAATTTTTTGAGTGTCCAGAGAGGTAAAGCACGGTCCAAATAAACCTTCTAAATTGTTTTCTGTCGAAGGAAAAGCTTGTGTCGAGAGTAAATGTGTTATCTTTCTTCAGTGGCATAACAGACGGAGAAACTAAGTAACTAACTAAGGAAGGAACAAGCAGAATTATTATATGATGATAGAATATGGAACAAATAGGAAACGTTTGTAAATTTAACATGTTTTGATTTTATTTAAACTTCATCGAAAATTGTTGGAAATGAACTATAAAAGAAAATGTTCTGGTATTTTTAGTTCTGTGTTTGTTTTTCGTTGGTTAGGTAAACTTCAATGTGTCTTTGTCTTGTGGTGTTAATGTGTGTGTGCATGTATATCTTTAGATTCTAGTGGGCAATTTTTGTCGAGCTGACTATCTTTGTGTATATTTCTTGAAGATGGCAGTGAAATCTTCAAAAATTTAAATGCAATGTCAACAGTTATCTTCTGTCTTTTTAATTCCTATTCTTTCATTGTCCTCTCTCTTTAATTATTTCTTTTTCTCATTGTGGTATCCTGTGCAAATGAACCGAGTTGTATTTAAGTGCTAAGCCACTAACTGTTTGAAAGCCATTATGCCACGTGTAACGATGTACCATGTATTGAGCGCTGAAACTGTGAGATATACCAGACATAACACTCATATTCTTTCACACTCAGTAACCCCTTGCATCTTGGAGGTGAAATGATGAAAGAAATAAAAAAATATTTAAATACTCTATGCAATATTTCTGAAAGAATAATTTAATAAAAAAGATGACAATTTGATTGAAATTGTGTATGATAGTAAGGGGTTAAATTATGAAGTAAACTGCCCTAGAATTTTGGTAAGACATTTTATTAAATGTATCAGTGCAAATATATGCCAAAATAAGCAAATGATCTTCCCAGATTTTACAGCAGTTGATGCTAGTGACTAAGACTCTAACCATTCCAGCTAATTTTTATATCAAGTGCGCATAATTGAAAACTTGTCTACAACAATTAAAATTAAATTATACTTTGAAATCATGTAAATTTTTCAGATTACTTCAACCTGTAAAAGCAAAGGATAACAAGAATTTTGTCTTGGGTGGAGTATATCATTCTCATTCTATGTGTGATACCACTTCTGGTATCTATGTAGTTATCTCCCTTTAACTCAATTCTTCTAAGTTATTTGTGCACCACTGCTGTAGCCTGGTATTGAACTCACAACTCTTTGGGTCAAGTCACTGGAACTAAGCAATGTCTTTATCCACTGGTCCAGTGATTGTGATAAAGGGTTTGGTTTGAAATTCCAAGAACCTAAAGAAGGCCGGAGTGTACAATGACCGAAATGTCATAAATGTGGCAGTAAAGATGAGGACAATAGTCTGAATAATGTAAACAATGTAAGAATCTTATCTTAATTTAATGTTATGCAGATATATAAACATTCTTTGATCTATTCAGAATAATGTCCTCAAATTGGTTGTTAAAGCTAAAAGGTTTTGTCTGTTATACCTTTCACTCTCCTGCAGGTCTGTTGTATTTGGTAAACTTTAGAATATTTTAAACTGAACCTTTTATTCAATCATTTCACTGGAAACAAAGAAGAGAGTACTGGATTGTTATGTGATGTCTGTCCTTCAATATGGCAGCGAATGCGGGACAAACTCATCACAGTTGAAGAAAAGACTTGAATGTGGTTCTACAGAAGGATGCTGAGGATACTATGGATGAAACATGAACACAAGAAGGAAATTGGTACTTAACATCAGAAAAGACAGATGAAGTTTTTGGAACATGTAATGAGGATGTGCATTGTGGTACAGTGGATATCGGCTCGGAACGAGAAACCGGGGAACCGAGTTCGAATTCCAGCTGAATCCATTGTATTCACTTACGCGCAAATACCCTTGGGAAAGGTATTAATCCGTCTCTTCCTTCCAGTTATGGGTTAAATAGCAGGACAGATTGGGTTCTATAGCCTTGGTCGGCAACCAGTCTACCGCAGAAAGCAATGGCAAACTACTGCGGGATAATCTTCTGCCCAGTCAGTCATGTCTCTTTCAAGACATGATCACCCAAGCGTGTATAACGTATGGCACTTAAAATGACTGAATGAGGAAAGAGGGTTTTGAAAATCTGATGCTCACAGGACGGGTAGAGGGGAAGAGAGATAAGGGAAAGCAACGCATGATATACTTGATGGACTTGAGTAGATGGATAGTGGAGTGGGGATTGAATGGTATAACAAGAGAAAAAGAATTAAGAGCAACAAGGAATAGGGATGTGGAAGGATATGATTACCTAAGTCCTGAAGGGACATACAGTAGCGTCCAAAATTAAGAAACTTAAAAGAAAATCCATAACTAAATCTGCTGCTAAGAAAGTCAGTTCTCTGTGTATGGCCAGGAAGTTTTTTCCATCTGAAACAATCCTGCACATATATAAATCTACCATCGGCCCGTGCGTTGAATACTGCTGCTATATTTGGTCTGGTGCTCCTGCTATCCACCTAGATGTCCTTGACAAAGTCCACGGAGAATCTGTAATGTGATTGATCCTGACTTGGCAGCTCAGATACAGTCACTTTCTCACCAGTGCAATGTGGCTTCCCTGTGTCTCTTCTACAAATACTTTCACGTCTTCTGCTCCGATGAACTTAGCTCACTGGTGCCCCCTATATATGAATTTACTTGAGCCACAAGATTAGCACCCTTTTACTGTGAAACCAATAAAATGTAAACGCAAATTCTACTCTATCAGCTTCTTTTCTCGCACTTCCTGCCTGTGGAATTCCCTTCCATTTACTTGCTTCCCCGACAGCTATAATCTTCAAGAATTTAAATGTAAAGTCAAGAGTCATCTCTTATCTCACTAACCTGCATCCTCTCTCTCATGCTCCTTTCTCTGTCCACTCCACTCTCATCAGTATTCTCATCCTTCTCTTACCCTCTTCCTGATACTTCCTATAACCTGTCACTCTTTCTCATAACTTTCCTCCTATGTAACCCTCTGCAAAACAGTGGCAGTAAAATGCCTTGCTTGGGGCAATATGATTATAAAAAAAAATCTCCAAAACTAACCATTGAAATTGCATGAAATTTTCAATGATAGTACACATACACCTCCCCAACAATGTCGCTAGCTTTCAGGTTACAGAAAACGATAGAAAAGAATTTATCACATATTTACTGTTTTTCATGTGTCCAAAATTAATCTTTAGAGGCATTTATCAGAAGAGCGGATGATTAAACTTTAACCATAACTTTTTGTTCATTGTTCCCTAATTTTGGACACATGAAAAACAGTAAATATGTGATAAATTCCTTTCTATTGTTTTCTGTAACCTGAAAGCAAGCAACTTTGTTGGGGAGGTGTATGTCTACTATCAGTGAACATTTCACACAATTTCAATGGTTAGTTTTGGAGATACTGAATTTTTCATTTTTGTTCCCCAATTTGGGCACTACTGTAGAAGAAGATTCAATCAAAGGATTGAAAAATCATGCTAGAGGATATCCCCTATGAGGTTAATCACTTGTTAATTCATCTTTGTGATGCAGTTTTTTGTCTTTTGTCACTAGGAGTTACGGTCATATCATGTTGAAACATCAATTTTTGTACGATCATTGAATTTAAGCAATGTTAAGCCTGGTCAGTACTTAGATGGATGACTGCCAGTTGCTGTAAGCTTAGATGTGGGGGTAATGGATAATGCCTCAAAAGGTATAAATCCACCCCTTCTTTCTCCAGCTATGGGTTAATTATAATTAGTAGAGCCTGTATCAGTAAATCATTATTATTCCTATAAAATATTCTTATAATGTAGAAATAATATTTAGCTTTAAATAACCTGCAAAAAGGTAGACAAGCCATAAAAACAAATCAATTTTTTCTCATTAAATTGTATGACCCAAGATTGAACAAACAACCATAAAATAACCAGATAGACTTAACCAATACATTTATCTGAGAGATCATTATTCGAAAAAGGCAGTAGAATTTTTGACAACTTAAATTATAATTTGAAGAAAGCCACAGATTACAACAGTTAAATCTTTAGGGTTATAACAGTGACATGAAGAGGCTTAGCCATGTTTGGTGATGCCCAGGGCAAACTCTTTGAAACAGATAAAAAATGAAATAAACACTTTATTCAAATTAAATATAAACTAAATTTTTATTTCACTCATTGATTGGATGCTCTACTGACATGAATGTACCCTCTACTCACTTTTTTTATGCTACTGGGTTATAACAAAAAATAAGGACACTAATCTGAATTTTGTTATAACAAAAAATAAGGACACTAATCTGAATATATGAGTGTATAATAATAAGTAGCAGTAGCTATAGAAAATTTTAGTTTTCCTATTTTAATTTTTTGATGAAACAATAACTGAATAAGATTCTTTAAGTTCTACAACTGTAAAATACCTGTTAAACTTCTACTATTGCATTGTTAAATATTTGATCTTTAGTTTTCACAAAACATTGCAATGAAATCATTATGACTTCAGGTCATTATTTAAAGAAGTAAGAGAGTACAAATGAAAAGATTTAAAGTTAACAATACTTTCCATTTCACTGAAGAGGTTAAATACAAGAGTTTTATTTTCTATTTTTCCTTTGTTTCTCACAAAAAACAGTGTTCTGATATATCTTTATTTTTTCCATTTTGCCTCATAATCAAAATGATAATGGTCCATTATTTATCTGACATAATGGCAGAGAGTAATACATGTTAACTTACTAACAGAGGAACAAACAGAATTATAATAGGATTTCTCATCTCATAAATTCAGAATGTTTCTTTTAACACATTTGTCTTTCTGTTTATTATATATTCATAATAGAAATGATAAAAACAAGAAAAATAAACTATAAATAAATTAATTTATATTTCACAAAAAATAGTTTGTTTTATTTGTAGAACTAATAAAAATTAGTCTAAACTTAAAAAAAAAAGAACTTTGTTTAAAAATAGTAAAAAAAAGTAATTTTAGAAAACAAAATAAATTAGTATCAACTGACTTTCCTGTCAAGATCATGTCGAACCATTTCCTGGATAAGGACATCAGCAAGAGTTTTGAAATCTTGGACAAACCGCTCATTTTTCTGGTCCCCAGTTTTTTCCTCTGTGAGAAGCTGAAGTAGTGTGTCTTCTGATCGAATAATACTAGCAACATTTGCACCTTTCGTCGCAGCACTGATCAGTGCATAGGCTAAATCAGAAATCTTCATCACTGCAAGAAAAAATAGAATATCAAATTTTAAACAAGTTAAATGAAGCAAATCAGTCCTTTAATATATATGATCAAATTATAGTTTTAAGGTAGGCTATAAGGAGCTCAATATCAGGGATATTTTTGTCTATATTTCTGAGATGAGGTATTATTTTCATTTTTCAAACTGTTGTTCTCATCCTTATTGCCATATTCACAATATTCCTGCATACTCTGGCCTTCTTCTGGTGATTAGAATTTCAAACCAAACCCTTTATTTCAATCACTGGGGTATACTGTTCTCATTCCATGAGTCATGACACTTTTGGATGTCTCAGTTATTTCTCTCAAGAACACATGGCCCAGTGGATAAAAGTGTTGGTTAGATCCAGTAACTTTACCCAAAGAGTTGTGAGTTCAATACTTGGCTACAGCAGTAGTGAATAAATAACTTAGAGAGTTGAGTTAAAGGGAGATAAAAGTGAACACTGAGGTCAACAATGAGATGACAATCTGTTTCAGTCTGAATGCAATCCTCAGGACTGCAGATTGTGTCCAAGCATGAAACAGACTTTTGCTACTTGATGTTGACCTCAGTGTTCACATTTCTACATATATGTGACACTATCTCCCGTGGGGATACTTTCCTTTGGTTGGTTTAAAACAACGGAGAGAGAAATTGATATTGGTGATATTATTAGTGTTTTATTGCGATGTGAGCTTAGAAAAAAAATATAATAATTTTAGTACCATCAAGTGCTTCTAAAAATACGGGAGCGTAAAATAAAGTTATTTTGGATAAATATACATTTCTCGTCTTTCATGATTTTCGAATCTTTTCATGTTCATATAAATTTCTCTTAGATTTGAAATGTATTCCGCTAATCTGAAAACGCATAGACAAAACAAGTGTCAGAGTGATTTGATAAGGTCACCCAGATGCCAAGGCCAGTTTTAGCACAACAGTCCGAAATGACCCGAGCTGATTCGGTGTGAGTTGGCATGATCTCATTGGTCGAGCTAAGACATTTGCAAATCGAATGGGCAGAGACTGATTTTCATTGGCCAAAGGCTGTGAGCCGGCCGGATCCCCAGAGAGGATCGAAATTGGTTATAAAAATAGATGCTCAACACGAAAAGTTGAGTTGGGAAGCAGTTTGTTCAGAGTTGGAGAGAGTTTTTTGTCAGTTGGGTGACAGTTTTTGAGTTAGAGCTGCTATCAGTCGAAATGTAGCAGCTGGGGGAAAAATGGCCCCAGCCGGGGAGCCATGACCTACGGCTGGTCGCCCACCATAGAACTTATGGCTAAAGAGTTAATTTCGAATGAAGCCTGCCACAAATTAACTCAAAAAAGTTAATTTGGAATAATGCGCCATCGACATGAAACCCAAAAGAACGTTATTGTTATTTTTTTTAATCACGGGAAAATCAAAAATTCTGATTCTTCGTTCATTCAACCTCGGCAAACTCTGTTAAACTTCGATAAGGACCCAAAAGAACTTTGCTGTTTTAGAAGTTACATAGGAAAATTGACAATCCTGATTATAGAGAATTAATGAAAAGACTTTTAATGAAATACAAGAGACTTTGGCGAATATTTGAAGAGATCTGTTTATTTCAACGCGAACAAAACTTAGACAAAAAACATTTCGGTTAACGATTAGAAGCTTTGATGCTTTTGGTGAACCTTCTCTCTCTGTTGTAAAAATCATTTTCGATGATTGTATATCATTTTCAACAACTGTATTCTTGGGAAAAGACAGACATTGTTTTTTCTTTATATAAAGACATTCTACGTGGCTCTCCAGGCGTGTTCGACTTTGTTCATTTATTTTATTAATTTTTTTTTGGTGCCGTTATTTTTTTTTCAACCCACGAGTGTATACCAGTGTCCGGACTGGCTAAAGGGACGACTATTAAGATTGCAAGACGAGACCTCTGGGATCTAATCACAACGTGGGACAGTGGTCCGTTGTTGCAAAAGACGTCCTGTAACTCAGCTTTGTGGTGGCGTCATTGGACGGGATTGTCACGACCAGCAACAGCAACCAAACCAACTGTACAACCAGGTGGCAGTGTCACAACTGGGAACATCACGATCATCAGCGAGGACGAGTGTCACATTAAACAGACGGCCAGTCAGGCTGAGGCGTCACATCTGGTGCCATTTCGGCCAGGATCTGGCTTGAGGGCAGCAGTCCGGCCTGTGGTAGTATCACATATATATATATATATATATATATATATATATTTTACCAAGATTTTATGAAAATAATGATTTGAAAAACAATTTCATTCATCTGTGAATAAGTCCTGAAAGTTTCAATAAAATTCAACAATTATTTGATTTTTGCAAAAATTTCCAAATTAATGTCTTTTTTACTGGAAAAATAAAAATGAGTTGTGTAATATAAAATTATCTATAGTCAAGATTTTTTTTTACCAAAATTTCAAACATGTTAGAAAGGATTAAAAATGTTTTAAAAAATACTTTGATTTTTTCTCTTAATAATAACAAACATTTTGATGGAAAAATTTTTTATTTTATTAAGTTTGGTGCCTTTTTTCTTCATGCTATGCTGTTTTTTTCAGTGAATCATTGGAGGTAGCTACATAAAATCAATGTATGTTGCATCGTAATACACAAAATATACAGAAAATATCTGTTAACTCAGTTCAAAAGTCTAGTTGGAATAGAATCAGCTTTCCTTGGCATCTCATACGACAGCTGAAGTACAAATGACCAAAATTAATAAAACCTGATATTATTCACAATAACAAAAGTATAGTCCCAACATTAAAACAACATCATAAGACAGGAAATATCAGTTTTCAATAAACTTTGGACTTAGAAATTGGAGACTATGGTAAACTGTAGATTTCCATTAAAAAAATGTACAATATACAGATTAAGTGTGAAAAAATTAGACTAAAAATAGCTAAAAAATAGCAGATATATTTTGTTTAACCAACAGATCTGTTTTTCTACTGATATATTTTATGATACATTTTTTCCCCACTGCTATATTTTATATATTTTTTTCTCTACTGCTATATTTCTATTATACTGAAGAAAATGACTAAAACTAATGATAGAGTAAAAGTAAAGTCAGTGATAAGAAAAGCTTAAACCTTTCCTACATATCAGTTCATATGTGTTTGATGCTAAATTATTTTATGTTATTTATTGACATAATTTCCTGTGTCACTGTATATATAAACACAAGATGAAAGTTTGTAATATTTAATAAATCTTAACTCTGAGTGGATGTACGTGTAGTGTAACAGTTAGTGACTGGGAATAAAAATTAGTGGGCCAAGTTTGACTTCTTATTGAGTTTGTTATGTTTACTTTCACACAAATACTCTTGGGAAGTGTGAACCCATCTTTTTTCTCCACAGCCATGATTGAAATAGCAGGGCTGAATAAATTCCTTTGCCTTGACATAGCAACTAACCTAAGAGAAGGAAAACTTTGAATTCAAAACAATCACAAAGAGGGATGAGCTCTGTCAGGCTATTTTGCCCTAGACACATTACTGCTACAGCTGCAGTACATGCAATACCTTTATGATGTTAATAGTTTATAAAACTTGTGATAAACTGTAATATCACAGATTTACAAATAATATGTTAGGACAGATAGGTCAGCTTTAAAAATGTATCACGGTAGAATTTGAAAGCTAAGCAAACCAACTGCATTAACTGCTATATTTAAATAAATAACTTTTCTTATTTTTGTTGGTTTGTGGCTCAAACCTTACTGATAGGGTATTATTTTTCTTAATTATTTTTCAAGACTTTAAAAAAAATTGACAAATTAAAAATTATATTTATAATACATAAGTCCAGATATTTATAACTGTTGTAATGAAATGTCCCACACTCCCTATCGCCTATGTAGACTGACTATATTAGTAGCCATATACAGTGAGCACAGAAGATACCTCTGACTTGCTTTGACAATTACAAGCCTGCTACCAGATACCATCTTGCCATAGTGTATTCTCTTTACAATAAACCTCTCTTCTTTCATCTATGCATGTGTTGCTGTTCTTTTACTTAAATACCACCAGTTTGTAACCTCTTTAAAGGATACAACACTAATCCAAATCTAGGCCCTTCTCATGCTTGTTAGGAGAACTCCTCTCTGGTTGACCTGTACCACTACCTATCTCTGGCCATACTGTGGAATTGAGGTATCGGGTGAGATTGTGATGCCTTTCGCTGCCCTCTAGTTCTTTACCTATGTTGGTGTCCACTGTCGTTCTAATAGTCTACCTATTGTCTCTGAGACAAAAGATGTAGCCTGCCCATCTATTTTTGCCCTTCTGGATGGTCTTGATTATATCCTTCATTCCAGTCTGCTGTCAAATCCAAGTGTTGCTCTTCCTGCCTCATAAGGTGTTGCTGAGTATGATTTGCTCTATTTTATGTTGTCTTTCTGCATTGGTGGTAATGTCTCACTTCTATAAGTCATCATTGGCAGAACATATTCATTTAACAATTTCTTGGTTTTGATTGTTGATATGAGACTTCTCATGATGCTATAAACTTTTCCAAAAGTTGCTCAACCAAGCGCAATCATTTTGACCTCTGGAAATAGGGCACCATCTATTGCAATCTTCTTTCTGAGGTATACATAACTGTTTACTTCCTTGATATCTTTGCTATCTACAGTAACTGATGATGGTTTAGTGTCGCTATTAAACATGTCCTTATTTTTCCCAAGATGCATGTTAAGGTCTACTAATTGTTATTTGAACTTATTTAATATATGAATTATAGTAAAAAAAGAAAAAGAAAAAAAACAACACATTATAAAGTATATCTGTATGACCCTTTGGACAATATCTAAGGAAAATATTGTTAAATGAATACAAGAGATAAAATTGTAGACTTTTTTAAAGTTTTATTTTCAAAATCTAAAAAGTTGTTACAAATGTTTCCAGACAACTGTTGGTTTACAACCAGATCACATTAAAATACCGGTTCTTATACCATCACCAGAGTTAAATAATGTCAAGCCTGGTCAGTAACTAGATGGGTGACCACTTAGGAATACCAGGTACTGTAAGCTTGAATGAGAAACTGGTGTAATGGATGATGGCTAAAAATTGGAAATCAGACAGCCAAGTTCCAATTCCAGTCAGGTTTGTTATATTTACTTACACACAAGTAGCCTTGGAAAAAGTATGAATTCATTTCACCTCCTATCTATGCATTAATTAGGACTTGCATCAGTAAATCATTATTACCTCCAAAAAATTCTTACAATCCAAAAATATTTTCTGGTTTTAATTAACCAGCAAAAGGTTGATTTTTTTTTTTTTTAGTGAGGTTAGTGGGGGGGGGGAGGGAAGGCAGCATTTGAGGTAGGGTTACATTAAGAGGCAGTTTATGTAGATAGAAAGGAAGATAATGGTTAACCCTAGACTTGAATAGTTTAAGATTGTAGTGATCGCTAAAGCATCCTCTTGAGAGTCAGTTTTACATGGCCGTTCTTCATAGGAAGAACCAGTTTGAGTTGAATTTACTAATCACCAATGGAATATGAAGAGAATGTGGGTAGCATGGCAGGTCCTAGCCATGAAGGTTAGAACTGGCAGAACCAAGGAATAAAGTTTATCCAAACACTTTCCATGGAAGTAGAGATAAAGCAGTGAGAGGCTTACAACATTCAGCCTGATTTTGAATTCTAGTTGAAATCGTTGCATTTGCTTACATACAAATACCTTTGAGAAAGGTATTAACCCATCTCTTCTCTCTCCAGCTATGGGTTAAATTGTAGGACAGATTAGGTTCTATAGACTTAGTTAGCAACCAGTCTACTGCAGAAAGAAATGGCAACCTACTGTGGGAAAATCTTTTTTCTGGTCAGTCATGGATAGAAAGAGACATGATCACCTAAGTATGTATCACATATGGCATTTATCTGACTGACTGGCTCTCATAAAGGTAGAGGATAGCAGAAAGAGTTAGGTATGTACCGGAGCAGTACAAGAGACTGACTGTTTTTCCTGCATCTTTTATGATGGATCATATGTAAAAGTTCCACTTGATGTTAAAGGTGAGTTTAAGGCTCAATAGCCTTTAAAGGCATGGAGTATCCCTGAGAGGGCATCCATTCATCCTGATTGGTTGGTAGTTCAAGGTCTAATCAGCAATGATGAAATGTAACTGGTTTTTGAGGCATTGTATGTAACCATCCTGGTTTTCACCAACTGAGCTAGATTGGTTGAGATGATCAGCTGTCAATCTCTGATCATCACAAGTTTCGGAGGTGCACCAATATATTGTCATAACATTGGCATAGTTATTCACAAATGATTTGAGTATATTCTTAGGCAGATCATTTATGTAAAGTAAAAAGAGGGTTGATCCAAGTAGTGACCTCTGCATATATTGCTAGGGCCCCGGAACTACCTTCAGGGACCTACTCATTAGGAAGGACTTCATAATTGAGAAAACCTTTCCAATGATTTCATAGTTGGAGAACTTAAGCAGCAAACCTTTGTGCCACACCTTGTCAAAGGCCTTTGAAACATCTAATGTTATGATCCTTGAAGTGTATTTGTTCCTCAAGAGCATCGCTAATTTTGTGAGTGATGGCAGAACATCAGCAGTGGATTGGGCTGATTGAAACTCGTACTGCTTTTCACTGAAGTGGTTGTTCTTATCTAGGTGCTCAATGATGTTCTTGTTGATTAAAATGTTTACTAATGATACTGAAGAGATCGATGGGTCTATACTGAGAAGACCTGTGTTCTTGAAACTCAGGTATACACTTGAATTTTCCACAGACTTGGGAAGGATTTCTCCTTCAAGCAGTGATTAATAATAATGGGGACAGCTGCTTTGCCTCTATTCATTATTTGGTTGGTGATCTTACAGAATTCTTGGGATAGCTATACTTTGCCTTTTCCAGAGCTTTCTTGCAGTGACTGCAGACAATTCTGAATACCATAAGAGTTGAACTACACTGCTCATTGCGATAGATATAGAAATAGTGGTTACAGTGAGCTATGGCTGCAGTGCATTTAAGAATTAAACTTGGCTGACTTTTATTTTTGTTGGAATTGGAAGCGGGGTATAGAAAATACTCCATTCCAGAAAGAATCCATTCAGATACGAGGACAGTAATTTTGATGGTAGCATGCATGAAGAAGGTTGAAAAAGGAGCTTCTGCCATATAAAATCAAAAGCTGTCCTAGTCTGCTTTTGTGTAACAAAAAATTGTTCTATAGAACAGCAAATCAGTAATGCCTTTGATTTGGCATCTATCTAGACACTGACTAGATGGACTGATAAGCCCTGGGAGGGTAAAACTTTTGCTAAGCATTTATCAGAGGATGTGAAGAAGAGGTTGAGGAAGTTCACATGAGGTCCCGTTGCATAAGAGATGTTGTTGAGTTCTTTGATTATCTGGGCTAGTTCATTGGCAATGGAGAAGTCCCTGCAATATCTGCCTTCTTCATAGATTTTGTTCGAGTAGACCTAACCACTTTTTGTGATAGACACTGAAATCACCACAGATATGAAAGTTAGCTGAGGAAAATTCAGTGAAGATATAGTCAATCCTCTCAGATATTTGATCAAAAGTTACTGTACCATTGTCCTGAGGATGATAGAGAGAAAATAAATGTGATACTATGGATAAGTGCCAAGTGGAAAAACATATAGGAGATTAAGCTCTTCACTTTTTGGTCTTTGCCAGAGGGAAACACATCCTTGATGTAAGCACCAAGTCTGTTGCTGTGGCCATTTAGGTGGTCATGTTTGGCAATTAAGGGTGAGCAGACCAGGATTTTAAGCTCCTTCACTGGGACTGAAACATTGATACGTGTTTCTGACAGGAGGTTGGGCTTGGAATGAAAAAGATAGAGTTCCACTTTTTGAAAGTTAGAATATAAACCCCTCACATTGGTGTAGATGGTATACTTGAGGCCTACTTTCTTTTTTACTTACTTTTTTTTTTTGAAACTGAAGCCTTAAAAACAAATCAATCAATCCAGGCAACTGTTGTTGGGATTCATCATAATGAACACCATTGGCTGCATCTCCAGCAACTACTTTCTTAGAAATTTCACATCAAACTGAAAAGTGGGGTCAGTAAAAAATGGACACTGAAACTGAAGGTGCAACACAATGCAAATACTATACAGAAAAACTATCTGTTTTGTTTCATGTGTCAACCAATAGTTTGTTGTGAGAAGGCTTCATTTTTTAAAATATGAGATACCGACAAATGAATGTATAACAAGCTTGGTCTTGGGTTTTAGGGGTGTGTTGCATTTTTGTATCAGTTGTTATACTGGTTGTTACTGCTAGATCAGCTTGGAAATTGACTAAGTAGTACAGACATTTGAATACCTCCCAAATTTGAACTGGTTGCTCAAGTGAACAGCTTCTTTGTTCTTTGTCTTATTAAACTTAATTTTGTCTTCCTTTCTCATAAAGATCTCTGTTTATTTTGCCTCTATTTGCAATAGCCTCAGAATACAGAACATCTAATTAGGGGCCTGATTAATTTTGTCTCAAGTCAATCAGAGTGATAGACTCCAGTACAAGGAAGAATCGCTTTTTAAAACAGCAAAAATATATCTCAAATGCTAAGTTAAATGGAGTACACAGATACTACACTGATCTTAGGTATAAGCAAGGCTGTGGAGTAGAAGTCGTGGAGTGAGAATCAATTAATGGTTCACTGGAGTCAGTCAGTACAACTATACTGTATATTTGAATTTGCACTTTATATGGCCTTAGTTTAGAGTATTTTTATATTTTATGTACAAAGCAATGTATGTAAAAAGTCATATGTTATAAAATTTTTATTTTTATTTCTTCTATATCATTTCAAAGATTTTGTTTCTAATTTTGTCAGAAAATATTAAAGAATGAATAGGTATGATATAAAAACCACAATTTCATATAACTCCGGTTAAGAACGTATGCATAGACTTTGAGATATGTAGGCCATAATCAGTTAATTACATAAAGAGGGATCAGGGATGCCAAAATGTTGGAGTTGAAGGTTTTGTGTTCCAACTCCACAGCCATGGACATAAGTGCCAATCTATGCATAAATAATCCAAACATTTTTGAAAAGTGGTGGTGGTACTGCTACTACTACTGCAACTGATGATGATGATAAAAACAACAATGGAAAGATTTGAGTAAGGTCTTCAGTGCGAAAAACTTTCTACATTTTTTATATTTTGTGACTTTGAATAGAATTTGTTAGGAGAAACTACAGATGGGCAATTTATTACAGAAATTAATGTCCTATGGACATTTATGATCACTAAATAGTCTATTTTTGTTAGCTTGTTATCAAGATATGTATGACAGTTTAGTATCATTTAAGAAATGTATTTCCTATTTTAGGAGTACAATATCTTTCTGAAAAACATTGGCAGCCATAATATCCCTATGACTTTCTGGACAACACATCACTCAATAAGTCCTGGGCTTGACATATAGATGGTGCCAATAATAAAAAATGCCATATGATTTTTATGGAGCACTAACCTTCAAATGGCATGTAACAAAATTTGGGTCCAATTGGATTATTAGTTTACAAATTACAGTTATTTAAGTGAAGATACTGTTGCAAATTTATGTTGATAAAGCATTCTGATGGGAAAAAAATACTGTTCAAGCAAATAAATGACTTGGTAAGTGTTATTCGAACTTTGCTCCATTGAAAACCACGTTTAAGAGGTAGTATGCTGAGTTTAAACGTGGTCTTACATACACAAATGATGCTGAATGCTAAGGTCACCCAAAATCGGCAGTTGTTCTGCAAAAAAAACTTTGGCTGATTGTAAATTGAAGTTGCGTGAGATAGCAGAGGAGTTGAACATATAAGAAGGCAGTGTATTCACCATTTTGCATGAACATTTGTCAATGAGAAAGCTGTGTTCAAAGTGGGTGCTGTGTTTGTTCACAGTCGATCAAAAACAACATGTTGACAATTCAAAGTGTTGTTCACAATTGTTTCAACACAACAAGGAGTTTTTGTGCAAATATATGACAATGGATGAAACATGGATCCATTACTTCACTCCGGAGTAAAATCGGCAGTCAGCTGAGTGGACAGCAGCAGGTGAAAGCCATCCAAAGTGACCAAATACACAAACATCAGCAGGCAAAGTTTTGGCCTTCACATTTTGGGATGCACAAGGTATTTTGTTCATCAATTACCTTGATAGCATTATTGGTGTGTTTGAAGGAAGAAATTGTCAAAAAGTGGCCACAAATGAAGAAGCAAAAGTGATCTTTCAAAAAGACAACGCATTGTGTCACAAGTCAATCGCAATGATAGCAAAACTACATGAATTGCACTTTGATTTGCTTCTGCATCCACCCTATTCTCCATATCTGGCCCCCGGCAACTATTGGCTGTTTGCAGACTTCAAAAAGAATTCTTCAGCAAAAAGTGATATCAGAAACTGAGGTGTATTTTGAGGCCAAAGTCAAATTGTTCTACAAAAAAGGCATGGAATTGTTAGAAAAGCATTGAAACCAGTGTATCACCCTAGAAGGAGACTATGTTGATGAATAAAGTCAAATTTTGCTTAAAAGTTATTGTTTGTTTAGTTAGGCACAAGATTTATTGAGTGATGTGTTAATTTTACAGCAATGTAAGATTAACCATTTTCTTCTCATGATGCATAGCCATATTTTGTGGGACAGTTAAAAAACAATGATGAAAATAAAAGTGATTAAAAGTTGGTAGGCTGTTTTAAATGTACATACACTAGATGTCAATTTAAATTTAAAAGTAAACAGTAACTGATATTTGGTGCATCTGTGTCCCCATCTAATGGATTCCATAAAAACATTTTCAGAAGACATTCTCCTTTGGAAGAAAACATGTCAGTGTAATTTTCTGTCTTGTTACTATTATATATATATATATATATATATATATATATATATATATAAAATTTGATGAAACATTATTTTTAATGGATACTCATATTTGAGTAGATGCTCTGTTTTTTTATTATCAAACAGTATATTATTTGCATCTACTGACCTGAATAATCGAGAAATCTTATTAGGAAAATATTCATCCTCCAACAGGATTTGAACCTGTGTCTTCTAGGGGAAAAACCATCATTAGATATAACATGTATTAGACTGCATGACCACCTAGGAGCTCCCAATCAAACAAAGACGATTTATTTACAAAATTTTATGAAATCCAACAAATTACTAATTTATTAAAAATAATGTTTGAACAAATAAATTAAAATTATGTCAGATTTAATCCATTTCATAAAATTTCATAATTGTCTTTGTTTACATTAGGATATGAAACAGAGCAGATATGAATATTTTGAAAATCAGGAAAATGTGTGTTCAAAAGCACTATTCGGGCTTTGTTTGTTACTAAATTTTACAAAACCACTAATAACAAACAGAAAGTGGTATAAACAAACTAAAAACAGCCACTAAACTAAAAAGAGACAATAGAATAAAATGATTAGCAATCGTAGAATCATTTATTAAATTAAAAGACCATAAGGACAATTTCACAAACAAACTAGTATGCAAATAACTAAACCTCATAAAAAGCAACATTGGGAAAATAAGCAAACAAATATTAGAAAAAATATGCTTAAAACTAAGAAACATGCTAAACATAAACATAAACTAATAGAAAATTACAAAAGCAAAAATCAATTGGTTTAATAACATTAGTAATAAAGAAAACTGCTTCTTCACACAATTAGACATAAAAGACTGCTACCAATCTATTAATGAACATACACTAAATAACGCACTAAATTTAGCAAAACAATACATTACTATCTCTAACGAAGACAAATATAATTAAACACTGCCGAAAATCAATATTATAGCACAATAAAAAATATAGACAAAAAAGAACCATAATAATCACAATAATAATAACTTTGATACAACAATGGATAGCTATGATGGAACAATAGTAGACAAACTCATAGGCATAAACATAATCAATAAACTAAAAAATATTATTAACAAAAAAGATATAGGTCTGTAGAGGGTTGGTGGTCTGTTAATTCTAAGAAATTGCAACAGTAGAACTACAGAAAAAAATAAAAGAAATAATAAAACCTTCAAAACCCTAGGATTTACTATAGATATAAAATCCAATCAAAAAGTAATAAATTTCTTAGATATAACATTCAACCTAAATAGAACCTACAAACCATAGAGAAAACAAAACAACAACCCAATATATATTAATAAAAATTTAAACCTCTCCCTAATGTATTCAAATACCCATATCTATAAATAAAAGAATCTCAACAAATTCTAGTAACCTAAAAATATTGTGAAAACAAAAACCATATGAATCAGCCCTAAAAAACAGTAGATATTCAAACAAACTAAAATACAAAAAAAAAAAACAATTAAAAAAAAAAAAAAAAAAAACAGAAAAAGAAACATAATTTGTTTCAACCATCCCTTTACAGCAATACAATAAAAACAAAAATAGGGAAAATATTCTTCAAAATAAATGACAAACACTTACCTAAAATTAGAAAATTATCAATAATTATCGACAAAAATACAATTGAAATTAGTTACAGCTGCATGGATAAAATAGAGAAAATAATAACTAAACACAATAAAAAAATACTCAACAAAAGCAATAACAGTTTCAACAACAATAACACCCAGCAAACACCATTAAATGTAACTGGCAAAACAAAGAAAATTGTCCACTTAACAATAAATGTTTAACCAATAATGTAATATACAAAGCTTTCATAATTAATAACATTAATAGACAAAAACATTTACATAGGCACCACAAAAAAAAAAAAAAACTTTTAAAGAAGGATGTGCATTGTGGTCTAATGGATATTGGCTTGGAATGCAAAATAGGAGAACTTAGTTCGAATTCCAATTGTATTCATGGCATTCACTTACACACAAATACCCTTGGGAAAGATATGAATCCATCTATCTCTTCCCCCTTCAGCTATGGATTGAATAGCAGGACAGATAAGTTTCTGTAACCTTGGTTGGAAACCAATCTAGCACAGAAAAAAAATGACAACCTCCTGCAGGAAAATCTTCTACTTAATAATGACTTGAAAGAGGTATGATCAGATATGGCACTCAACTGAGTGCCTGACTGGTTATAAACACAAAATGTCATGAGTTTTACATTGAACCTATTTTTTTTACTGAACATTAACTTTTTAAATATTGTATGTAAAGTGCTGCATAAATTTTGAAATATACTTGTATGCGTAAGAAGAAAATTTTAAAAACAGTTTCCACTTCTGCAATATAAGCATTACTCTTCAGAAATGAATAGAGTTCTTTCAATGACTGGTGTGTGTATACACTGCTTATATACAACATGTTAAAATTTCCTTTCTCTGATTCCATGCACCTATGCTTAGGAGGTAGCGACTCCGACTGACACTAAATCAGTCGAGTTTCAATCCCGGGCAGTGTGTCTAGCCACACTGATGAGCTGTAATACAGCGAAACAAGCTTGTATGTGGATGACTTCCTTGACTCTAACACATTATATCCAATATATATATATATATATATATATATATTCGATATAATGTGTTAGAGTCAAGGAAGCTTCTTGTCGACGAAATAACAAAAAAGTTAAATAAAATTTGCTATAAATTTTGAGTTTCACTGTACTCAGTTAATAAGATGGAAGCAGATTTTTCTCTAATAAATTTTACATTGAAACCATTTTTTCTGAATGTTAATATTTTAAATATTGTATGTAAAGTGTTACATAAATTTTGAAATATACTTGTATGTGTCAGTTAATATTTCATGCTTAGCCCTAGATATTTAATTGTAGACATTCTGAAAACAAAAATATTTTTTAAAGATTTTTTTAAAAATATTTTTTAAAAAATATTTTTTAAAGATTTTTTTAAGTGAATGATTGTGCTCATGTGGAAAGGTATTTTAAAATTGTCTCGTAGGAACGAGTAAAGGATCTCCTGACTTTAACTAATTTAAAACTTAAATTTGTAAAACTTGTTTTCCTTAACTCTTTTTCTTTTTTAAATTGGAGTAGAGAGACTCTAATACCACCTGGCTTATGCTACTCCCGCTTCTTCTAAACAAGAGTAGAGGCTCATCCCTTGTTCCCCGGGTTTTCTTTCCTCTCCTCAAGTCTTAAAAGTGTTGCTATTATAAATTTTTTGTAATGTGTGTAGATAGTGGCAACATCTCTTCACATTGAGGGTACCGGCTTGACAGTTTCCTGGTTGCTGCTTTCAACTGGTAGTTAGGAGTCCAAACTCTTGCGTAGCATCTTGAGAGGCTGCTCTGATCAACAATTGAATAAAATCGAGGTTCTTGTAGTGCAATGTTGTGCATGGGTGGGTGTCCTTGCAAGTGCCTCTGGTGGGTAACCCTAAAGCCATTTTATGCTGCAGTCTGTGCCAGTTCCCACATGTTGCATTTGACGGCCAACTGATACTACTAGTCAAGTACCAAAAAAAAAAAATCTCTAATCATGACAACACATAAAAAATAAAACTAAACCAGCTAAACAAAAAACACCTAAGCCCTTCAGCATCTCTTTTTTGAATGTTCAAGGTTTCCATACCAATTTTTGCAGAGTTGAATCCTTCCTTCATGAAAACTCCCCTGACATCTTAGCTCTCTGTGAAACTAATTCCAACCCTTCTAGCCCATCCTCTGATTTCTATATCCCTGGTTACCTTTCCCTCTTTCAAAAGGACTCCAATGTCCATATGGATGGACTTGGCCTTTATGTTAGCCAACATGTCTCTAGCTAGGGTGATTTCTCTTGAATCTCCAGACCATTCCTACATGTGTATCAGTCTCTCTCCACTAAGCTTGGTTAGTTATCTTCTTTCTCAACCACTCTTTTTTCTCTCCTTACTGTTCTGTACTAGACAGCATCTTGAACAATATAGACATTTCCTCTCATCTATTTGCTAATATATTTGTGTTTGGTGATTTTAATGCCCACCACGCCAAATTGCTGGTATCCATACCATGAACTTTTCAAGCACTCAATCTCTCACACAAGTAGTGGATTTTCCCACGTGTTTACCCAATAGCCCTAATGGACTCGACTCACTACTAGACACCTGTTTCACTTCTATCTCTGACTCTTGCCATGCAATGCAGCTCTGCCCTCTTGGTAATTCTAATTGTGCCATAGTTTTCATTAATAATTTTCTTCCATTCCCCCTCTTTCCAGGTACCTTCTGTCAGCAGAACATACTACTGCTATCAAAGAGTGGACTGGAAGGTATTCTGTGGCTTCTTTTGTGATGTCCCTTGGAACTAAGTTTTAGTCTCGCTATTAAAAAGTGCGCATGTCTCATGTAGGACAATTAACTGACTGACCACCAAAACATAGATGTCAGAATGTGCATTGTGGAGTAATGGGTATTAGCTCAGAATGAGAAATTGGAGAGCCAAGTTTGAATTCCATGAATGCCCAAGCATGTATCATATACAGCAATTAACTGACTGACCATCGAAAAATAGATGCGAGCATGTGCATTATGGGGTAATAGATATTGGCTCAGAATGAGAAATTGAAGAGCCAAGTTTAAATTCCATGAATGGATAAGCATATACACGTATGGCAATCAACTGACTACCCAATAAAAATTAGATGTTAAAATGTGCATTGTAATGTAATGGATATTGGCTTGGAATGACAAATTCAAGAGATGAGTTTGAATTCCATGAATGCCCAAGCATGTCTCACAAATGGCAATTAACTGATTGACCACCAAAAAACAGATGCTAGGTTGAACATTGTGGTGCAATGAATATCAGCTGGGAATGAGACATTGAAGAGATGAGATTGAATTCCATGAATGCCCAAGCATGACTCATGTACGGCAATTAACTGACTGACCACCAAAATATAGATGCTAGGATGTGCATTGTGATGTAATAGATATCGACTCAGAATGAGAAATTGGAGAAATAAGTTTGAATTCCAGTTAAATTTGTTTCTTTCACTTGCAAACAAATAACCTTGAATGCATCTCTTCTCACTCCAGCTATGGGTTGAATAGTAGAACTGATTGGGTTCTTTGGCCTTGGTTCTCAACTGGTCTATAATAGAAAGTAATAGTAACCTACAGTGGAAAAAACTTTCTGCCAAGTCAGTCATGTCTCAAAAGGGAGATGATCACTTAAGCGGGGGCAATGTATAGCAACTAAGTGACTGACAGTATAAATATAAATATTAAAGTTTTATAATTGGCAGTTTTCAGTCAGTGTCTAACGATTACATTGTGCATGAAACTCAGATTTGTCTTACTGGTAAGGAACAATATGTACAGTGTGCAACAGAAACATCTCCCACATAATGGTATGACATTAGCTAGAAGAAGAGACCATTTGCCACTAATATCTTACCATTATATGGGAGGTATTTGTGGGAGTTTATTACAAAGTGGGGAAAAATTCATGTCTTGTGTTTCAACCTTCTGGTCTTCATTGATCTCAAGTAGTTTTTTGTTGATGGAATTTTACACACACACACACACACACACACACACACACCCTTGTGTAAATTAATTGAAACAAAATTAATAATGTCTTCTTAGGATCTTTCACACTTTCTTTGATCATATACACGTCATTTCTTGGCGTTGTTTTTCTCTTCCAACTGCATTTTTCTTTACATTTTGGACTGTTGGATCCAGTTTGTTTCTTGGCATTAATGACACAACTGACAGTTGAAAGGTCTGCATCAACAATATCCGCGATCTCTTTGCATGACTTGCTAGTGGATTCATGCACTGTTACAATGAATATTCTGCTTAAAAATTAAAGAAATCTTGTTAGGAAAATATGCCGGTAGATATATATATATAAATATACTGTGTAATCATTAAAAAAAATGTAACTGCTCAAATATGAGTATCCATTAAAAGATAATGTTCAAACAAATAAATGGAAAACATGTTGGAGTTATTCCATTTTGTAACATTCTGTAATATTTTATAAAATTATATATATATATATATATATATATATATATATATATTGTGTGTATTTTGGCAGCATTTTTTCATTAATGCAGGTTTCATTGAATAATATCGACAAGTTTTGTCTATTAATTTTGTGTAGGATCCGTTCATACCGTTTGATATACTTTTTGTTGTCTTTTAACGACATCACCATCAAGTATATCAGACGGTATGAACGGATCCTACACAAAATTAATAGACAAAACTTGTCTATATTATTCAATGAAACCTGCATTAATATATATATATATATATATATATATATATATATATATATACACACACACACACACAGTCTTTGAGATTTCACTCGCCCAATCGACTCAGTCGATTAAAAACTTAATTGCGCGATTAAAGTTTATTGCTTTACTTGCCTGCAGTTGATAAAAAAATCTTCAAATATAGAAAAAGGAAATTTGATTTCTTTTACAACCCAAAAGTATGCCATTGAAGATTCACAAGTTACTGAGAATGATCTACAATGATATTATCGAACTCTTTGGTCTCACTTTTATTGTCTCAGTCAGTGTAAACATTTGTTTAATTAACGCTTCCACAGTGGAACCAAAATGTCTCTGTCGCCCAGATTAAAGATGATCACAGATTTTTAGGAACTCATTTGGAAAAAATTATCCTTGACTCAACATCTATATTTTCATCCTTGCTTACGAATACTAAAAACGAACATTTGAAAGAAAGAAAAAGAAAAGTATGCATAATTTTTTCAATCATGCACCGAAAAACAAATTACAGTACTTTTTTATAGAAAATCGTTGAGAAAATCAGATTTGTTATTTTTTATCATCTTTGAGATGGAGGTTGTATTCAAGTAGATGAAAGAAACTACGAATTTAGGTACCCCCACTCAATTGCCAAAAAAACAGCATACCATGATGCTAAAAGAATTCAAACTTAATAAAAACAAAATTTTATCATCAAAATGTTTATATTATTATTAAGAGAAAAGATCAAATTTTGTCGTTATTATTTTTAATAATTTTTAAAATCCTTTCTAACATGTTAAAAATTTTAATTAAAATTTCATTTTTGTTTTCTGTCAGTGATTCACGCTATGTTTATGTAAGGTGACCATTAAGAAAATGGAGTCGGTCAAGTAAAATGATTTGGGGGCGAGTAACTTTTCCCTCACTCTCAACCACCAATTGGGTGATTTCTTTTTCAAATCTCAAAGACTTTTATATATATATATATATATATATATATATATATATATATAAAGCAGTGTGTGATGGAATGATGACAGTCTATTTCTGTTTTATGCTTGAATAAAATCTTTAGGCCTGAAACAGCCTATCGCTATTTAGTGCTCACACTGCCTATATTTATTACATATGCTCTATTCTGGATATTGATAAGTATAGCATACTTTTAGACTATATTTTATCATTCATTCATATATATATATATATATATATATATATATATATATATATATTAAAATGTAATTATTTTATATACATATGTCACCAAAAATTTCCTAAGAAATTAGGATACATATTAAAAAAAAAAAGGATTAAAACTTAATAAAACAAAGTTTTATAGCCAAAATCTTTGCTATTATAAAAAGAAAAGACCAAAAGACTTTTTGATTTGTAAGTTATACTTTTAATTTTAAAAAACCTTTAAAAAATTCTTACAAAATCAGATAATTGTTGGATTTTAATGTAACTTTTAGAAAATCTTAATAAAAATATTTTACTATTTGTTACTCCACACTTACTCTACACTTACTTAATATTATGAAATTTTGTTATTGTATTGTTTGTCTATACTTTTGAGATGAGGTAGTATTTATATTATTTACACTGTTTGGACTATAAGAGAAGTTTAAAAATTATCTAAAAAAGGTATTTACATTATATTTGTCATGTTATTTTACTAAAATTATTTCCCTTGATTAAGTCTTGCAAATATCAGGCTTTTGATGGATGTGTCAACACCTCATAAAACATACATTTCCATCTAAAAATAAAATATTTTTCTGTAATACTTTAAAATAAAAGTAAATAATATTTGTTTTAATTCAAATTAATTCAATTTTAAATTAATTAATCTCCCTCAAATAAAATTTCAGAAAATTGTTTATATTTTATTTTAAAAGATTAATAAAGAGAATTATAGTGTGTTGACAGATTAGTCAATATGGCTAATTTTAACAATGTCAAAAAGGAAAATTGTGATCAATTTTAATTTGGATTGAAATACAGTAAAGTATTTTGCTTATTGGAAACATTACATTTAATCTATTAGCTGTTTTTTTTTTTTCAACTTTTTTAGCATGAATGAGGAAAACTTGAATATTGGTAAATTAGGCTAAATACTAACTGGATAAAAGTTTAAACCATATTTAAACAAAGCTTTAATTGGTAAAACAGTAATAAAATTTAGTCATTTTTCTCAAGTATTAGTGCAGTAAACATCTTCCATTGGTATCTTCTCTGTTGCATTAGGTAAAAACATGACAAAGGTTAAAAAGATAAGAGTTTGAACATGGCAGAACTGTTGAGTTGCAAAAGCAAGGTCTCTTGCAAAGTGCCATTTTTTGGTGAAATTGGATGTAATACAACTGCTGTTGCTAATTTCTTAAAAGAACCTGAGAAATATGAAATGAGAATTTCAAGTGGTCAGCCCCAAAAAATTTTCTTCGTGTTAAGCAGGAGGATTCAATTAGTTGCCTGGCAAGACACTAGCCATTCATTAAACAAAATTAAGGCACTTACAGACATAATTCAGCTCAAGAACAAAAAGATTGTATCTGTGAGAGAAAGGCTTTACAAAACATAAATGTTGACACTTCCTTCTACAAGACAAAACAGGTTGGTTAAACTTTGCTGGAAAGCGCAAAAACATGGGGCATAGTGGAAGAAGGTTTTGCTCTCTTATCAGAAAAAATTTAACCTGGCTGGTCCAGATGGCTTTCAACTTTACTGGCACAATAAAGATATCCCACTGGTGACATTTTATAATCAACACTGATAGAGGTTACCTCATGATTTGGGGTACTATCTCCTTCTAAGGAAGGATGGAGCTTCAGGTTATACAGGGCCATCAAACCATGGCTTCTTACATTGGCATGTTGAACAGAGCATCCTTATTGACAGAAAGCCTTCACTTGTGTTGAAATGACCAGATCTTTCAGCAGGACAACACTGCAATCCACAATGGCTATAGAACAAAAGACTTTTTAATGGTATAATATGATTCTTTTGGACTATCCAAGATGCTTGCCGGGCCTGAACTCCATTTAAAATGTTTGTAGGTGGTTGGCAAGGGAAGTCTGTAGAAATGGATGTTAATTCCAAACTCTTGTAATGAAATGTTCCACACTCCTTATTGACTATGTAGACTGACTATATTAATAGCCATATATAGTGAGCACAGGAGATACCTGTGACTTGCTTCAGCAATTACAAACCTGCCACTAGATTCCCTGTCTTGCTGTAGTGTATTCTTTTTACAATAAACCTCTCTTCTTTTATCTACGCATGTGTTGTTGCACTTTCACTTGAGTACCACCTTTTCTGTTTGTAATCCCTTTAAAGGATACAACACAAATAACACATAATCTTTGTGAAGTCATCCTCATCACTTGGAATAACATTCCAGACAGTCGTCTGTAGATGCTTATATAGACCATGCCAAAGTGAATTTTTTAAGTTATTCACAATGACCACTAAGCAACTCACTACATAGATGCCTTGTTCAGCATTTTCTACTCTGTTTAGGACTTGTTTTTGATATGATTTTAAACTTTTCACTAGACAGTAAGCCAATTCTGTGAGAACTACAAGTCTTGCCAGGATTTGTCAGTGGAGGCCACAATCTGAACAATATAAGATACGCAGATGATACAGTACTGATAGCAGACATGGAAAGGAAACTACAAGACCTCCTACAGAAGGTAGCTAAAAAAGCAAAAAGAAAGGACTAAACATAAACTACAAGAAAGCTGAATGCATGATCATCAGTTAAAAGAGAAGCCCAAAATGCAAACTACAAGTTAGAGATACTGAAATCAAGTAGGTACAGAAATTTAAATATCTGGGAAGTGTTCTAACAGAGGATGGAAAGTGTAACACTGAGATCTGAAGGCATATTGGCATGGCTAAGGATGTATTTCAAAGGCTGAGTAGAGTATTGAGAGACAGGAAGATTTCATTGAAAACAAAAAAAAGAGTACTGGACTTTTATGCGATATCTGTCCTCCTTTATGGCAGTGAATGCTCCTCAAATATCAAGGAGAGAGACTCGAATCAACAGAAATGTGAAGGATACTGAGAATACCATGGACCAAATATGTAAGCAATGACAAGATTTTGGAGAGGATGCAAATGAAAAGAAAACTTATACTTAGCATCAGGAAGAGACAGCTGAGGTTTATGAGACATGAGGCGAGGAAGGAGGGCTTGAAGAATCTAATACTCACAGGATGAATGGGGGAAAGTGAGACAGGGGAAATCAGCACAAGACGTACTTGATAGGCTTGAGCAAGTGAATGGTAGAACAGGGTTTTACCAAGAGGAAAAATTGGTAAGAGCATCAATCTTCTTTGCACACAAAGAAGATTTAACCTAATTTCCCTGTATTCAAATTTTCCTTATTAAATGCTGAAGAAGTTTTAAATTTTTAGTTTTCCTTTTCAAAGCTTTACTCAAATAAGTGGTTGAGTCTATTAAGGCAAAACTCATTTCTTTTCTTTATTTTCAATGGCCTTAAGATTTTGGCCAGCAGTTTATAAGGATGTCATTTTAAACATGATCATATATTCACTTATAATATGCTGTATTTCAACATGTTATCAGCCTGTCTCTTACTTTACACTTTCTCTTTTGCTTAACATATGCAAATAGGTACAATCCTATTTACCAATTCACTACACCACTAGTCTTATTCATATTTTTCTAAAATCAAGTCTATTTTTGTCCCTTATTGAAATTAACATGACAAGCATAATTCATATTTCTATTAAGTTCATATATATGAAAAATTCCATAATTTCTAAATCCTAAAAACCACAAAATACAAAAAAAAAAAATTTGACAAATTTTTTTTAACTGAAATTATTAAAAGCAATTTAAGGATTTTTAAAAAAAAATGGCCTAAAACATTTTTGGAATTTGTTTGTTATATATATATCTACACAACATTGAAAATTATTATATTAAATTATTGTACCAGTTAATTTGAGTTTTTTTTTCTTTCTTTTAGTTGAAATTAATAATAGTTAAAAAAAAAAACAATTTATTTCTATATTTTAATAGTCACTGTATCAATAAATGAAAAAAACTTTTTGGGTAACTTATTTTCAAAGGAAATCATTTAAAATGATTATTTGTTTCAGGTTCAGTCGCAAGGGAGATAACTTTCTTAATATCTTATTTCAAACAAAACAATTTTTTAAATTTACTTGGAAAAAATGGCACAAGTCTACCACGTTCACTTTTGAATGGAGGTGGTAGACTATTTAACGGTCTGCAAGACCAAATTATTAACCTTTTCACTACAATCAGTTGTTCTCTAGTTTTACAATTTTTAAATCTGTATTATTATTCAACAAATTCAATTCAGTTAAAAAAAAAAAACAGACGTAGTTTAAGTTTTAAATTTTAAATGAATAAAATTGCAGTCATTGTTTGTAAGAATTTCTTCTAGGTTACAAAAATTGATTTTAGTCAGTGAGAAATCTTTTCATAAGATTCTTTCTAGTTTCTCAAATAAATCTCTATATTTCGTTCAAACAAACTTAAAGAAAAGAAACCATATGGATGGAGAAATTGACTTTATTTTTTTCTATAAATCTTTTGCTTACCTTTTTTTAAAAAAAAATTGTTAAACTGATTATGGTGGTGCAAATGTTTTAAAGTTTTTTTCAATTTTTACTATATTTAATCAGGTATTATGAGTTTCCTCCTTTACGGAAATTATTTTAAAATAGCTAATTATGCAAAAGAAAAAAAATGTTTTGAATAAAATTTTTTTAAAAATTATTAGTTTTTCACTGTTTATTCAACTTAGAGTTAATTTTCTCGTTTAAAAAGGAAGTAATATTTTTAAAAGAATAATTTGGGAATTTTATCACACATATTGGGTAAGAAGAATGAAAACTAGGAGAGAGGAGTGGGGAGATGGTTGAATATCCAAAACAGAAACACAAAGCAAATTACGGAAGTTGAAATACTTTCTAGTAGTCACGTGTTTATTATGTAGGTTGCGTATTTATATAAATTAGGAAGGGAAACAAACTTGAGAATTTTCCAAATTAATTTATTCTAAAAAGTAAAATACCTTTTGAAATGTTTAATGATTTTAAAAAATAAGTTTTTGTTGCCTACAAACGCTTCATATTTTTAATAGAGGACGAATTTTGTTTTAATCTTTATGCTAGTCATGAGATGTGGTGGCGAGGAAACCTGTCAGCTGGTATAAAAATTTTAAAATCTGCTGTAAAAAAGCAATAAATTTTTTTTATCAATAACCCAGTAACTAGTTGACTTAAAACTGTAATATTTTATGTTAAAGCTTTATAAATAAATTTATCAAACATAACAAATTTCCAGATAAAGAGGTGGAGGGGGGCAAATGCCGCAAAAGTGCACCGATTCAAATTTTGTACAAGAAATATTACGACGGATATTTAAAATTTGTATTAAACTAAAATCTATAAAGTAAATATAATCATTTAAATAAAATAATTTTTCAAAAAGAGATCGTATAAAGAATTTACGAGAGTTATTTTTTCAAGTTGTGGTGGTGGTGGTAGTAGCATAATTCTTTCTAAAATCATCAGGTGATCAAAATGAAGGGAAATTGAGATTTATGTCAATGATATTTGTTTCTTTCATCTAGTCATTGACAAATGATTCATATTCATTTGTGCTCGTTAATATCAATAAAATAATTCAAACCTGTTCTTTTTATATCAGGACACGAAACTGAATTCGCTTTAATGAAATTCCGGTTGAGTTAAAATTGTTTACGCGTATGCGTAATACGTCATAAATTTATGCGTTCTACCCACAATCCCTCGCTACGTTGTAAGTTAACAAGCTCAATGTAAAATGGCGACTAGTGTATACAGTCATATCTATAGCCAGTATAATCGCATAAAATTCCCTTAGAAAATCCACTTATTTCAATCATCTACTCTTGTAATATTTAGTTTATGGATTACTAAATCTGATGAAATATATATTATCAGTAAACACCGTGAATTTATCGAAATACCGGTGAAAATTGATTGTGAATTTCTTAACCGTTGTGTTGTGCTTTATTATCCGCCTGACGTGGTTTTCATTTTGTACTAATATAATAATTTTAGAAAGATTGGCGCGTATTATTTGTGCGTTTTTAGTGAGCCCTTAAACTGGAAATTAGTTTTCCATACGGTAGGGTTTTAATAGAATTAAATAAGCGCCTATATTCCGGAAAATTCGACCGGTATACTCCTCCCCCCCTCTCTCTCTATCTCTCTCTGTGCGTTTTTGTGTTATTACTCTAAACCAAGCAATAGAGAGAGGAAGAGATTGAAAGCCATCTTGTTAGGTGTCATGTGCAACAAGTACAGCTAGGGACAAAACTACAGAACCACAACGTGGTGGTGTTGTGTGTTAGTTAAGTGTTGGAAATGATGCCAGGCACTCGGAGCCACAGAGACCAAGTATATGATGAGTTCGATGCTCGAGCATATGCACATTTAGTGCCACCCAGTTTAAAGAAACACAAGAAACAAAAACATAAAAAGAAGAAACGGATACGTGAGCGAGAAAAATCAAGCTCATCAAGCAAGCCTCTTGTGGATTATGATGAATTATCATCGGATTCGAACCTTGAATCGCCTCAGATGATTGACTGTGTTCCAGGCTTGAGTCACTCGTCAAGCCGCGTTACCTCGGACCGAGAACGTGACAAACGTGGTCAATCCCCGGCCACGGCAATCAAAATGTATATGACGGAGAGAAGCCACAGTAACTCGCCGGCCATGCTCGACCCAAGAAGAAGCCATAGCCGAAGCCCATCGTACCAGGTACCGAGTCGGAAAGAAAGCAAAAAAAGTCGTCGGTATACACCACCTGAACCACCTCATCCTCATCACCAACAGGGGCCACCACCTGAGCCTAGCCAACAACCAAGATCATCTTCGGATCGTGACCGTATGGATCGACATGAGAGACCTCCACATTATGTAGATGCGTCTCCTCCCCGAAGGTACTGTGATCCTCCTAAAGCTTATGCTGAAGTTCCAAGAGCTTCTTCCTATATTGAACCCCCGAGGGCCTACGCGGAAATTCCGTCCCCACCCATAAGGATCGATAGAGGTTATAGTCGAAGTCCTCCGTATCATCACCGAGGGGAAGGCCGTGAGCATGCCGTTGCACAGGCATCATCTGGTCGACGAAGTCGGAATAGGAAGAGAAATCACAGAGCTTTTCCTTCTCCTGAACCCCCTCCTAGGGCTTATGCCGACAATCGTGGTTACACGGACACTCCGAGGGCTTATGCCGACCCTCCAAGGGCTTATGCTGCAGAAAGACCGGCATCTTTTGGGTATCACAACCAAAGAGGTGGAAGTCCAGTGTCTCCTCCTGTAAGGAAACGGTACAGATCTCGCTCACCTAGTCCATACCGAGCCAGGAGAGAAGACAGTTCACCCCGGTAAGTGAAATTTTAATTAACCTTTTGTTGTGTATAAATGTGGTAGTTATTAATCATTATCATTTGAAAAAAAAAAAAATAATAATAATCGCGATATGAGAAATTAAATAGAATTTTTAGAGAAAAGAGAGGAATTACTTTTAGGCAGAGAAACTAATCGCTAATCAGACAGTATGTTTGATCACGTGATCTTAAGACATACTCATAGCGAACAGGGGAAAATTGTATCCCAGAAAACAACTTTTTCTTGTAATTAAAATTTTTCATTATTTATATTATACTTTTTTGACATATTTGTATGTGTGTATATATATATATATATATATATATATATATATGTGTGTGTGTGTAAAAAAAATCTTAAAATTTTAATTTATATTATTTTTCAATGCTACGTACATAACGTAGTAAAAAGAAAATAATGAAAAATAGAAAAAAAAAAAACAATTTGATCTGATAAAGTTTCTTAGATTACCTGTTAGTGTTGTTTTTTGTGATTTAAAAGGTAGTGCGAATTTTTATTTTTAATGTTTACATCGAACAAGAAGTGAAACTACTTTAAGCGAGATTTTTCAGACTATTTTCTCTTTTAATTATGAATTGGCGCTAGTTTAAGCATCGAACCTACTAGCAGTCTGCAGATTGCGAAACTAACCTCAATATTCGTTTTCGCCATAATAGACTCTTTTAGACTCTTTTTACCAAAAATGCTTGAAATCTTATGAACTCAAACATGAATATTATCTACAAAATCAATTTTGTACTTCATTACTGTAATAAAAAATAGCATGACTTGATCTCGAAAATCAAAAAACTTCTATGACTGGGATTTATTTTTATTTGTTACTTTATTGGGCATCCGTAAATTAAACAATAGCTCGTTTGAATTTTCCACGTGATAAGTTTCCTTTTACCGAGATCAAATGGGAAATAAAAATTTTAAATTTGACTAATGGACACATCATTTTCTTTAAATCCAATGAAGATATAAACAATAAAAACTTAAATATTTAGTAGACTCTTCTTCTCTTTCTCTTACTTAAAAAAAAAGTGCATAATGGCCAAATTAACAATAACGTGTTTAAAAACAATAAACCTTCATATTGAATTTGTAAAAAATAATTTTTTTTAAAAATCAGTCAATTAGTCTCTAGTCTTTTAGTTAATAATTGTTTTTTTTTCTTTTGTTTTTTTTTTTTAAATAAAACGAACAGACGTTTTCGGAGATAATACAAACAAAAATAATATATTTATTAGTAAGACTTTTATTGAAATATTGACATTTTTGTTTTTTTTCATTTCTTTTCACAAGTCTCCGTACGGCGTAGTCTGATTCTATTGCGAAAACCTTGAAAGTTTCTTTTTAAAAATTCATTATCTCGAATTAAAAATTTAAGGATGTTTTGCGTAAGAGTAAGGCTAAAAGTACTAATTTTCTATCGGTTTTTATGCGGCCGTTTTATGGATGCCCATCGGCACTAACATTGCTTTTTACAAAAAAAAAAAATCACATAAAGGAAATTTTGAATCACTTACTGATGGTAACCTTCATTTTTCAGTTGATTATGATGAATTGAAAACATAGATTTTCTTAATTAAAAACTCTTTCTTTATCTTATTCTTAACAATAAAACTATTTTTCTTTTTAGAAATAACCCAATTTATTTTTAAACTTCAATTTTCCAGTATCATCGACATAATTTTGATTTGAATAAAAGTAAAACGTGCCTCAAAAAAACTCAAGTTTTTTCTTTTTTAATATATAGAACAGAAGTTATCCTGTCGAACATTTTTTCGTATTTTGATTTAATGACAGATATCTTTGATTTTCAACATATCGTTTCGGATCATAAATTAAGTAAAATTGTGATGCTCTAAAAAAAGAAAAAATAGTAAAAATTTATTTTAATTTTAAATTAGGTTTTTTTTTTAAATACTCAACAAAAAAAAGTACAAATGTTTTAAAAGCATTCGTTCAGAGAAATCTTGTTTTTAGATTTTAATTTTTTTAGTATCAAAATTTAAAAAAAAATAAGATTGAAGTTGAACCTTTTACTTGAAGTTGGTAATAAACACATACACAGATGTATTTTACATTTTTTTCAAACTTGGATTTTTAACATCTGACTCTAAAGAAATCGAATACCAATACTACTTGCTTTTGAAACTTTCATCTCTGTCAAAAGTTCAACGTATTGTGATGATGTTCTAAATTTTTTTGTAGTAATGAAGAAGGTGGTTCCGTTAGTTACTTATGTTTTCCTTTTATTATTATTAATATTATTTCTGATTAAAAAAAAAAACTGTTCTGAATGTTACTTAAAATTACATCCAAGATATTCCAAGTACTCGCTTAATTAATTTTAAATTATCTACTTATCCACAAAAATAAAATATTTTGTGAAATAAAAATTTGATTTTTTTTTAATATGCAAGTTTATAGTTATATTTCATAAATTTGAAGAATATTTTAAAAAATTGTTTGTCCAGGTTAGTATTAAATTAATCAAAAGAGAAAAGTAAATTTTCAATGAACACATTTTTGTTTAAATCAATCTGCATCTCAAACTATTATTGGTAAACAAGTGTGAAGAAGAGTAGGTAAATTTCATATGATGACTATTCATTTAATGTCTGAGTGTGTTTGAACAGACTTGGCCATTACTCAAAAAATAATAGTCTAAATTGTTTGTAAAATTCAAAACGCTTTCATCAGACTATAAATGTTGATCCACAAAGATGTTTCTTCCTATTAAGAAATCCTTTGTGCGTGGATGTGTTTTCCTTTTTCTTTTTTTGGTTTGATGTGAGATGAACTCAATAATAGTGAAGATAAAAACTTGTTTAAAATGTATTTGGTAGTAGGTAACATCCTGTTCAAACATGTTTAATGTGACTGTCTGCCTGAGTAATAATGTTCTTTCTTTCGTCATGAGTGCTATACTCAGACACCACTCAGGGATTTATTCATAGGGAATTTCTGCAAAATAAAATGATGATTAATTTGGTAAATTATTATTGTGCAACCTTGCAAGCACTGAAAGTAGGACTATTTTTCCCCATTACACCAATGCAAGGATGCATTGCAGTCTGCAAATGACACAAATAGTGAAATGTCTTTAATAGACTTGATTTGGTACCCTCAGAGTTTTGGTAGTGGTTTCCAAAATTGGAAAGTTAGCATTTTTCATCTGATGCTAAATTTGTGTGCAATTAGATCAAGGTAAACCAGAAACTTCATTAATGGAGTGAAAGGAAGAAAAAAATTGAATGTTCGGAAAAAATGAGTTTCACTAAAATGGTAGATTATATTTAAAAAATAAATCTGTAATTTTGAAGGGAAATAAATTTTAAAATTTGTTTTAATGAATTAGAAAGCTAACTCTTGTATAATAACTTCAGTAATATGCATTAAAAGGGTACAACAGCTTAATTTTGTTTTGTATTCATGTTTTAAGCTGTTGACCAAGATAGTTGCTGAGATGATCCTTTTGACAATCTAATTTCTAATTATTTAAGGAAATAAACAATTTTGTCATACAGTTAGATTCACTAATAATGAACTAAATAGCAGTAACTGAACTCCCATTCTTACTATCACACTAAGACAGTGAAACACAACCTGTTTTGACCAATGCATTCTTTTTGCCATATCAGAATATAATTTCTCGCCTTTCTGAGATTATCTTACTGAAAAGGTGCATTTCAAATAATATGCATATATTACTGGATATCTTCATTCTTTTCCATACACATATGTTTACATGGATAATTTTTATAGGGAGGTTTCTTTTTGTTTTTGCACTCCTGGTGGGCTACAGATCTATAAAAAAAACAAGAGAATGTACTCCTCTCATGGTTGAAAACCCCTACTCTAACCTATTCATGCTTTGTTGAACCATGGTCATCAAATTAATGTAGCTAACTCAGCATCAGCAGAAATGTTTACTTCTATCACAAAAACTAATGTACAATCATATGCTGATATAGTTTGAATAACATTTCTTTTTAATTTTTTGGTAATTTTTGATGTCTTAATTTCTATAAATCTATAAATTTCTTGGCTCAGGAATTCAATATATTCAATTTTATCTTGACACTGATCTATTCTTCCAGTTTGACTCTGGAAAACTACTCAGTTAAAAATATCCCTTTTCATTTTCTATCAAGACAGTGACTTGAGTTGTACTAACATTTTAATGCCTGTGGTGATGACTTCAGAACACAAATTGAAATATGATTATGAAAACAATAAACATTTTGCTAATATTAAATTAAGTAGGTACTATTGGCCTAACTGTTAATTGCATGAAAACTGTGATTCAAATGAAAGTCACATATCCACTTTCATTCCTGTTGATTATAGGTTTTTAAATAGCAAGACACACTGGGAACTGTTGCCTTATTTGTCAACAAATCTTGGGGGACAATTCTGAAATTAAAACTAAAGGAAGTTAGAGAAACCACTCTAATATGTTCCAAAGAACAGTCATGCCAATGCACAGTTTATAGATATTTAAAAATTCTTTTCAGAATTTTTTTTTTTTTTGTCCTTGTGATTATAATATACTAGCAGTATAGCCCAGTGTTGCTCGGGTGCAATGAAAGCTTTAAAACTAATCCATGGTCAGACTTTTTGGACGTTAGCACGAAAGACTAAAAAGCAATAGTTGTTTCCAGTTAAAGTGAAACTGTAGACTGAAAGAAAAATGAATGTATGTAAATCAAATTTTGATTTCCTGGTATCGATATCAAATAAGTTTTTTCATTGTAAATTGAATTTTGAAGGCTAAATAAGTCCTCCGAGTAAATGGTATTATGGCTGAGACTAAGAACTACAATTATACCTACTTAGAGCCAAACCCGAAGCAAAAACTAAAATAAAAGGGCTGAAAAAATACAGACTTACAGGCAGATAAACAGACACACACACAAACATCTTGCCTTTTTTATATATATATTATCGATTTTCTGCACTATTGTAAGAACTGCAACCTTGAAACTTCTGAATATCGTTTCTTATGTCTTTGTCTATGAGTGTATCAAATTTGATTAAAATCGGACCACTCCTTCTATAACCCGATTTTTTCGATTATCGATTTTCGATATTTATCGGGGGTACCTCAACACAAAACCTAGCTAAGAACACTCGCAGACGCTTATAGTATAACTGTGTAAATTTTCAAGAAAATCCGTTCGGCCATTTCAGAGTCTATAGATAACACAGACACACACACACAGAGACAAAGTTCCATTTATAAATAAGTTTAGATTAGATAATTATAATATTGGTAAGATAAATCATAGTAATAACAAGAACTCATTTGATTTTTGATACTGATCTTAATTTCTTAATTCAACCACATCCTTTATGAAAATTTCAGAAATTTGTGAGTTTTGTAAAATGATGGCACTGAAAAGTTCTCAGCCTATTCAAGAGGGATTTAAAAATACATTTTGATCTTTTGGTTATTTCATCATATTTTAGGAAAAGACAAGTTAGTAACTTTTCGGCACCTCTCATATATGATTTACATTTAAAAAATATCTTTTTATAAGTTTATTGTTCAGATTTTGCTTTTACCGCATATTTTTGTCTATCATATATATAATCATTTTGAATCCAGAACTGTTAAAACAGTCTACTAGAAGAATGGATATGAAATAATTTTAATTATTCCTGGTACGCTGTTGGAAATGTTAGTGGATGCAATCTCTAAAATAGATAGAAATTTTACTTAACAGAAAGTTATACAGAATGATATACAATGATAGATGCAAAGGATAAACTTTTTGTGAGATTTGAGAAACTGATAACTTCTATATAATAAAAGTTAATTTGTGAATTGCTTCAGGAAAGTAACCAATTATTTATTTCTTAACATAGAAATGTCTTCATTGTATTTTCTTTATTTGTTTATACAAACAAAGTAATTTAAATCTTAGGCGTCAGTTATTTGATCAAAAAAGGTTGACAAGTGTACTTGCTCATATTTGATTTTATCAATCATGCTAAAACAAAACCACAACAAATCCTGATTTGCTTAACATATGGGAAATACTTGTATTAAAATGTAAATTCACAATGTTTTCTTTTGTATCTGATGGTGAAAGACATTGTTGATACTTAATAATAGGTACTGATATAGAAATCAGTTTTAAAAAAAAATAACAGCAAAAAATATCCTTAACTGTTTTAAAACTTGTGTTATCTCTCCTAAGAGTTTAGTAATTTGAAAAGGATAGGTCACTGAATTTTATAAAAGGAATTCCTATAATGGTTAAATTATTTCACTTTGATAAAATATCAGTTTGTGTTATAGTATCAATATTTTTTTTTCCCTTTTGGGCTTTTCACTTGTCTCTTTGGTATGAAATAAAATTAGGTATCATAAATGTTGAAATGACCTTTTCTGTTGGTAAATTTATCCTAAATCATTAATGAAATAAATATTTTCTAATAAACTGTTTGACAATTTTTCTATAGAATTAGCAAATCTAACTTTTCTTATGTTAAGTCAACACCTACAGGAGTTATTTTCCTGTTTTATATTCTTATTCTATAAATTGAAAGAAAGTTAAAATTAAAATGTTTATTGAAATGTGTCATGGATCTCTTCCAGTCTAAATTATGTTTTTGGAGATGCAAGTTGAGCCGAGAACTTTTCAGCATCTCTTTGCACATGTATCATTAATATTTTAAGGCTATCAAGAATAGAATGAATATTGTTATTGAAATGAGCGAAAATAATATGCAAAATATTTGTGTGTGTTCAATAGGATTTAATTCTATAGAAAATCCTTTTTTGGGATGTCAAATAGATTCAGTCAGTTAAGTGCCATACGTGATACACACTTTGGGCGATCATGTATCGAAAGAGACATGACTGACTGGGCAGAAGATTATCCTGCAGTAGGTTGCCATTGCTTTCTGCAGTAGACTGGTTGCTAACCAAGGCTATAGAACCCAATCTGTCCTGTTATTTAACCCATAACTGGAGGGAAGAGACAGATTAATACCTTTCCCAAGGGTATTTGTGGTAAGTGAATGCAATGAATTCAACTGAAATTTGAACTCAGCTCTCCGATTTGCAGTTCCGAGCAATATCCACTGCACTACAACACACATCAAATAGACTACAAGGTTAAAATTACATAAAAGGTGTTTATTGCTGCTAACCATCATACCCAAAAGAAAGTAAAGTGTTCTCTTCAATAACCCTAAATTCTGTCAAGAAACTTATTTCACTTGTGTGGTAGGATTTTAATAAATTCATTTTTTTTTTTTTTTTCTTATCACTTAATTGTTCAGATGCATTTTCACACTTTGCTTGAAAGTACCCCTTAAGAACTATAGCAGATTTTATGCTAATTTAGTAAGGTGTAAAAAAAAGTTCATTTTAAAGTTTAAAATTGAAAAAACTGATCCTGAAATGTAAACAATTTTAATTTTGCAAAAAAATTTACTATCAATATCCTTTTTTTTTTTTTTTTTTTTTTACTTGAATCTTTTAATATATAATATTTAAGATCTAATTTAAAGTTTATGTATTTTGAAATCTTGTGTAATGTGTTTTGTAACTTTCATTTCATTTTAGCTGATTTCTATATTCCCACCTACTTACATCCTTTGATTAAACATGCAGTATTGAATATAAATTATTCTAAACTGAATAAATTTTTATATTTGTTTATTGTTTCCTCATTTGGACAAATAGTATTTTTTTAGTGTGAGGTACCAACATTCAGCTCAATTACAGGAAAAATTGTCTAGAAATTGTTCAGTTTTTTAAATTTTATTATAAGCACCAGACATGCTTCTTTCCATGGAGTAAGCATGTGCTGCTTGGAAGATGGGTCAGTGAAACCATGTTGACTTTACTAGAGTTGTGATGGCTAAAAAACTGATGAGTAGGTAAAATAGAATTGGAAACTTCTTTATAGAACATATAAATATAACATGTAAATTTTTACTTCATAACCTGGTTTATATTTTGGTTTTGATATTTCTATTAAGAGATTCGATTGCAACTATTATTGAGAATTTATTTCTGGAAACCTTTTATTTTAAACATGGTGGAAACAGCTGAAATTTTTCTAAATTCTGAAAACTGCAAGCATCTTAAGTGGCATTAAATACTTGCTTTGTCAGGTTACATTTGTCAGGGGGAAGTAATCCTGATTTCAGTCTGTTTTATTAGGATTGTCTCAAGAATAATTTGTTTTGTTATCTGATTGTTTCTGGTTACAAATTCAGAATTTGCATAATAATTTCAATCACTCTACATATTAATTTATAGTTGTTCTGTTTGAAACAGATGTGTAAAGTTGGGTTTTATGATTTGTCATTTTAATATAAACATTGTGTTAAAAATGTCTAACTCAACTCTCTAAGTTATTTGTTCACTCCTACTGTAGTATTAAACTCAACTTTTGGGGCTCGAGTCATTAAATCTAAACAATGCTTTTATCTACTGGGCCGTGTGTCTAAGCTTTGATTAGATCCAGTGATTAGGTCTAAAGAGTTATGCGTTCAATATCTAGCTACAGCAGTAGTGAACAAATAACTTAAAGAGTTTAATTAAAGGGAGATTTACATGACATCCAAAAGTGGTATCGAACATGGAATGAGTATGATATACCCCAGTGATCAAAATAAAGTGTTTGGTTAAAAGTTCCAAGCACCTGAAGAAGGCCAGAGTGTACAACATCCGAAACATTGTGAATATGACAATAAAGATGAAGACAATAGTCCAAATAATGTAGATAATCTTGCATTTGTGAATAGTAATAAAATAGTATTGCTTTTTATTATTATTATTATTATTACAGAATGTTATACTTTATTTTTATTAATTCTTATCTTGCATTTCTTTCATATTTTTCTTGTAAATTCCAGACTGTCATTCCATAACTGTTAGCAAGCAGCATGGATTGGAAATGAAAAAATAAATTTTCAGAAAGGCACAAATTTATATTCCCTATTTTTGAAAGCCTGCTTTTCTGTCATCCACCTTAATGATTAAGTTAGAAAAAAAACAACAACCTGTAACACTCATTCAAATATAAGTGGAGGATTTTATTTCTTTTGAATACCTGATACACCACCATCTATGTATACTAGTAGTATTACTTGTCATAATATTTGAACTTCATAAATAAAACTTATTTTTTAAGTAATATCTATTTCATCTTAGTTTCAGGTTTTTATTCTAACTCAGACTGTCATTCCGCAATTGTGAGTAAACAGCTTGGATGGGAAATACCTTTGAAAAAGTTAATAACTGACAATGCTTCATCTAAGAAAATTGACTATTCATACCTTGTTTTTGTTTCTAATTTATATTTTTCTGTATATTTTTGTATTTTCCCTGATCTAAAATGATAAAAATAATTTTGTGAAATAATTGTTATTGCAACACCTTCTGCCTTAAACCCTTAAATCCTGTGTTATATATATATATATATATATATATATATATATATATATTTGCTGATTTTTATGTTGGCAGTGGATATGCACAGTTGTCTAAAGCATTGGTAGAAATATTGATACCAGCTTTTTGTTCTTTAAAGAGACTAAGAAAAATTATATCTATAGTTAAACAAGTGGGGAAGTAAATGTGCAAAAATATGATCAAAACTTTTCTCATACTTTCTGTAATATTTAAAGGAATCCTTGAAATACATTTGCCATGTAATGAAAACATTTCCTCTCTTAAATACATGTTCAGTTAGGAAACTTTGAAGTATCCATGTTCCCAGGAGATGTAAATGTAAGCCACTTGTTTATCTTGAGTGAAAATATATTTAAAACATTTTGTTGACATAGCACTTGAGGTACTTAAAAGAATTGGTCATTTTGCAAATAGGGAAGAAATACATTGGTTATAAAATTTTGAACCTGCAATTCAGTAAAAAAAAAAAAAAAGTTTTATTTGCAATCATTTTTTTAATTTTGGTTGCTGTTTAGGAAAATATGACTTAGCAATTTTGTTATTAACAAAACTATAAGTTGAGATTTGTTGCACAAATCACTCTGCTATTTAATTTTAGCAAGCTATATTCTCAATTAAATTAAATGAGATAACTGATAAGTTACATATGTAAATCATTTTCTAATCAGGGAGGTTATCTGACAATGGATTTTCTGTATTTTGCATATTAAGAGCAAGATTTTTCTTTTAGTGTATATATGTCTTATTATAAAGGTAGCTTTTCTTTCTTTTTTTTTTAAAATCCAATTTTCAATAATATTGAGAGCTTAACTTGTGTATACTTAATAAAAGTACCTTAGATAACATGACACTGAATTTTAAATTCATTGACACATTGAATTTTTTCATTAAGAAAACTTTAAACAATCCATATTATATCAGAAACCATGAATGTGTGAACTTCCATTCTAAATTCTGTTAACAGTTTACAGTGCAAAAAAATATGTTGCATATCAATATCAAACTTAATAAAAAAAAAAACAAAAAAAACAATTATGTTGTATATTAAAAATATGTATAAATTTTTCTATTAATTTGACAGCAAAAATTCTCAAGTATCTTTTCTCGTGTTTGTTCTTCATAAATTGTTGAAAAATGTGCAACAATGAAATGATTATATATAAGGGAGTGCTGAAAAATTATTGCTCTAACCCTCTTCCCAAAATCTGAGCAAATGACCAAATATCAATTTTTTTTTTTTTTTAATCCCATTGTGGTTAGACCAAGAACTTTTCTACATCTCATAAATGAGAAGGAAATATAGATGCTTGCAGATGTATCATGCCAGTATCCACATCCAAAAATATGTAATTTATGAAATCTGAGGGAATCATGTTATTAACATTCCAGACAACCTGAAAAATAGGAAATTGAAGAAAGAAAAAAAAATTTTTTTTTAGATTAAGGAATTTGGGTTTATTGTTAGGGAAATCAGGGAATTTTCTCCATGCAACTTAACATGCATCAAATAATGTTTTATTTATAATTTGCTTTCTTTACATTGAAAATTGTTTGGAAATAAATACTAAATTTTACTTGTGATATATATTTGCTTTCTAGGATTAGGAAAATTTGATAAAAAAGGGTCTACGTCTTTCAATCCTAAGTGGCTGAACCAAAATCTTAATTATAAGTTTGCTTCATGGGTTATGCCAGTGAAAGATGATCCTAGTAATATTATGTGCTCCTCTTGGTAATTTCATGGAGTAATATAGAAAGACAACCAATCTTATCTTCGTTTTTAAGAATGTTTAAGATATTACTTTGTATACAATGAGAAAGTTTGTTTTTCTTTGTTCATTCATCTTTTTCACTGTGTTCTGATACAGCTACTAGTCTGTCTGTTACATGATATTCCAAAATTAGGTAATTTCAAGGGAATTTTCACTATTTACATCATTTGGACTATTGTCCTCATCTTTATTGACATAATTACAATGTTGTATGCTCCAGCCTTCTTCAGGTGCTAGGAATTTTGAACTGAACCCTCAAGGACACATAGCCCAATGGGTTAGTTCCTTGTGACTTGACCCAAAAAGTTTGGAGTTCAATACCAGGCTACTGCAGTGGTGAACAAATTACTTAGAGAGTTAAGTTAAAGGAAGATAACTACAAGGCTACCAGAAGTGGCATTGCATATGAAATAAGAATGATATACCCCAGTGAGCGTAATAAAGGGTTCAATCTGAAATTCCTAGCACCTGAAGAAAGCCGGAGCATACAGCAGTTAAAACATTGTAATAATGGCAATAAAGATGAGAACAATAGTTCAAACAATGTAAATAGTGTAACTACCACCTCATCTCAGAAGTATAGACAAATAATACATCAGGGAATTTTATTCACTGATTAAGCTAGTAAGCTGTTTTTGTTATTGTATATTAAAAAATTATTGGGGGTCTTCTATAAGATATATAATGTTATTACAATGATTAAAAATGCCTTAAACTGTTTTCATATTTGTCTAAAAATTCTATAAATTGTGATAGATTGTATAATGTCAGTTTCATATTTATTTAAATTGTTGGATAACATTAAATGATTTTTTTTTGTGGGGGTTACATAATTTAATTATTGCAGTAAAAAAAAGACATTAAAACAAAGGAAAAAGAGGAAGGAGAAAAGAAATGAATAAAAATAATTGAACCAGTTGTTTTTCATTCTTCACAGCTTGAGGACTAAAAGATCAATAACAGGAATAAAATAGTGTGGAGGGGGAACGAGGGAACACAAAAAAAACAAGACAAAATGTTATATTTGTATACCTCAAAGGCAGTTTTCAAACCTAAAACTTAGAAGCCACTCCTGTTCTATAAGAGAGCTACCTGGATTTTATTACTTAGACATTATTTTTAGTTGGTACCCATATTTGGCTCCATTTCCTCATTAAACTGTATATTTTCATCTAACGACCTGAATATTTGAAAAATCTTATTTATAAAAAATGCGCTCTGTGGCAACACTTTAATAATTTTTTTTGAAAATTCAGGCCAGTAAATCAAATTAAATATACTGTTTAATAAACAGAACGTCTATTCAAATATGGGTATCCACTAAAAATAATTTTTATGTAATATATAGTGTTGAGTTGTGATAATGTTTAGCACAAAAATTGTTGTTGTAGTGTTACTGATAAAAAGGTGTTTTGGCAAGCATGTTTTTTTTATCATAAAGTGATCGTTATAATAGTAGAGGTAGTGTTAATATGATTAATACAGAGAAGTTTGTCACTTAAATGGACAGGTTCATGCTGATTTCAAAGTTTTGTGAGGACACCGTTATGATATCATCATTCGTCGGGACTAGGTTTTCGATCTGGTCCTCTAGTATTGTTAAATAAAAAAAAAAATTAAATGCACCTTACTGAGAACATGTCTATATTTTAGGGCAAGGCATACAGACACAAATTTAAAGTTAAGAAATATCAAAATAAATTATGTTAAAATCTCTTGAAATGTTTTAAGCAAGCAGTTTTCTCTTTAATGGGTTCAGGTGGATTTTACAAAATGTTATTAAATTCTGGGAATTAGAAGTTTTTTTTAGGCTCAGGGAGATTAAGAATGATAAAACTTGCAAGACACTTTATGTAATTAATCAGTCTTAATTTTTTATTTGCATGAGTTGAATTCATCTTATGAAGAATTACTACATGTCTATATTTGCTGTGGGCTTGTCCACTCCATTTATGGATTGGGGGAAACCTGAATTTTGGATTCTCCCATTCTGATGCAGGTGATATTTCTGGATTCAAAAATTTTTTAAAGCTATTTGCATTCTGTAATTGAGATTTTCACACAGCTTGTTGCGAGGGTCATATGTTAGTATTCGATCACCACCAGCAGAGTAGCCTGAGGGAAGGAGTGTGATATTGGATAAACCTGAAACTCCTTAAGGATCCCGGGGAAAACATCACATGTATTTCTGAATTTTGAATCCTTTTCACAAGTTTTATGGCTCTTAATTTATTGCTCTTGTAATTGTTTGATACTTGTAAAGGGAAACACTTGTCTTTTTTCTTTACTTTTTCTGAATATTTTTTTTATTAAGTGATAAAAATTATAAAACAGTATCTTAGAAATAGTTTGAATTTTTTTATTCTGTATTTTTAATAAATAAAAATTTTGTCTATATCTTGAATTTTCTTTCTATTGCAGCTCAAGGTATCGATCTCGAAAGTCTAAAAGTAGAAGTCCAAGCCCTTATGTTCAAAAATGGACTCATCGTAGTCGGTCACGTTCTCGAAGCAGAGGGCGTCATTACACATGGCGACGATCTCGATCTCGTAGTAATTCCAGAGGCAACAAAATTATTCATTCTAATGTGAAATATGCTACCACTATAGGAGCTGAATTAAGCAAATACCGAAAAGCTCGTGAAGCCACTAAGTCTGGCTTGTCAGAATCTAGAATGAGAAGATTAAAAAAGTGTGATTCACCTCAAGAAGTCATAGAAATAGAGAGGACACCAACACCTTCACCTTCTCCAGAAATGCATGTTACCCCTGCCAGAAAAATAGAACCTGAACCTATAATTCCCAAGACAGAGAGAAGTGTACGTGACAAAGGTGAAGAGGAGAAGCTTGTTGTGAAAGTAGAAACAATTAAGAGTAAATCTGGAATTGTGTATGAGGCACGAAGAGTGGAGCACAAAGAAGAACCCCCCTCATCGCCCCTACCTGTTGCACCTGTTGTCCCCCCTCCAGTTGCAGTTGTGAAGCCTGAACCAGTAGAACCTCCACCAGAGCCTGATAGAAAACAGGTGATGAGACGACTGCCACTTCCTGCAGTGTTACCTGTGGATGAAATTGACAGTGACTCTGATACTACGGAACAGTCACCGCCAAGGTAAGTAAAACATTATTCAGTCATTTTTTAATTTAATACTATAATTCTATTTTGTTGAATAAACATTTTAAGAGTGTGTGCATCTCTCTCTCTTTTCTTTTCTTTTCTTTTCTTTAACAAAAAAAACATTAAAAATGCTTGCTTTACCATTGAAATTTTAGGTCAGGATTTAGTTTATAAGCAGTATCATTAGAAAGAGTTCAAGGTAAATACCTTTAAAAAAATTGCCTTTTAAGTAGATTAACTTTACTCAGAAGATTATTTTGAGTAAAAATGTTGAAAAGAACAGTCTGTAATTTGTCAGCTTGGAGACTATTTTCAAAATGATGCATCAGCACATATCAATATAGGTAATTTAGTTATAGAAAAGTCTCTTCTTCTAAATTGTACTGCAGTGCTAGAAAATCAATTTGCTTTTTTCATACATTCACATTAAAAGCAATTTCATATCATTTTATTTATGTTTTTTGTGAATAGTTTAGAAATTGTCTAAAATAGTTCACCTGATTATACCAAAAAGATAAAATATGCATTTATGATATACTCTGTTAATGTTAGGGAAAAAAAAAAACATGCTTTCTATTTCTTAAATATTCACAAGTCATATACCATTGGATTAATAACTTTACAGCAGCAAAAACATTGTTAGAAATTAAATTTGGAATGTTTAGGTGACTAATAAAGCTATTTTGAATACATTTGTAACATAACCTTTTTTAAACCTAAAGAAAAGTACTTTCTATTTTTTTGTATCGATAAAGTATTATTGGAAATTAAATAATCTTGATATTTTGTGTGTGTACACACAAATTACAGATATTTTCAAATTTGATTGATATTTAAAACATTTACAGTTGAAAATGCACTTTTAGATTATGTTATTAAATAGATGTAAAAAGAAATTACTTGCTCAAGACGAGAAAAGCCATTGAAAAAGACATTTATGCCCAAAATGTTTGATTGCTTTAATTTGACCAAATTTAGTAATTTACCATTTTTTTCTTCAATACTGTTCTCATTCTAAAATTATAAATAGTAATATTTTGTCTGCAAAAATAAATAACTCATGCAAGATCTTTTTATCAAGTGTCTACATTTGGTTATTATTATTGCAGCATTGCACTTCTTAGTAACAGTTCAACTTTCACTCATTGTTGAAACTTGTGGAAATAAAATTTAAGGACATTAAAATAAAACAAAGTTATTTTAAGGATTTACATTACATTATTCAATCAATGTTTCCCCCTCACAAATCTGTTTAATGGTGTTGGTATATATCCCTTATCGAAGTCAAAAGATTATGACTGAAAGTTAGTATGAAGGCAGTGTTAAAGAAAACTTTTTTAATATAAAAGTAAATATGGCATCAATTTTTAAAAAAAATGCTTGTAAGTAATTGATACATACAAGCATATCTTGCTTTTTCTACTTTAGATATATTTAGTGGACATAGTACTAGTTTATAAATTTACCTGCTTTAAGTAATAAAACAATTTATGATACATCTATTATACAGAAGTCCAAATAATTTGATGTTTGTTTACTATGAAATGAACTTAAGTTTATTTTGGTTAATGTCTTATGCAAAAGTGTAATTTACTTGTTAGTCAATTTTAATTTTGTGTCATGTCTTAAATGAATTTACTTTCAGAAACTAGTATGATATACAGTGATTATTTTAACAGTACAGAAATTAGAAGTTTAGTAGGATCATATAATTAAGTACTTGTCAGAAGTTAAACCTAAACAGTAATGAAACAAAGGATTAAGATGGATCTTTGCAAGGGAAAAGTTCTTAAACAATGTCTTAACAGTAAAAGTGATAAAGCTGTTAAAAAGAAAATTAAATTAGACAAAGGAAATTTCTCGACTTTTTTAACGAAAGAAAATGCACTAAAATTCATTGAGATACAATTGAGAATTTGAATAATTTATTGAGATCCCATTCAGTTTGTATTTCTTTTGCAAACTTAACTTTTAATAGAATTAAATGGATAAAAAAATAGTTTACAGATAACCCTTGGAAATTGTTTGCAAAATAAGTTAGCCCTTTGAATCATTATACCTGCTGCTGTGTGAAAGTGCAAATACAGTATGGGAGGGGGGTCAATGGGTTAAACTTTAATGATAGGAAAACAATTTATCAGTTTCTTCTTGTCAACTATCATTCACTATTCAAAAGCAATCTGATCTATTAATCCTACACGATTTAGAAGAGAACATTTTTTACTTGGCTTATAATACTTGTGTGCTTGTAAAAGTATCAGAATATATAAATTCATATTAAAATATTGCTGGTAAAAATGATGTTGGTTCATTTTTAATTTGCCTATGTTTGAGTCTACCAATTGTTAAAATCTTTTAAAATCTTTCTCAGTTGCCTACATGTCAACTCAAAGATTTGATTTATGTTGAAGCTATTTAAGATTCTTAAAAGTAGATCTCCTATCTTTATATTTAAACTTAAATTTGTAATTTCTTCAGAATCTGTGTAATTATCAGTTATCAAATTAGTTTGTACAATTTAAAATTTTGAAAACAAGAAGTCAAAAAATTAAAACTTCATCCCCAAGAGTTGTGCAATTTGAATATCCAAGTTATTTACTTCAACTCCAAACACTATAAGGAACAAATGGAAATTTATTCAAAATTATCAATAAATTGAAAAGCTTTAGAACAAATTTTGACAAGAATGACTTCTTAACTATTTTCATAATTTAACAATCACTAATTTGCATGCCAGGTTGTTATAAAATATAAATGAATATTTTTAAAAAAGTTTAATATTTAAAATATTCATTTATTCAACAGTAAAAAGATCAGAGTGAATACAAATAAAAATGATGTAAGTTTAACTTCAGTCATTACTAAATATTGTTGGAGGAACATGCCTGTTCAGAATCAACTTAACTGTTATTAGAAATGGAACTAGTTAGGATCAATGATATAAATTCTAACTTCTATATTAGAACTGCTGCCTTTCGTTTTGTAATAGAGTACATTAAAAAAAATTTCAAGTTTGAAGAGCTTCATTCGCAACAGATATATAAAGATATTAAGTAATTTAAACATTTATGCCTAAAGTAATAATGCAAGTTTACAAATTGCAAATATCAATGATTTTGCATTGCCTCTATCAGTTTTTGTTCATTTTTTTATATTCACTACTATAAAGATAAGTGTTTTACCTACAATGAATATCATCTTTCTGTATGTTACACAGAACAGGAAATAATTTTTATGTATATTTATTCATGTTTTTTAAAGGTTAACTATGTATTGAAGGATTCTTTAACAATAAAGCTGTCAGTTGATAATGAGCCATAAAAAAATAATTGTTTTTACTACTATTGTCATTCACTAATTTAGTTTTGACCAAACACAATGCTGTTCAAATTAACTTGAATTTTTTTTCTTACATGTGTAGGCCAAGAATGAGACATGAGTTACAGCAATGTGCAGAGAACACAATTAAGTCAATATATAAATTTCAAAAGGGAGAATTTAATTAACATTGAGGGTTAATGGGTAAAATAGAATAACTGTTAGCATGTTTTGGGCATTAGTATATTAAGTAGTAGGAATTTACCAATAAACATTTTATAAAAAAACATTTGCTTTACTTAATTATGATGACAAATGAAATCTGATATGTATATATATTTTTAACAGCCCTGTTTTTATGTCTTTTATATGTTAACACTTGAATTTGAAGCAGTTTAGAAACTATTTTTGCAATTGTTCAAAATCTTGACTAAAAAATTGTCTTAGGAAAAAAACTGATATCAGCCAAAGATTTTTGGGTTGTTTTTTTTTTTTTTTTTTTTTTTTGAGATCCATCAGGGTATATTGATTGTTCTCTTAATATTAGCACACATTTTGTCTGTTAAATAATAAAATAATTTCTGCACTTGGTAATAAATCAAGAAAATTTGTAGAAAATTGTTTTGTTCTATTTGCATAATGATTGAATTATGATCATTTTGTTAAAATAGTAATTGACATTTTCTCTGTATACTCTTAACTTGTATAACTTGCTTGTAGTACATTTTCAATTGATGTGAAGAATTTTGTTGAGTGGATCTCTTGTATACTGACAATTAGTTATATTGTGATTTCATATCATTAGCAAATGTAGTTACTCTGTAGATGCAAATTAAATTTTGAGAAATGTTAATATTGTATTTTGTTTTTATTTATAAACTAATTATAGATTATAACATGCTGATAATCAGATATAAAATTTTAAAAAGTACTAGTTAAAAACTTAACATTTGTTTTTAAAGTTTTTCACTTTAAGAAAGAACTTGTGAAAGGTTTTGGGGAACAAAATTACATTAAAGATGAAAGCTTTAGTGAAACAATTGTTGCTATGAATATCCATTATTTCTGTATAAGTATTTTAAGAGTGAAAAATAATCTTACAATAAATGATATATTACCTTATTTACTCTTCTACATAGACTACATTTTAAAATTACAAAAAGAAAAGAAGTCTTTGATATCGAACATAGAAGTATCTTATTTACCGGCTTAAATCCCTGCATTTATCTAAACTGCTCAAAACTATATTGAACCATTTTTTAAATTAATTTTTCACTTGGGATTTTTTTTTTTTAATTTTGACATGAAATGTACAGATTATACTGAAATATTTTTTTAATTTATTTTTAAAGATGGTTAATTATGCAACTTTTTTCCTCAGTTTCCATATATCTGTTGCAGCTTTTTAACTTTTAGTTGCAATTTTAGATTGTTGTAGTGCCAAAAAACATTTAATGTCAACTTTTTCCTTGTTCAAGGATTGGATTTTTTTTTTTTCATATATAGCCATGTGGGCAATGAAATATTTCTCCCCCTACAACCCTTTTCTCACAGATGAAGTGTTGCAAGCCTCTTGCTACTCTGTCACTATTGCTATACCACATACTTGTTCCATTATTCCATTTGTAAGAAGTTTTTTTTTTTTTTTTCCCCCCCTACATAACCTCATGAACTGGACTACTGACTTTCTTTTATGATCATACATTATCATACACTACCCTTCCCCTTGAGTAGCTATTGGTCTTTATATTGGATGAACATTAGTAAAGAAAAAATCTGCTATATCTGGAGGTTGGTGTTACTAAATGTGGGGGAATATCTATAATTTTTGTGATTACACAATTAAATTTATTTGCATTACATTCAAATAAAAATAGATAATTTCTTGAAAGCTATTTAAAATATCAAAAATTATCATGAAAAATTTGATTGCTAATTTATTGTTAAACATATTTGATTTCTTTTTACTTGCAAAACCATGTATAATATTTTCTACCATATAATATGCACATAGTCACCCTGTGACTTACACCTTAATGGTTGATATTTTAAAACTTAGTATAGCAGTTCTAGACTAATGCATAAACACTAAGCACACACTCATACCCTGGTGAATTATAGGTATGTTCTATGTGGTGAAAAATTATAGTACTGTCACTAGTACAATTTTTCAATTAAAAATTAGCTCTTATCATGAAAATATTAGACATGATTGTTTTTTTCTTAAATCAAAAAGCCACTAATGGCTTAAAATTGGAAGGGGAAAATTACAAAGATATTAAGGGAATGCGGTTTTTTAAGGCTACATCATGTTTGAATTAAAGCATGTATCTGGAATAAGTGTTTGATTATTAGATTAGCTTTTCTTTTTCTTTTTTTCCTTGTATAAATTTGAAAGTAGGTACTGCATCATGAAACAATTGTGTTCCTGTAATTAAACTGTACACTTGTAAAAAGAAGGGGTGGGATCACATAGATTTACGTGATTGAATCTTGATCTTATTCTTTAAAGTTTTCTAAAGTTTTTTGTTGGGGTTGGGGTTCTCAGTTTGCATATGCCTCTAAGTAGATGTATGAACATTATGTGAGAAAGAAAAAGTTTGTTTAAATATTGTCAGCATGTTTTATTGAAATGTTTTTTTTCATGTTTTCATACTCAATAGGTGATGAATGTAGCTATATTGAATAAACAATTTTATGAATACAAACTATATGAAAATTGAGCTGATTAAGATATTTGAGATTATTACAGAACTTTTATTAATGCTTTAATATTGTTTGAACATTTTCATTTGATCTTAAATGTGTGTGTGTGTATATATATATATATATATATATATACACACACACATATTTTATTTTGGATTCTCTTTGTTCATAATAAATTTCTGTTGTTAAATAAAAATTGAGCATAATCTTGATGCTACTTTTACCATTAATGCTTTTCTTAGAACAAGTTATATACTTTTAAATACTTAATATTAGTTGTGTGAAGTGCATTATTTACTTTTAAAATAGATTAATTCAGTGTTTTGTCAGAATTTTAAAGGATAAATTTTTCTAATTTTCATCATTTGTAATTAAACCTGATTAATTTTTTTTAATATTTTTATTCCCAAATATATCACATTCCGAGAAAAATTTAATGTTTTTTTGGCCGTCCTTTTTTACATGCCTGGAAGTGCATTGTAGTGCAGTGGATATCAACTCAGAATGAGATATCGGAGAGCTAAGTTCAAATTCCAGTTGAATTTGCTGCATTCACTTACATGCAAATACCCTTAGGAAAGGTATTAATCTCTTCTCTCCAGCTATGGGTCAAATCTATTGCAAGAAAATTTTCTACCTAGTCAGTCATGTCTCTTTCGAGACATCATGTATGGCATGTAATTGAACTGACTATAAGAAGAGTAACTTCAGGGTTATTATCCTTTGCATAGAAAATAAAAAAGATTAAGAGTGGTGGAAAAAACCATTAAAATGTTTATTCTTTCATACTATCAGGAACAAAGAATATGGTCTATACTCTATTTCAATACACCATTTTGCAAAACTCAAGCTTAGAATGGAGTATGGAATTCAGAGTAACAATTGTAGACAGATTCTTTTATTATTATTACTATGACTCTCTTGATTTGTTTTCCCATTTTTGGGTTTTCTTAATTCTATAGACATTGCTCACTGTTAGTTTTTGTTAAGGTGGGTAACTGTTTATTTTTTAGCTGGATTTGTATTGGCAGGGTTTGTTTTAGGTACTTTCCTTTCACGTTTTATTTGCTTCATCCTGTTTATTATATAATGAATAAATGCAGATTGAAAATCAATTATTTGAAATTGATTGTACTTCTCTCCTGGATATATCACTAAGCCATAAGGACCTGACACACAAAACCTCCATGATAGGTGACAACTGATGTTGTTTTCTAACAAGTTTGATAACCAGTAAAAGTTTGTTTGTTGAAGATAAGAGGCTAGTAAAATACTTTAAGAAAAAAATAATAAAGTGGCGTGGAAAAGTGAAACTTGTAATCTGATAGGTTACTAGTTGAATGTCGAAACCAGAAGGTGCAAAGAAAGTGATCAAAACAAATCTTATTTTTATATACACACATGCACACTATTGATTGAAGAAGCCAGAATACTTAATTTTGTTGGAAAAGGCATGAATCTGTCTTCTGCACCATTTCTCTCCAACTGTGGGTTAAGTAGCTAGGTAGATTGGGTTTGCTATTGTTGGTTGACAGCCAGTTTAGAAGCATTCAAAACTGGAGAAGACAATAGAAAACCACTCTTCTATCTTTCACAAGAAGTTATGGCAATTTGCAGATAATAAAAACTAGAACCATGATGGCCTATATGACATTTCAAAATAAAATATAATTACTACATCAAGTCTCTACAGTAGGCTACTTTTATAGTGTTTGCTCACAACAGCACAAAACAAAGGTAGTAGTAGAAAGTCATTTGATAACATTCAACAGTGGTGAAGGTGTGTTTGAATCGCTTTTTAATTGATATTATTGGCTATGTGAGGTTAAAATCATATTTTTATGATCTTGCATTAATAAAACTGAGGAGCAGCTTAAGTTTTATGTTTTTGTTGTTATGATCTTGCAATACATTTAATTCAACAATATTGATCATTTCCAGACAGCTTAAGCAAAATTCTGCCTGTAGTAGTTTTCCAGTTGGGAAAGTAATGTTCTTTTTCTGCTTGGAAATCATTTATATTGGAAAATGTCCAATAACTTCATGTTTTTAGTTTTACATGTTAACTTATTTTTTTTGTTCCATAATATGCAAATTGAAATTTGTAACTTTCTGAAAATAGCTTTTTTTTTTCTTTTTTCTCCATTTATAAAATGTAGTCATTCTCACTGATCTTTTGACTGAAGTAGATTTAATACTGAAAAACTAGATTTAAAAAATTTTTTTTTTTTTTTTTTTTTTTTTTTTTTTTTTTACTTGTAGTAAGCCATATAAAAACAAATCAATTGTTGTCAACCACTGTTAGTTTGATATTAGAATTTCTCTTAAAAGCATCTGATCTTCTTTGATTTTAGTGTTTGTTCAATTGAAATTTCTGAAAAATAAGAACAAATACAACTGTTACTGATAACTGACAACCTCCATAACAGCCAGCTTTGGTTAAACTTGATTACTTTTTTTAACTTATTTGTCAAGCCATTTTATTGCAGGTCTTAGTGTTGATCATCAAAATTAATTTTCAAAAAAATGTCGCAATGTCTAAATGAAAGAATACTCTTAATTTCAGAGATATATGTATAAAAAAATATAAATATAACAGATGATTTGAAATTGTTCTGATGAGCTTTCTTCTTTGATACCTTGACTGCATGAATTTAAACATAATACTAGATTGGCAGCTAGGTCTCATCATTTTACTGTTGAAATGTAACTAAGTTCTATTTTCAATAGTTATTTTCTCTTCTACTTCTTGCTTGTGGAACCCTCTTCTGGCTTATTAGATTTATTTCCTATATTATGAAAGAACTAAAACTTACATTTCATTCTCATATATGCATATCATATTGTCAGTAAATAGTTTTCTTTTTGCTTAATTTTGCAAATTCTCATTTGGTTCTTCTGTTTTAACATTAGATGCACATAATGTATTTTTGTTCTAGCCTTAGATGTATATAGATGTTTAATTATATTGTATTTTTAGCCAGTTTTAAATAGTAATTTTGCTATGTGATATTTTTAAATAAATGTTAATCTCTCTACATATGCAAATACTGAAACATTGCTATTGATTGCTTACTAACCTTGAATGTTTTATTCCACTTTCGAATGAAACATTGTCATACAATGTTATTTCAAAGAATGACCAATCTATATTTTCTTATGTTTGATTATACTAGGATTTTGTACATTTTCAGGTAAAAGCAAATCGTAATGGATTATTTTGAAAAGTAATTGTTGTTTATGGTGAATTTTGTTTTAGATTTTTACATTGTTTTTCTCTCAAAAAATGGTAGATTGCATCTTAAAGCACAGTCTACACAGATCTGGATTTCCATTAACATTGATGGTCTTCAAATAAGAATTGACAAAAGGATATGAAACTGGATTTTCCTCAGGCTCTGCTCTGTCCTTTCTATTTTCCCTTTCAGTTGACAACTAATTTATACTTGAGATAGCACTGAAATATATTTGCACTCATGCATATCAGGTTTTATAAATTCTATATATTCATTTCCCTTGTTGAGTGAAATTGAATTGATATATGTTTGAACATACATACTAGAGATTTTGTAGAAGATTGTATATATGGTGAGTGAGTAGGGTACTTAGGAAATGCAAATGTCGGTCTTGTTTAAATATACACACCAATTAATATTTTAATGCTACATTTCAAAATGTTAATATGAAATGCATCTGGCTTGCCACAAATTCAGGCCACTCTGTCAGCTTTTCTTTTACAGACCCAATACTTATGGCATGCTATAGATTATAGATAAGTATTAGGATAGTCTGATTAGAGGTAATCCCCCAATCAAAATAGATGCATCAGGAAAGCTATTAAATGTCATTGGTCAGTTATAAACAAGAACATTTTATGTCAGCACATAAAATCTTTTTATTCATTTTGTATGATGTTCTTTTGATACATTTATTTTGTATAATGTTCTATTTGTTTATTTATTTTTTATATATAATAAAGTTTGATAGCATTATCTAGGTTATGACATTGACTTTATGGTTTATTTTGGTATGTATGGTTTATCTGGTCCAGCACAAGGCCACAGAGGAGCACTCTTCATTAGCAATAGTCTTTAAGACTCTTAAATAGTAATAGACTTTAAGATTAGTTTGCTAAGCATCACTTCAAGGCAGAAGTCAGTTCCACTTGATAATTTTTAGAATTATCAATATTTTAAAAATATTATTTGATTTTCTATATCAGATATCTATTTATATATGGCTATTAATTTGCACTATTAGGTTAAAATTTCTGATCAATTGTCAGATTAATATATACCGTTTTTTACAGTTCAATATTTACTTTCAGCATGATTTAAGTTTTCACGTTTTTATTTTAAAAGTATATTTTATGGGAAATGTTACAATAAGTCCACTTGTAAAGTTTATAAAAAAAAATGGATTTCTAAAACTTCGATATCTAGAACCACAGACAGAATTGAATTTTATACATACTCCAATAACGTATATATTGAAAAATTAAACACTGAAAATCATTTTAATGGTGAGGCTATATATTGATTAGTAATAAACAAAAACAAAAAAAACTTACAAACAGTGAATTAAAATCAATAGAATTTTTTTTTTTTTAATTATTATTCTATTTGAACTATTGATCTCTTTCTTTTGTTGTCACATTCACTGGGCCATCTGTATTTTAACCTTAAATGTTAAACCCGTGAAAATTTCAGTATTGTGTGGATTTCTTGCTAAACAAAGAAAGGATTAAAAAACAAACTGATGTTTAAGAAAGGTATTTACCTTTTTTACATTTGTTACTTGATGTCATTATAAAATTTGTATTTGTCACTTTTATATGTTGACTATCATACTTGCACTATGGATAGAGAAGAACCTTCTCCTCCACTAGTTAAGGTTGTGCAATAATAACAGGCAACAAAAACAAATGTAATTTACTAATAGTTAAGGACATTGAAATTTAATGAGACTTTGACTCAAGAAAAAAAAAGGGGGGCAATTTAACAATATACACCTGTACTTAAAAAAAAAAAAATTGGGGAAATGTTAGACACGGCCTTATCTATATTTGTAAGTGACAGGGAGCACTTTAATGTGGTGTAATGGTTAGCTAATTCATCTCACTAGATCAATTACAACTGGGTTGTGAGTTTGATTCTCACTGGGTGTCCCATACTTTTAGCCTTGTGCCACATTTAAGTTTTCTTTAGAAAAGCACATTTGCAAATGAAGAGATTAAGTAAAATTAATGTACAAACTAATTTTTTAAATACCTGTATGCTGTTTACTTAATTTATTATTAGTCAGATGAAGCCTCATTAAGATTTATGCATAATTTAGTTTTATTCAACCAATTTATAGTTGCTAATCTGATTGAAGTGAAACTGATTTATTTTTCTATTAAAAAGAATTGCCGAGCTTTACAAGAGTTGCCATTTATCTTTACCTAGTATAAGTTCATTATAGATGACTCATACATTAAATGGCTTTTTTATCACTTTAAATATTATTTTTAAAGTGATTAAATTACGTCTGATTAATAAATAAAAAATTGTTAGCTGTTTCCACTAACTCTAGTAGTGTAATCAATAAAATCAAAAACAATGCACATTTGTGAAATTAAAAATATAAAATGGCAACAATTTGCCTATTGCACTGTGTGAGACCCCCTCCCCCCAAACACACACACACACACACAAATTGTACTCTTAGCCTGGGTTTTTGTCAAAATTTAATTTTACTTTACTGTTGTCTCGTATAACTGCCTACACTCATTCACGTGTTTTCCTTGGTTAATAAAATCTAAGAGTTTTATTGAATTCATATTAATGTGTGTGTGTGTATATATATATATATATATATGTGTGTATGTATTTTTGTTTTATTTTGGTAAAAATAAAATAACAAAAAGAATGAAATACAATTTATGATTTAAAGCCTTATGGTCATCAGTAAAAAGGGCAGCCCAATATGCCAAATACAGGTCGGAGATACTAGAATCAAGCAGGTACAAAAATTTAGATACCTGGGAAGTGTTATAACAGAAGACGGAAAGTGCAACAGATCCGAAGGCAAATTGGCATGGCGAAGGATGCATTCCAGAAGTTGAGTAAAGTATTAAGAAACATGACTATTTCACTAAAAGCAAAGAGAGAGTACTGGATTGCTATGCGATGTCAGTTCTTCACTATGGCAGTGAATACTGGACAATAACATCAAAGATAAAGGAAAAACTTGAAGCAACTGAAATGTGGTTCTACAAAAGGATGCTGCGAATATCATAGAGCGACCATGTGAGCAATGATGAGGTTTTGGAAATGATGAAAATGAAAAGGAAAAGGAAATTAATACTGAGCATCAGGAAAAGACAGCTGAAGTTCCTGGGACATGCAATGAAGGAGGAGGGCTTGGAGAACCTGATACTAACAGGCCAGATAGAGGGGAAAAAGAGACAGGAGAAAGCAACGGATATTTGAAGGACCTAATCAGGTGGATGATGGAAAAAGAGTTGCATGGTGCAACAGGAGAAGGTGTGTTAAGAGCCACCAGGGATAAGGAGACGTGGAAAGCCATGATCGCCTACGTCCTGAAGGGACAGGGCACATAAAGGAAGAATGTTTTCTAAATTGATCATGTGGATCGTTTAAAAAGAAACAAAAGATATGGCTAATTAGATTGCTATTTCTCAGAGTTATTTAAAAAACAATTTTACTCTAAATTTTTCTAAACTGTTCAGAAAATTGTAATAATATATTAAAATTACATTATGATTAAGCAGTCTGGTGGGAGATACAAAACTTTATTAATGCTATAGAAATGGATATAATGAAATTAATTAATTTTAATGCCTTGCCTTTTTTTTTTTTTTTTTTTTTTTATTAATAGCATTAATATATTTTATTTCTTTCTATTGGTTTTTTTCCCCATACAAAAAATTATAGAGGATATATTTATTGAAAATGATTTGATTTTAATTATGTTAATTGTATTTGTATCCATACCCAGATTCTGTGAACTTAACAAATTTTAGATGTTTTAAGCTTTCAAAAAAAAAAATTTAATGACACATTCCAGCCTGTTATTGTTGATACTTAGCATTGAATTATGGCTGATATTGAATGTTTCAGCAGTTGTGTGTGTGTGTTTTTATCATTTTTAATAAATTAGTGAAATTTTAACCGTAAATGTTAAACCGGTGAAACTAATTTTCAAGTATTTTAAATTTGTTGTGTGATATGATATTAATAACAAATACAAAACTCAATCTAATTCAGTTTAGGGATTTATGAAAAATATAACTTGGTGGTGAAATAAAATTGGCATTTTTCAGACCCCCCCCCCTTAATCCTTTTGCAACTTCTTGGTTGAATTGCAATCCATCAATTTGATAGGTGTCTTAAGAATTTAAAAAAAATAGTTTTTGAAGAAACACTTTCATGATATGCTTAGTAGTTATGCTACACTTGGTAACTCCTAAATTGAATGGACAAAAAAGGATCACAAAAGAAGTTTATTCCTACCATTTGAATTAGTTCTGGGAAAAAAATTTTCGATGCCACTAAAATAACTTTTTAAAAATGATAATGATACAATTTTTTTATGAAGTTTTTACTTCAGTAGAATACCAGTTTTATCAGGTCACCAAAGAAATAATATAATTTATCATTATCTTGGTGGAATATTAAGTTTTTTCTCTTAAAGTCAGTTATTTTTTAATCCATTAACTGCTGTTTGCATTTTGTCTAGTTGGATAAAATCCGTGTTGAAATCAAAATGCTTGCTTCCCCAAAAGGAGCTCGTATTCCCTTCGAATACCATTGTATGCACATCACAACCTTCTTCTAGTGTGTGTGTGTGGTCTCTATTAATAAAAATTACAGTTTTTGTTTAGTCTGTAAAAATATAGATTTATTGACATTTTCTTGTATGTATGCATTGATAAGAATAGTTTAAATTAACCAACTATAATATATTTTTATTTTCTAATAAAAATGTTTTGCATTGTTTAATTGATAAAGCTTACTTACAAAATAGAATTTTCTATATGTTACTAAATAAATTTCTAAGTAAATGTGAAATAAAAGAAAATGTATTTATTTATTTAAACTGTAACTCTAATCAAGTTCTTAGCATGAAAAAGAAATCACTTTTATATAGGACTATTACTTAAATAAAAACCTGAAACTTTTTTTTATTTTACTGAAAAACCTTAATAGACAAAAAATATTTCATGAATTATCTAAATGAATAGCTTAATTTTTTTTTTGTTTTAACTACTGTTTCAGCTGGTGTGCTTTCTAGCTATTCTCATGTATAGGCCATATCTAGTAATTTTGAAACAGGAGCCTTTATTTTGTCACAATTGTTATTTCATTTCAATATGTCAGCCTACTCTAAACTATAATGTTAATAGTATTGTATGCAAAATGAGGAAGAAACCCCTTTTTGGTTAATATTTCACTGGTATTTTCTGTTCAGTAGAGTTTGCTTTATATTAAGGGTTTTTATTCATTCATGCATATATCACATTTTATAAATTGTTTATCTTTAACTCTGAATGATTCTCTCCCAACTAGGACTTGTACCTTTACAATCACTACTTGTTTGAATAATTGTACTTATTTTTTTTACAAATGGGTTTTACTGGTTTTTAGCAAAATTTGCTTGATGGTCAGTCAGTTAAGTGCCATATGTGACATGCTTTGGTGATCATGTCTCAAAAGAGACATGACTGACTGGGCAGAAGATTTTCCTGCAGTAAGTTGCCATTACTTTCTGAAGTAAACTGGTTGCCAACCAAGAACTATAGAACCCAATCTGTTTTGCTATTTAACCTGTAGCTGGAGGGAGAAGGGATGGATTAATACCTTTCTCAGGAGTATTTGCGCATAAAGCTAATGCAACAAATTCAACTGGAATTCAAACTCAGCTCTCAAATGTCTTGTTCTGATTCAATATCCACTGTAATACAATGGGATTTAAAAATATGAAACAGTAAATTTATTTGCATGATTAAATCTGTAATTTAGCTGTTTCCATAATTTTATCCTAATATAAACTCTAAATAGAAATCTAGTATTTGTCCTTGCATTCATTTTTTCATGATCATAACTGTTACGTAGCTGTCTGAAAATTTAAGTAATTGTGACAGATTATTAGGTTGTATATAATTCTCTTTCTCTAACAGCATTCTGATGTCTTCTGTAGATTGGCAATCTCTTGCTGTTCTTCATAACATAAAACAGGATCCACTTTAATCCATTTACATAGGTTCTCAAGTCAGCAAGAAGATTTCCTCATTGAAACTGATCTTTATACTGTTCAGTTAATTGCATTATCTGAATATCCTATTTCATGTTAGGAAGTGGGCAAAACTTTAAAAAATTTGGTTTTTGCATCTTTTTCATTTGTACAAATGTATATTTGAAACAATCACAATATTAGAACTTTGTGTTGTTCACTTGTTTAATCAAATATTATCACCAAGGATCTTACTTCTAATTTTATTTATTTAATATTTATATAGCAGAAGAAATTAATGAGTTTACTTTTAGAAACTTGATCTAAGTTCAGTTACATCATTGCTAGGCTTCAGTTTTTAGTATATTATTAGATTTATGTGGATACTGAATTTTTTATTTTCAAATAATTTAACAGCATCTCTTTGTCATCATCAGGCTATGTGCTATATAAACCTCTTCTATGTTGGAAACATTTAAAATGATTTAAAATAATGTCAAACACTTTGAAAGTTATGGAATGCTTTTTCATAAAGTGTGACTAAAATAGAAAAAATATTAATGATTTGAGACAGTCATACAATTTCTTTTTTCTTTTATAGAATCATAACTTATTGTATTTCTTTCATTAGGTAAAGTGTTCAGAAAATGCTGTCACATTTTGTGATTATATTTGTTCTATATTTTCTCAAGTTTATATTGTAAATGATATAAAGCTGAAATATTCTTATATACTCAAGGGAAATTAGAAATCCTGACATAATAATTTCTTTTTTTCTCAAATCAGTATTTTTTCTTTTTGTCAAATGTTTTAACAAGGAGATACTGGCCCAACCTACATTCCAAAATCTGATGAAATTAACATTTTAAGAGGTTTTGTTTTCAGTGTGTCTTCATAGAAAATTAGAGAACTAAAGATTTTAGTTGTCTTTTATTAAATAATATTTTTTCAGGTACAGTCTTAAGATTTCAGAATAAAAAAAATATGTAAAATTTTAATTTAATAAAAAAAAATTTTAGTCCAGATATATCTATAACTTAATGAATTTTTATAGAATTTCAGTTTTCTAATTTTGATTTTATAGGATACAGATTTTAAAAGCTAAAAATAAAAACCTTATCCCAAATTGATTTCTGTTAACTAATTTTATTGTCATTAAATTTATTTTATACTAAATTGTTATGCTATTATATCTATCCAAATAAATACTAAATTTCTTGACAGGGTTATTGGGGGATTAGTGTGTATAATAATAAAAAAAAACATCAATTAGGTTTAAATGTTAATCTTTTATTTTTGAGTAAATGTACCTTTTTTTTTTTCTTTTCTAAATACTTTATATAACTTTATCCTTAAATACCTTTATCAATACTTAATATCATAGTATAAGATACAGATTGATTTTGGAGGAAGACTGTTTCCAACAAGCTTACTCAGGTGCTCATCAACAGTAAAGCTATTAATTACCAATTAAATATGTGATTTGTGGATAATCCTGAATGAGTACGAGCTATTTAAAATAAAATCAAGAATTATAACCTGTTTTGTACTTCAGATAGTTGTAGGTCTTTTTTGCATTCATGATTGGTGTTAATAATTGATTTCAAACTAACCTTTATTTGGAAGTAGAAAGATGGAGCACACCATTTTACTCTTAGTTTTCCCTTTTGGTCTTGGGCTTATACAAAGTTAAGCTTAATAAATAAAAACAATGAAAAATAAATGATGTTATAACCTTTAATCATAGTAAATTGTTGAAAGTTTTGAAATGCTAGAAGGAAAAGAGATTGAATCTAGAATTATGGTGTGGGAGTTATTAAAAAAAAAAAAAGAAAGAAGCCTCATCTAATTTAAATACTAGCTGAGTAACAAAGCAAACACTCAGAGGTTGCAGCCCAAATGAATTTGAAATCATTTCAGTGTGTGCATTTCGTCACTGTATAATTGTTTCCACATCACTAAATAAGTCCCAGGCCTAACTAATAAAACAACAACTTTTAAACAAATTCAACTTTATTCATCAACATAGTCTCCTTCTAGGTTGCTACACTGATTCCAAAGCTTCCCTAACAATTTGATGCCTTTTTTGGAGAATGATTCGTACTTTGGCCTCAAAATATGCCTTCGTTTCTGATATCACTTCCTTCTTAATGGAGCCAAATTTCTTTCCCTGGAGCATTCTTTTGAGGTCTGCAAACAGCCAGTAGTCGCTGGGGACCACATCTGGAGAATAGGGTGGATGTGGAAGCAATTCAAAGTGCGATTCATGTAGTTTTGCCATCATTGTGATTGACTTGTTACAAGTTTGCGTTGTCTTGGTGAAAGACCATTTTGTTCTTCTGCATTTGTGGCAGTTTTCTTGGCGTTTTTTTCCCCTTCAAACGCACCAGTAATGCTATATAATAATCGCTATTGATAGTTTTTCTTTTCTCAATGTAATCAATTAACAAAATACCTTGCACATCCCTAAATATGTAGGCCAAAACCTTGCCTGCTGATGTTTGCATCTTTGGTTGCTTTAGACAGATTTTACCTACTGCTGTTCACTCAGCTGACTGCTGATTTGACTCTGGAGTGAAGTGGTGGATTCATATTTTATCTATTGTCACATATTTATGCGAAAACTTGTGTTGAAACAGTTGCAAACACAGCACTCACTTTGAACACAGTTTTCTAATTGACAAATGTTCATACAAGATGGTGAATACATTGCCTTCTGACATAGATTTTTTTGGTATTTTTTGGGACAACTGCCGAATTTAGGCGACCTTTGTACAACCTCGTTTAAAGTCAGTATACCACCTTTTAACCGTCGTTTTTCGACAGAGCAGTCCAAATAATACTTATCAAGCCATTATTTTGCTTGAACAGTATTTTTCCTATCAAAAAGCAATGCTTTATCAACACAAGAAATTCAGATTTTTCCATTGTTTTGAAAATTTGCAACAGTATCTTCATTTAAATAACTGTAATATGTAAACTAATAATCTGATTGGGCCCAAATTTTGTTACATGCCATTTAAAGGTTAGTACGTCATAAAAATCATATTGATTTTTTATTAGTGGTGCCATCTATATTTCAGGACCAGGACTTATTGAGTGATGTGTTAAATTCAATACTGAATTATATAAATTAACAACAAATTAAAAAAAAAAATTGTGTAAAAATAAATACTTCAATGTCATTAGACTACTGACTTATTCATCTCTCTCTCTCTTTTCATATATATATATATATATATATATATATATATATATATATACACACACACACATCTAACCTCTTGATGATCATAGACTTATCATTTCAGATTCTGAGACTTCATTTTAACACTAAGCCATAAGTTACTGTTAATTCTTTTTAATGTTTCTATGAATGACCTCTAAAATCTTTTTATTATTTGCTTCTTTAATTTTGTTTAAATAATTAAGATTATATCTTCATTTAAAAGTTCAATTTGTAATATAACCTCCATTGTCCAAATATTCAAATCTCTTTGTATAATTGCTGTTTATAGAAAGCTTCAACCAATTCATTCTTCAGTCTTTGTCAGAAGCATCTGAACATTATTGGATATATTAATGATTCTTTTCAAAGATGTATACATTAAATTTGTAATGTTCTAATTGATAATTCTAAAAACTTAAGTGATCATGAATGAAATGTGCCAATAAAAGTATTTTAATTGTTGAAATTAGTAGCAGACCTCATTTAACTTCAGCATCAGTAAAATACTGTAGACTAAGTTATCACAATGTTGGATTATATTAAAAATATATTTTTTTTCTTTTAATAAAAGAATCTAGAGTTTGCTTATAAAATAAATTTTTCCTAAAATATTTTTTATATAAAGATTTTTAAAAATGTTAAAGTTTCATAAGCTTTATCATAGTATAATTCCCATATATTCAGTTCTTTATTTTTTACCTGATAGGTCTTTCACATCACTTTCATGTCAAGATTGTAATGTATATCTCATACATGATTGCAGTGTGTTAACTTCATCATTCACGTTTATGGAGGCTTAGCCTATACAAACTTCTAAATTCTCTTTCTCAGGTGACTCAACCAGAAGTAATTATCATTTGTTCAGCTTTAACTTGAATCTGTGAATTTCAAAGCATTTAGCTTTGGCTAGATTTATTTTGAAATTCAGCTAATGAAAATTGACTTTAATGTTACTGATGTCTCTGTCTTGTTATCCTTGTTGAATTTTTCTTGACAAGTTTTCCCACTTGGTGAGACAGTTGTATCTTGTTTTTGCTTTTTTAAGTTGTCTTCTTATTATTATTTTCCTGTTAAAGTATTTAAATTTTATCATAAAAATTGATAAATGAGGCAAAAATACCTGTCTTAATTTTTGCCTGTTAGAGAAATCTTAGAAGTATGTATGAAGGTTCATAGTTCATTATTTATTGTGCAATCAATCAACTGTAGTATGTTGTTTATAATCTTTCAGAAACTATGAAAATGTGTTCCAAATGTACTTATGAAAACTCACAAACAGTATTTAGACATATTTTTAAAAAGAATGTTACTCATAATGAAAACTATTTATTACAAGAAAAATCCAAAATTAATGAACCTGATTTATCCAAGGCAGCTTTTAACATCTGAATTTAAGGGGAATTAACAGACATTTTCAATTAAATATTGTTTCTCTATACAAGGAAAATGACAGTTGATTTTGCTGCATAACAGTGCTTGTCCTGCATGCAAATAAACAATCATAAAACTGAGAAGGAACATTTTTTCCATGGTCAGCATATTTTTTAGATTCTCATTTATTCTACTCTATGCAATACGTCTTGTCTGATCAGCAATTCCAACAATATTCTTTTAGATGTCAAAGAACTCCTCAAACCATAGATAAAATCAGTCTTTTATGATAAAAAAACACAATTTAGCTAAAAGATGGTGTATGGTCAGAAAAAGCAAGGGAAAATGCTTTGTTTATAAAAATTCATAGTGCTATTATTAATTGATCAAAATGTTTATGTGAAAAGAAAAAAAATAACAAAATATTTGAATCAAGCCAATTGTAAATACCATATTGATAATCATCATTATTAAATAAATGTATTTAATTATAATAGCTTTCATAAGGCATGATTAAAATAGACATCCATTAGATATTGGTATTATACCTTGGGTATTGTAGAATTGTTTACTTTTTATTAAGAAAAATCTGTTACAAGTGATTTTCATAAAGTTTTTTTTTTACTTATTAAATCTTTTTAGATACTTAATGTACTGTTGATAAATTGAATCTAATGTAAAAATATTTTCAACTTTCTTCATTTTTCAAGTGTTCTAAAAGCCTCCCCTTCTATGGTAACACATCACTCAATAAGTCCTGGGCCTAACTAATAAAACAACAACTTTTAGGCAAAATTCAATTTTATTCATCAACACGGTCTCTACCTAGGGTGACTGATTCCAATGCTTCACTAACAATTTGATGCCTTTTTTTATAGAACGACTTGTCTTTGTCCTCAAAACATGCCCCAGTTTTCGATATCACTTCTTCATTGGAGCCAGATCTTTTCCCTAGAGCATTCTTTTGAGGTCTGAAACAACCATTAATTGCAGGGGGCCAGATCTGGAGAATAGGGTGGATGTGGAAGCAATTCAAAGTGCAATTCATGTAGTTTTGCCATTGTTGCAATTGACTTAGGATACGGGGTGTTGTTTTGGTGAAAGATCACTTTGTTCTTCTGCATTTGTGGTCGTTTTTTTGGTGATCTCTTCATTCAAACAAACCAATAATGCTATATAATATTCGCTATTGATGGTTCTTCCTTTCTTAAGGTAATCGATGAACAAAATACTTTGCACATCCTAAAATATAGAGGCCAAAACCTTGCCTGCTGATGATTGCATCTTTGGTCGCTTTGGATGGCTTTCACCTGCTGCTGTCCACTCAGCTGACTGTTGATTTGACTTTGAATTGAAGTGGTGGATCCATGTTTCACTCATTGTCACATATTTATGCAAAAATTCTTTGTTGCATTGAAACAGTTGCAAACAATGCACTGAATCATCAATACATTGTTTTTTATCAACTGTGAGCACACCTGGCACCCACTTTAAACACTGCTTTCTCATTGACAAATATTCATGCAAAATGGTTGATTCTTCTGCTATCTCACACAACTACAATTTACGATTGGCCAAAAGGAATTTGTAGATTTTTTTTAGTGTTTTCCAGGACAACTGCCAATTTTGGGTAACTTGAACATTCAGCATCATTTGTGTCTCTACAACTGCATTTAAAGTCAGCATACTACCTCTTAACCATTGTTTCTGATGTAGCAGTCCAAGTAATACTTATCAAGCCATTATTTTGCTTGAACAGTATTTTTTCCATCAGAAAGCAATGCTTTATCAACACATGAAATTCAGATTTTTCGATTGTTTTGAAAATTTGCAACAGTAGCTTCACTTAAATGACTGTTAACTAATAATTCAATTGGGCCCAAATTTTGTCATGTGCCATTTGAAGGTTAGTACTTCATAAAAATCATATTGATTTTTTATTAGTGGCACCATCTTTATGTCAGGCCCGAGACTTATTGAGTGATGTTATTAGCATTAGTTAACATCAGTAATGTGTTTAATTACAAAACATTTTCTTATGAATTGAAAACTGCATTATCACAGTAATTCCATTAGTTCATACATACTTTTACAGGTAAGACCTCCTTGCATACTGTATCCATAGTTAAATCATCTCTCCAGTTGTGCAATTGTTCTACTTAAACAGTTTTTTCTCAATATCTGATGCTTGTTGGAACAGACTATTAGGCTCAATTGTTATATATCCACCATATCCTCTTAATCTTCACTTCTTACTTTCATCTCTTAAATTTATATAACACACTTATCTCATACAGTAACCTAACTTGAGACTCTTCAGTTTTTTATTAGGTAAGTAATGTTTTTGTGTTTTTTCTTTGTTTTAAAAGTGTGTATTCTCAGGCACTTAGTACAGAGAGGGAATTTTTATAATCAGAGGGTAGAGCTTTTCTTCATGCAATAAACAGGAGTCTTAATAAAAGAGATTAGGAAATCATTTAACAGGTTAAAGGGTGCAAAATAAATGGAGTGGTCTCAAGTTTGGAAGGTTTGCTTTAAAAAAGACTACCCCACACACATATTTGTTAGGCATTAAAAATACTTATATAATGATATTTAATGATGTTTATCAGTTGTTATGGATTACAAGAGCCTGTCATATGAACATTATTCACAGTTTTTACATAACTTTACATATAAGTTACCAAATATTTACATACTCTCAAAGAGAGGACAGTTTTTAAGATTTGCTAATTTGAAAACAAAATATCCTCCTTTTCAGGAAATCTGTAATATATTTTTTTCATTTCAAAAATAAGAAAGAAAAAAAAATATTTAAATTTATTGTAAATTAATTTCAAGGATTTTTTTTTTTAACACAAATATAACAATCAAATTTGTTTGAAGAAAAAAATGAATACAACAGTTTTTTTTTTTATGCCCATATCACCATATTCCAGTATATCATTACATACTTCCAAGAATGACTAAAAAGGTATATTTTAAAAATGTAGAAAAATCAATGTTGCAACAGTTAGAATATGTCAATCTATGGTTCTAGAGACCCCTATTTGAACAAGAACTCCTAACTCAAATCTCAATATTCTAATTAACTATTATTTTTAATATTGCTATTTCTTAAATTTCACTATTTTCAAATCATAGTTATAATTGCGAAATGATATATTATAGAAATAAATATCCATTTCATAATAGAAAATTAAAGATTGTCAAAGAGGTTTAAATATTTACTGTTGATGTTTTTATGTCTGTAAAAGTAAAGAAGTTTTTCCTTTTAAGAAAATTGATTGAGTAATTGTATATCGTTTTATTAATATATAATGGAAAATTTTTTTTTCCATTAAAAATGAGTCCTAGGCTATTTCAACAGATATTTCTTAAATTTTGAATAAACTTGACAAGTTTTATTCTGCATCACTGTTTTTATGGCCAAAAGTATTTTTAATTTTAGATACTGTATTTTTTTATTTATTAAGGTCTTTTCATGTTTTGCCTTACAAGATTGCTTTTATCACACAGCTAATAAAGCAAGCTTTAAATTGAAAAAAATTGTACTTTTTATATATATATATATATATATAATTATAGCATAAATGTAAATAATGGCTTTTTAATAATAAAAAAAAAATGAAAATCAAAGTATATCACTCTGCTGCTGAAAGTTAAGTTTTCATTTAAAGGAAGAGGTCATGACTCGCAGTGCCCGAACAATGAAAGTGCTAATACTTTTGTCATAGACTAGAAATTAAATGGGTACAATTTGTTTTTTTTTTTTTTTTTTTTTCTATAGTAGAAAATCAATATAATGAAAGCCATTACAAACTGAATTATAATTAATGTCTAGTAATAAACTTCAGCCAATTCAAAGTGTTTTATGACTACTGCTTCACAATTGGTAGTTTGGCTTAGCCTTCAAAATAAAAATGAATTGTTTTTTGTTTCTATCACAAGCTCTTAGATTGAACATAATATATGAAAAATTATTTAACTAATTCATTTTTTTTATTATATCTATATAAATAGATTATTTTTGCACTTGAATTTCAAAATGCTAAAAGAATTGTTAAAAATATTAGTTTCCAATTTTATTTTTTATTGATATTAATGAAAACTTTCAATATAATTAAAGTATTCTATGAACTATATAGTTCATCTTTTGGCCCATTTGTATTAAATAACAAAAAATAGTAAAATTCTGTTTTTCAAAATAAAACTAGTTAATTCAAATGCGCATGCATGGTACATGAGTTCTGTAACCGAATAGGGTTGTTGAGGCACCACATGTACTGTTGTGTCTAGGGAAAGGTAGTCTGATGGAATTTTGAATTCAATGTTTTCCTTCTCCTAAACTGTTTGCTACCCAAGGCTAGAGAACCCAGTCTACTCTGTATTTATTTTGTATTATATACAAAATTATGGCACAAGGCCTAAAAGGGGAGGGGGAGAGGTTGGTTCTCACGTAACTATCCTATACCTAGCTAAACACTGTCATGACCCATTCACTCGTTACAATTTGCACAGTCACCAAAAGAACCCATCCATCTACTCCCAATCCTTCGTACACCACAATGCCAGAAACTTACAAGGGACACCTAAAAAGTGGGGAAATTAACCCAGTCTACTCTACTATTAAACCCTTAACTTAGGGGAGGGTCATACTTTTCCCAAGAATATTTGTACAAAAGTGATTGTAATGGATTGTATTTGAACTTGGTTTGCCGATTATGCTTTCCAAGGTGCTATCATGCATTTAAAATATAATGCAAATATATGACTCATAAAATACAGTTGTCTTTAGCTATATACTCTTATTGGATGTAGCATTTAATAAATCCTACATTCAATTTTTATTTTTTTTAAATCTGTTTTCTGAAATTAATTATCATTATTTGCAGTTATCTTCATCTTTGTTCTTACTATCACAACATTTCGGCAGTTATACCATTTAACTTTCTTCAGATATTGTCAATTAATTACCTTCAAAGAATTTTGAATGGAACTCTTTATTTAATCTCAGCTTATCTTGTCTTGAGTAATTGTCCTTTTAATATTGCTAGTTCTATTTCTAATGAAATGAGTTTATCCATATTATTTGAGCCATGAATAGAACTCAAAATTACTAAGCTACCAGATTTACTCCTGGTGGTTATTGGGACAATACTGAAGCCAGAATTTGAAGCCTTAAACCTAATGTTATCTCCTATGCTGTTGCTGCTGCAGCCTTGTTGTCAAGCTTGGCTCCCTTTACCTCTTGTAATGTCTTCCTTTACCACTACATTCTTTTTGTCATTCCCCAATATTGTGGCTATTTTGCACTTGAATTTCAAAATGCTAATGGGGCTATTTCTGGCACTTAATGTTCGTTCTTTCTTAATCAACAGCTTCTAAATGTTTTTTTTAATTTTTTTTATTTATGCTAAGCCTACTGATTCTTTTAAATATCTCAGTCTCTATTGTTCTGCTTTGTATTTTTACTTCATTTCACAGGGATTCATGAGGACCTTTTTTCTCCATACATGCTTGATTTCATTAACTTTATCTATGAGTGTATTGTGCAAGCATTGAATGACAAGTGTCTATTAGATTTCGCCGAGAAGTGATATGTTAATTCTCAGTGTGGAGATTTTAAGTTGCATGTAACATGGCTTTCAATGGTGTAGCTCCTGAAATTGCTGATTAAAGAATCTTGGCCTTTTATCCAGAGAATGTTAAGTTTATAATTAATGTGCAAAGATGAATATTTGGAAGCTGTAAGTCATGCCTGGCCAATATAATGTTTGAATCCTAATCAAAAATGATATCAAATAGATATTTCCAAGTTGATTTTGCAGCTTTTTCAGTGATAAAATAATGGATGTTTTGAAGAATTTGGAGTTAGAATTAGACTATGCACCCTACTCACCAGATCTTCTCCATCGATTTCCTGTTTTCAAAACTTAAAAGGAGTCTGAAGCAGAGAAAATCTTTGAATGTTGCAGTGGGTGATAACAGCTGGAGATCAATATTTCAGTGACCAGACATAAGTATTTTATTTACATTTTCTAGTGTAAGAATTAAAGAAATTTGGGAAACAATGTGACTTTAATATTGGTCTGTAGGATGAATATGTAGAATAGTGTGTCCATTTCATATCCTTTTGGTTAGGCCAGTAACTTTTCACCATCATATATAGTATTATTCTGCTTAATGCCATCTAGCACTTTCCTACTTAAGATTAGCGTCATATATATATATATATATATATATATATATATATCAGAAATGAATTTAGTTCTTTTGGTGACTGGCATGTGTATACATGCTTATATACAACACATTAAAAAATTTCTCTTCTGATTCCATGCACCTATGGCAACTCCAACTGACACCAAATCAGTTAAGTTTTGATCCTGGCCAGAAGCAAGTGGATGTCTAGCCACACTGATGAGCTGTGATACAGTAAAACAGGTTTCTATGTGGATGACTATATATATATATATATATATATATATATATAATGATTTCTAGTCCTTTTGGATTGCCATCAGTTATGCTTTTTCCCCAAGAAACATACTTGATATTAATGAGAAAGAATTTGGGAAATGCACAGGTGAATAGGGTAAAAAGCTAGAGAAAATGAAAAGAAAAAAAAAATACATACATATAAAAGCAAAACAATGAAATAGATAGATTTGTTGGTTGAATATTAAAACAATGAATAAGACAGGTAGTCGTGGAAAGACATAAAACTGTGCTTCATTGATTGTGAACCATTGCAGTAAAAGATAATACAAAAGGTAAGAGGTGGTAGAAAATACCTGTGAAATTCAAACAGACCTATTTTTTGACAGTGTTGCATGCAGTAGCAGGACCAGCATTTTGTTTGACAAGTAAAATTGATTACTGAATAATAAGGGTTAAAACATTTTGTATTTATTTAGATGAAAATAAACATATGCTTAATTGTTTTCTTTCAATTGCAGTGAGAAAGCGGCTTCATCTCCAGTGAGGCATCGGCGCATCACAGATCTTCCTATGCCACCTGTGGTAGATGATCCAGAGCCGGAATTGGAAGTAGAAAATGAAACTCAAGAACCTGAGCAGAAACCATCATCTCTTGATTTGGAAATGATGGAAATGAAAAACAGAATGGATTCCAACTGTTCATCTGCTCCAAAACTAAAGAGGCCAAAGTAAGAAGAAACTTCATTTCATAATTTTTCTTGACTAATACTTAAAATGGAAATGAATATGTTGAGAGCAATATCAAGATGACCATTCTAAACTTGAAATTGTTTTATCTTCACAATAAGTAATAGTTGACATTCCCCTATTGAATATTTAGAAACAGTTACTTTGCAATTTTTTTTCGTTTTCAAACAGTGCAGATAAAATATGTTTTACCTATTCAATAGATTTATGATTAGAACCAATGAAAAAACCAAAAAAATAATCTAGTTTGCATCAATCTAACATTACCACTTATTTCTCAACACTATATTTGCATTAAAAGATTCTTTTCCTGTAGGTTTTATATAGAGATGCAAAATAAGAGAAACATATCTATGTCTGAATTTTTAAGCAATAATAAATTTGTATGTATTTATCTAGCTATTGCCAAAATACTTTTAAATTGTTATCAGAAGTAGTCAGCTTAATATAGTTTGTGTTAATTGCTTTTTTGAACAACTTTGCTAAGAGGTTTGAGAGCTCTTCAGAGGCAGAGAACCCAATTCTAAAAGCCCATATATAGAGAGACACCCAATATTCCAGCTCTCTTTTGTGACTAGCTACAGAAGTACTGAGTGGAATACTTCCATCAACATTGATGTAGATGTTCCCTTCTTGGTCAAAGCATTTGTTACTTGGCTCTTCCTATCAATAGAGTACACTTATATTTCATTCTTTGCAATCATCTCTCTGAGTCTTGCCACATTAAACCACAACCTTCTGTCACTGATTACTCTTGTAGTTTTCAGAGTATCCACAGACTATTGGCAGAGCAGGCATATGAAGATCTGGAGGAGAGATGACACAAGACAACCAGCATTGAGAGTCACCCCAAGAAAGTGCTTCAGAAGCCATCAAAGATTTTTGTCACTCTCACCAATATTTTGGCTGCCAGCTTATTGACACTAGCTTATTATTGCTACCTTTTTTAAGATTTTGTCTTTATGTCATGATCTATCCTCTAAGCTTATATATGTGGCTTCTGAATATGCAATTAACTTTTAATTTCTTATAGTCACCCAAATAAAACACAAATGCCTTATTAACCTCAAGCAACATTTTAACCTTTGTTTACCAGTCTACCTCATCTTACATGCTTCATAACATATAAATCAGCTCTAGTTTGAGATGTAACCCAGTACATCTGACTAGTATGTCTTTTAAGATAAGCTTCCTCTTTCACAGTTCTTCATTCTTCATATCCAGGGTATGATTAAACTACATCTGGCAGCAATGCCTTTAATCAAAGTTTTGAGCAGCATTTAGCCACATCTTGCTGTTGTTCCCAGATCTACCCTGATCCTGAATCAGTGTGTTAGTTAACCCAACTATGGGTAAATAGTTAACACTATGAAAGTATAAAAATACATTTTTATAGTAAAAATATCAGAAATATATTTTCATAGTAAAAAAAAATTTGCAGCAATACATTTTTGTAAAAGAAATGCACCTAAGAAAATTAAATTTTAGTTTTAAATGACCCATAAAGAGTTGATATGCTGCTAAACACACATTTTTATTTTTCATCAAATTTTAAGATCCTGAAATAGCTAAAATATATACATCTTGTGCAATCAGAATGTTCTCTAGAAAACATTAATACTGGAATATTCAATCATGTGTTTTGGCAAGAAATCAATTTAATTCTTCTATGACTTCATTTTGGAAATGTTGACCAAAAAATCAAAAATAATCCACGTGTGATACTAATATCACACTCCAGCTTTTATCCACATAATGAAACAAAAAAAAGCACATCATGTACACTGACAATGCCCACAGGTGACATTACTTGTTCCTTAGTCAGCATGAGAACGAGTTCAGGATATGGTACTACATTCCAAAGTTCAATATTTTCCTAATTAACACAATTTGGCTCTTCATTCCTAACAACAGCCATATTAATTCAGTTTCTGTATTTTCTAGACTGTTTTGATTGTATACTCAATATTCTGGCCTGTCTCTGTTCATCCTTATTTCTCAGCCTGAAGAATTACTTTTTGCTTTGAGATTATGAGCTTCATTATGTGCACTATCAACAAACTTGGCACAAGTACCTATTTCTGTTGTAATACCTTTTATACTGTTCCTCCTCATTTATAACCAATTCTATTGCAAATTTTAGAATCTTTTTTTTTTTTTTTTTTTTTTTTTTTTTTTGTCAGATTCAGTGTTATTTGCAGTTTCAAGGTTTCTCGGTGTTCTATCTTATACCTTTACTTATTTTTTTTTCTGATCCATGTTTCTATATCACAGTGTCTTTCATAAATTGATTGGAAGAATATGATAGGCTCCTCCATGGCTAGCCAAAACAAAAGGATCCATGTTTCTATATCACAGTGTCTTTCATAAATTGATTGGAAGAATATGATAGGCTCCTCCATGGCTAGCCAAAACAAACTCGCCATCCTTCATGTTTGAGCTAGACTGTTAAGGAGCTAAGATTTTGAAGATTAAAAATTCTATATTTGCTGTTATTAAAATTGTATCAATTGAAGGTTCAGATTTTATTATTGCCTGTTTATTTGCCTGAGTTCTTTTCTACAAGATGACTTTTCGTCAATCCCTCTTAGAATTTAGACCTTCTTTAAATATAAGAACATGCATGATAAAGTTATTAATTCAAATTATCAGCTGCATTTCAACAGATGATTTTGGATCTAGATGCACTCTTGGTTTAAAACATGTTCAAAAGTATCTAATAAAACCCTTCTTGTTTCCCCTTTATTAAATATATCACATAATCCTAATTATTGTACAAGGAAATGATATTTTATAGTTAAACTTTAAAGGTAGAAATGTTTGTTTTCCTGAAATAATTTTTATATTTGCATGCCTGAGTATTTGTCTATACTTTTGAGATGAGGTAGTATTTACATTGTTCGGACTATTGTCCTCATCTTTATTGCCAATATTAAAGAGAGATAACTACATAGATACCACAGGAAATGAGAATGATATACCCCAGTGATCATGATAAAGGGTTCAGTTGTAAGAATGGTATACCCCAGTGATCTTGATAAAGGGTTCGATTATAAATTCCTAGCACTTGAAGAAGGCCAGAGCGTACAACAGCCGAAACATTGTAATAATGGCAATAAAGAGGAGGAAAATAGTGTTGCATGCTTGAATTAATTTAAATATATTATTTGAAAAATATTTTACAAAATTTTTCTTTTTTTATGTAGAATTTGTATGAATAGGCGATATAATGAAAGAAATAAAGGTGATTGGGGTGAGAGGTGTGTTGATGTATTCCGGAAAATTTGCCAGATTGGTGAAGGGACATACGGACAAGTATACAAAGCTGAGGATACATTTTCAGGTAAGCTTTACTTTTCTGGTTTATTATTCAAGGCTGGTAGATTCTATTTTGGTCTTGCTTTTGACACAAAAATTATTTTAACACTGTTTTACTTTTTCTTTCTATATAAAAAAATCATGGGTTATACTGTCATTTACTAAATGTATCTTTGTGGCGTTATTTTTTTTATCTAACTTGTATCAATAATAATGCTAAGAGTTCACTGTCAGTTTAGTAAATTGGTTGTGAATTTTACTTTTGTCAATCTTTGAATACAAAAACTGCAGACATCTTTCTTTAAAAAAAAAAAAAGACACAAAAAGAATAAACTAATTTTACTTTTGTTCGAATTATTTTTTTAAAACAACACAAATTAGTTTGACTAATCCAAGTGTATGCTCTTACATCATTGACTGAAAAGTAACATAGTTTATAGTTTTAATTCTGAATGAATATACGTTTCTGTTTTAGGCACTGATTTTAATTTTGTATTTCATAACATTTAAAAGATTGTTATTACAAGAAATAAAGAGGGCTCTTTTCTGTTATTTTCTTTTACTCTTCAGTATAGCATAGGCAAATTATGATTTTGTTTTATGGCAAATAATCTTAAAATTACTTATTTCAGGTGAACTTGTTGCTTTGAAAAAAGTTCGATTGGAAAATGAAAAAGAAGGTTTTCCCATAACAGCTGTGCGAGAAATAAAAATTCTTCGACAGTTGAACCATCCAAACATTGTGAATCTAAAAGAAATAGTTACTGACAAACAGGATGCCTTAGATTTTAAGAAAGATAAAGGTCAGTACTCTTCAGTTGTAACTGCACATATAAAATTTAATGCGATTTTACATTACTACCAATTTCAGGTCAACTTTTTTATATTGAAATGCTTTTTTGCAAAAAATACCATAACTACAACAATTAAATTTTAAAATAATTACAGAACATGTTTTAAAAAATCGTAATCACAACAGAATGCAGATTTTATCACAGTTACAATATGTTTGTTTTTGTAATTTACCCCTGAAGATGATTTTGGAAAAGATTCAAACTATGGCACCTTCCTTGATGAATTTCATCAGTTGTCTCCCACTCAGCCAGTCATCTTAATATCCAACTACCATAGCTGATCAATGGGATGGCCGTTTCAATTCAAACACTGCCCTATCCAACATTGTGTTTGATTTTGATCATAAAGCTGATAAGATCGAATTGTCCCTGGGAATTGTCGTATTGGGTTGCTCCAGGCAAAATGAAGACAAGCAAAATAACTTCTTTTATGTACATTCTTTTGTACAGTGCTTTGTTAGTCTTGACGTTTGAATTTATCAATTTCTCATGCAGACAATTATCATCTCATCCCACTTAAGTTGAATGTAACACTTTGGCTGGTTTGGTTAAGTTTGGCACAAGGTTTATGTCAAAGGTTCTATTCAGGCAGGCTGTCACATGATATCAGGCAGCGTGGTTGTCTCCCATCTCAATGTCTGCAAAAGTAACTTCTCTGGCCACTTCGATTTCTTTGCATTTATTAACATTCACCTAAAACTGGCATGGGGCTGGTATGTTTGGGGAGGTCAGGGACTTCCCTATCTTCCAACAAGAGTCTTTTTGTTATATGGCTCTTGAAAATTAAATACATTTCCTAATTGGGAGATACCCTTTTTCCTATGGGGGTGCAGACATTCCTCAATAACTTCTCTTATTAGCATCTCACCTGCACCTGCCACCTTAGCTACTCTTCAACCAATCTGGCCCTCAACCATTTGGTATGGTTTAACTTGGGGTCATTAATTACAAATTATCATTTACAAATTTGCTTACGCAAAATTTTCTATCTTGGTCCTGTTCAACATCAGACAATGACCAAATGGATATTTCTGGTCAGCCATTTCTCTAACTTTGTCAGAGTCCTTAATTTCTCCAACCACATAAAAACTCTATTCTCGAGTTTTGGTTACAGATATTCTTCCTATTTGTTTGTGTTTTCATAACCAGTACTTTGGAAGCAAAGTTATTAGCTGTCAGCCTAAGATCGCCACATAGCTTCCTGAGATAACATCGCCTTCCCATAAGTAATTCTTCTGGTTTTAGAGAAGCTTTTTGAAAAGAGAAATCTTCATTCCTTCTCTCGGTATATCCATTCTGTTCATTAATTCTTTCTTTCCATTTAAAAACATTTCTATTTGCTTTCTGTTGAAACAGCCTTACAATGGTAAAATCTTTTTAAAAATTCCTTTGCAAGAGAACACAACTCTGAAAATGATCTTTTTAAACCATTGAGTAATTTATAAAATAATTTTTAAAAATGCTGTAAATATTGCAAATTGTATCTATCCATTTTTGTTTTATTGTAGGTGCCTTTTACCTCGTATTTGAATATATGGATCATGATTTGATGGGATTATTAGAATCTGGACTGGTCCATTTTAATCAGGATCACATTGCATCTTTCACTAAGCAGCTTCTTGATGGCTTGAATTATTGCCACAAAAAAGACTTTTTACACAGAGACATCAAATGTTCCAACATTTTACTTAACAATAGGTAAAGTTTTTCATTTTTAATATTAGCATAAAGTAAGATAACATGAGGTACTTCTTAAAGAGATATAATAAAACAAATTGTCCTGAATGTGTTCAATTCAACTAATGTATATTTCCGTGTATAAGACGATTTTTAAATCCTAAAAATTGCCCTTAAAATTTGGGGGTTGTCTTATACAACAGGATGTGCGTTGTGGTACAGTGGATATCAGCTTGGAACGAGAAACCGGGAGCCGAGTTCGAATTCCAGTTGAATCCATTGTATTCACTTACGCGCAAATACTCTTGGGAAAGGTATTAATCCGTCTCTTCCTTCAGTTATGGGTTAAATAGCAGGACAGATTGGGTTCTATAGCCTTGGTCGGCAACCAGCCTACCACAGAAAGCAATGGCAACCTACTGCGGGATAATCTTCTGCCCAGTCAGTCATGTCTCGAAAGAGACATGATTGCCCAAGCGTGTATCACGTATGGCACTTTAACTGACTTATACTACAATTTTGTCAGTAGGCTAACTTCATTCTCGGTATGATAACCAATAACATACATGAAAAGTTTCAAATAAGTAGGATCAGTATTCACTAGATCATGTGAGGAAATGTAAACAGAATAATGGTTTCCCTTTCAGGAGATGTGTGTAGGAAAAACATGATATAGAATTGGTTTTGTTTTTTTGTTTATTTTGAATTTTTAAGGATACCGTAACAATATTTCCAGTAACATCATCTTTATATAATCAATAAGCAGTCGTCTTATACTATAGGTATAGGATAAATTCATGAAAATTTGCTATATTTTTTTAAATTGTCTAATGGTTGCTTTTTACATAGAAATATACATTAGTTCCCTTTTCTTTTTAGCCTTAGCTTCATATATCTAAACAAATGAAGCTTTTTGTCTGTCAATAGACAAGTAGCAAAATTGAATGGAGCAGAAGTAACAATATATCTCCTATACTTTGAGTGCATAAAAGAGAAATATTTTTTACATACTCAAAAAGACAGTTGTTACTACTATATTACATAATATATTGGTAGACAAATTTGAAAAACAGTTTTGTTGGTGTGTGTGTGTGTGTTTTTTTTTTTTTTTTAATGTAATTATATAATTATATTATAGAAAAATGTAGTCCTGTATGAAAACTACATGATGTTGATTTGGCAAGTTGTTCAGTTTTTTCATGTAACAAACTAAAACTGCCTTCTACAACAATTTTCTAATTCTGTTTGGTTTATTTTTTACTTCAGAATTTTCTACACAATGAAACAAATATAATTTTATTGTATTTTTGTATTGCCCACAAGATGCAATGTATGAATTGTCGTCAAAATTACACAAAAATATTTTGAAATACTAAAGGGTAAATTTGTTCAATAAAATGGCTATTGCCGTCAACAGTGGCCTCCAGGTGACTACAGAATCTCCTGCACTTTTCTGCACAGAATCTCCTGTACTCTTCTGTACAGTCTCCTTGTTGGTAAATGCTGCCATAATCATTGCCTTCAGTTCATCTTTGGTGTTTAACAAAGAGTTTTGTTGGTCTCTTGCTCAACTGCACCCCACACATAAAAAAGGGGTTTGCAGTCTGTTGGTTAGCCATTTGTAAGGGATGATGTGGTCACAAGAATTGTCTGGCCGCCATGACTGGGTTCTCCTGCTTGTGTAGCATGGTGCGAGTTCTGTTGCCAGATATAGGGTCTTCTAGCAGTCACCTTCTTGACCTAGGGCATCATTACCTCCTTAAGGAGCTTGATGTATGTTTCCGTGTTGAGTCTTGAGGCCCTGTGGGAAGATGAATGAGGGTATAACATCACCATCACTAGTGATCACTCCAAACACCATGATGTTGACTGGATATATCATTCAACTCTTTTGAAATCCTCTGCACTGGATTGATACCCAAACAATCTGAAATATTCATATTGGAGCTTTCAGTACAGCATGCCGTTTCCAAATTTATGGTCGAGTTGCTCTTTTTCTTACAGACAGTGCCCAGCTGACCCTTCTATACTGTGCAATTGACAAAAACAAACAATATATGCAAACTTAAAAATATGTGATAGCGACAATTTACCCATCGCATCTTGTATATTCAATGTCTAAAGTTTCTGTATTCTGTAAATGTAAAAAAAAAAGAAATATTTAAAAAAGTAGTTATCAGTAAAATATTTAATAAAAAAAGAAAATGAACTTGGAATTTTCTGGCAGCTTTTGGCGTTTTAAACTTAAACACCATTTAATTGTTCAAATAGTAATTGTTTGTTTTACAAATATAAACTACTTAATGTTTTAAGTATATGATGTAATTGCTCTAATATGGAATAATTGCTGATATGAATTTTGGAAAAATAGTTTATTCTATTACTGTTTTACTGGATATTTCATAACTTTCTTGTAATAAGGTGATTGTTAAAATAAATTTCTATTAGATTTTTTTATTCACTTTTAAATATTTTTCTCTTTGGGCTGATATAGAATGACTTTTCATTTTAAATATTAAGAACTTAATAGGCGTATTGAACAAAATATTAAGTAATTTTAATAAGTTTTACTTTATTAATCTTATTTCTAAATATTTGTTAACAGTGAAGGTAATAGTCTACTCCCTCAAATTCCAAATATTTGCATGAAATGCATTGCTTTCATAAAACTAAACAATGTCTTTCTTTCATCAAGGGGCCAAATTAAACTAGCTGATTTTGGTTTGGCTCGGTATTATGAACCAGAAGACAGAGATAGATTATATACGAACAAAGTCATAACACTTTGGTACCGTCCACCAGAGCTGCTCTTAGGTGAGGAGCGATATGGGCCAGCAATAGATGTGTGGAGTTGTGGGTAAGTAGCTTTTTGAAGTTGAAAAATGTTTTTTATTTCTGCTTGTTATATCTTTTCAAAGAAACAGAAATGTGTTGGTGAAGCCTTATTTGGGTCTCTCTGCTCAGAAGCAGAGAGTTTAGAGCTTGATCAAGAATTATTGTGCGACTCAATCCGTAAGCAAGACTCACTAGTGAAAATGCTCTTGACCATTTATTCATGATAAACTTAGTCCATCATAGCGTTCATAGAGGGTGCTGGGATATTCCATTAAAAAAATAACATTGACTACTCTTAGGAGAAATAGTAACGATCTATCTGTTACTTTAGAGTTATAAACTTGTATGAAGTATCTTACCACATTATACTTAACTACTACAAAGCAAGATTACTACAAGAAATCTGTTGCAAACAAAATGCCGATATATATGAGATGTATTTCTGGTTTATAGGCATTAAATATAATACAAGAAAATAAAACTTATTCTATTTCTATATGTTTAGTAATGTATTGCAAATTCCTAATTATGCCCTGTAGTAAATGGGAAGGGTAAGAGGAAAAACAGAAAACATTTATTTCAGCTGATACTTTAATCACAAAAAGAATCTGTCACCAGAATCATTCAGTTACTTGATGGGTTTTCATAGAATGTATATCAAATGTCTCTTTCACATTTTCAATGTTGATTGAATTGAGTTCTAATTTTGCATCTCGTTATTACAGTTGGAGAAACCAAGAATTTTATTTAATATTTGAATATGCATACACATAATGGTTGATGTATCCAAAGTCTTGAGATGAATCCCTAGATGTTCTTTTGAATAAAGGTGGGTGGGATGATGATGAAATGTTTTAATGTTTCATCTCAGGTTCTCAATGGAAGTATAAAAATAAAATGATTTGTTATCTTAATCATCTCATTCATAAAAGTTGCCTTATTAGTAACTACCATGCTATTTTTATGTATTCATTCATTTTAGTCTCTAAAAGTTTGTGCATAAACATCAATTCACATAGGTAACTTTCCTAGTAATTACTGATAAGTACATATTTTATATTTGTTTGTGTATGCCTATTTTTTGTAGATAAATGATATTTTCATGTTTATCTGGTTTACTAACTCTAATCTTTTGTTGTGTTTTAGGTGTATTCTTGGAGAATTATTCACCAAGAAGCCTATCTTCCAAGCAAATACAGAAATAACACAGTTGGAACTTATAAGTCGAACTTGTGGCTGTCCTTGCCCGGCTGTTTGGCCAGATGTTATCAAATTACCTCTATTTCATTCAGTCAAACCTAAGAAACAGTATCGAAGGCGACTTAGAGAAGAATTTTCTTTGTAAGCATGTTATCATAGCTTATTGATCTCAATACGCTTATTCAAGCACAAAAATTTGTATTAGATTTATTTTTCCATAAATATTTTAAATAAATGATTCACTTGGAATAGGGTAAAGATAAATATTCAATGTGTTAAATGTTTCATTTTTTTAGATACCTTTATTGTAAACAAATTAAAATAAGGTACTGTTTGTGTATTTGATGCCAAGTATGACCATCACAAGCATTATAGTGAGGTTTCTATGTAACCTAGTGCTATCTACTGCATTGTTGGGTTATCGGCTGCTAAACTGGTAAGGAGAGTGGCTAGACATACAGCAGGATTTAAAAAAAAAAAAAAAAGCAGCAACCAAAGGACAGATATACTGGGTGCAATGGATAAATTGTCATCTAAATTACATATAAATGAAAATAACACATCTCATTTTAATAGACTCATTTACCAAAATTACACAAAAATATCTCGAAATGCCAAAATTTAGCATAGTGGATTGCATCATGGTGCTCTTTTTCTCACAGATGCTATCCAACTGAGCTATACTCTGCAGTCAACAAAATAAAAATAAACAATTGCACATGCATAAAATTAAAAATATAATATGACAATATCCATCATACCCTGCATATAAAAGGGTAATTATATATATATATATATATATATATATATATATATAACTGGGAGAGTGGTCTGGTTAAATCCTGCCAATTTTCTCAAAATTGGTGATATTTTCCAGGAAATCTTTTGAATTTGAATTAATATTTTAAGCTGGTTCTTACATAGCATTTTGTCACACTATTTTTTTTTTTTTTTTTTTTGTAAATCTTTCTATTCTATTTTATCATTAGTTAATGTTTTTTACTATTTTACCTGTTAAATGCCAAATAAAAAAAAAGTTGATCTGATAGTAATAATCTTTTTATCATCAGCATGTAATAAACAAGCACACACTCACTTCTTTATGGATTGATATAATAAAGAATTGTTTAAAAATTTGCTGGTATATCGTGGATAAATATGATAGATTAAAAAAATGAAATCATTTTAAATCTGCTATCGTAATAGTAATTGTAGGCATTTAAATTTTGATATAAATCTTAATTTCATCAGTAATATGACAAATTCAAAGATTTTTTCCAAAAAATTTGTACTGAGAATTTACAAATATTTAATTTTTTGTCTATGGATATGAATTTAAGGATTTTTAAACATTAAGGCATATTTTGTTTCTGGTTAGGAAATAATTTTTATTTCTTCTCTTTTTCAGTTTGCCAAAACCAGCATTAGATTTACTAGATCGCATGCTTGAATTGGATCCTAGCCGTCGTTGCAGTGCAGAACAAGCTCTAGAATCAGCTTGGTTAAAAGATATTGATCCAGCTCAGATTACTCCTCCCGAGTATGATTTTTCTTTTTTTTATCTTCAATTTTGTTCAATGTTAAAATCTTGATTCTTCCAGTTATTAATGTCTACTTTGCAACTCATAGGCAGTGGTGGTAGTTAAAAGGAAGACAATGAATTATCATTTTAGTAATCTCTTTTTGTTTCGGAGGTTGCTGCTTCTTTCTTTCTTTCTTAGGTGATAAAAAATTGAGAGATAAAGTGTTTCTTTTGTCAACTATATTGAAACAGTATCTCAAAAATAAATTTCCAAATATAAATAGTGGCAATAAATTCATGAAACTCTGCTTAGTGATGTTCACCTTACTAAAATTGTCCATCTCAAGGTTTCATATATGTAAAGATAAAGTGCTTTGATAGTTATATAAAATTCATCATATGGTTAACTGGTCAATTATTGTTCATTTTGGTAGTATACAAGTAGATATTCGAGAATAGAAGTGTATAAAAGAAATATTGGAGAATTTCTGACAAGTTTAATAGCTATATATTTTACCTGCATACCAAAAGAAAGGATTGTTCTTTTGATTGTACATCATACTATGAATCAAATTTTAAACTGCTACTTTAAAAATTAATAATTTCATAATTTATGATAAAATTATGGTTAATTTTTAAAGTGGAAGACTTAAAAATTTTATCTACATTTATTTTTTATTACATGTAGAAACGTTTTTAAAGTAATTAATAACAAATCAAACACTAGTAAATTTACATATAAAGGACAATGATTTCTTTAAAGCATTTGTAAGCTAATATATTTTGATTAGTGTTTCTATCTAGTTGCTTTTTCATCACAACTACTCAGATAAGATACGAATTTAAGCCTCACCAACTAAAACTTATTCTTTTAATCCCAATTCACTTTATTAATAATCATTGAATGGTGGTCTGTGGTTTTACAATAAATGGGCAACTGAAATTAAGATGAGAGAAATGAGTAAAAAAAAAAATAGTAATGACTTCTGTTTATTATTTCAGATTACAGAAGCATTTTTGATTTGATATTTTTTAGTGATATTAAGATTTAATGTAGAAAACATAATAATACAAGCAAAGACTAAATTAATTCTTTGTTCAAAGATGTATTTTATTGGATATATAATTAACCAGAATAATTTTTATTCATATAATATATTTAATAGTATACTCAGTGACTTGTTTTAAGCCTGGTGGAAATTATTTTAAACAAGAGGCCAAAAATCAAATTTTCTATAAGTTGTATGGGGAGGAAAATTAATTTTAGTTTTAATATGTTATTTTGAAGGCAATTTTTCTTATTGGTCATATTATCAAAATTCTGTTTAGTATATAATTATTTATATTGGCAATTCTATTTAGTACAGTAGTCCTCGAATGGTGCTCCACTCCTCATAGGTGTAGCAGGTGAGGTGGAATGATTGAAAGACAATCAAAGATTTAGAAACAGTTTTAAAAAATTCATATACTAAAAATAAATAAGATTTCAAAATTTAAAATATTATGGATTACTTGCATGAGTCCCAGTTATAAATAATTGACTGATTTTATTGTGCTATTTTTAAATTATATCAATTATTAATAATATAGTAATTAGGCTCTGCAAATTGTAGAAGAGAGTTATCACTGATAATGTTCTGATTTTGAATCTGCAATTATCTCTTTAACTCTCTCTGTGTTTTTATTTTTGTTTTTGAATGTGCTTTTTATCGCATAAAACTTGGTGAGGACTGAGCAAATTTCAATTCAAAAATGCAGCTCATTTAATCTACTGATTTAGTACAAAAGATAGAAGCACAAATTGTTCAAGTGTTTTTCATATAATGGCGGGGGGTCATTCTTAGCTTTCAACATCGTTAATTTTACTCTCATCAACGGTTTCGCAATGTCTCCTGTATGATTTCATATTGAGCCTCAGTTCAGCTGAATGAATGTCCTGAATCAACCAAGCTTTGAAGAAGGAACTCTTTGCTACACAAACAACTTAATGGTTTATTAAGTTCCAATGTAGCAAATTTGAAATGTCGAATAAGTTTAGAAACAGACAGCTATTGAAACTGAATTGGGATGAATTGCACTAGGTTATGTCAGTCAATCTTTTGACCAACCAGAAAATGAAGACATTTTCTTACATTGATTTTACCATCATCTGAACTTTAATAGCAATCAAAATTGCCACTTGATTAGATGCACTATTCTAAGAAGTCTACATTACTGAACAATGATAAATGATAAAAAGGAATAACATAATGTACTACTGTCATTATCACAGGAAAACCAGAATTACAATGGAAATGAATTATATTTTATTGTTGATGGGACATGAGATATTTTATACACATTATATTTGTATTATTGTCCTTTGTTGTTGTCATCACAGTGTTTTGGCCGTTGTACTCTCTAACCTTCCTCAGGTGTACATTGATCTGGATAACCTACAGGAAATTCTGAACTGAACTCTTTATTTAATGTACAGGGATGGACTGTTCTCATTCCACTGCTCATGTCTAAGGATATCATCTAGTTCTTATTTTATATAGTACTGCTCAGTTATTGCTTGCCTGTTTTCACTGAGTACAAACACACACTGCCTGACAAATGTGAAATATTGTTTCTTGGTGCTGTTTGATCTAAATAAGGCCAAATGTGTTGAATACATCCTCAAAATGTAAACATCAAAATTTGTCCAGTGACAAAACAAAATCAGTTACCTTGTTGCATGAGAATATTAAATTGCATATAAAATGGGTGACAACTGATTCTGTTAGATTAAGTTCTGCCACACCCATTTTACTCAGAACTTTTCTTCTCCCTACAGGAATCTATTATTTGTCTTTATGTTTGTAAAAAAATAAGTTCATTTAATTTTCATTTTTTGAAGTTAAAAAAGATGACTTAGAAAGTTTCCAAATATTCTTACAAATATACTTATGAAAATATTAGATCCTAAAATTTTTCAATATTATATATTTTTTGTTGTAGATTTCCACGGGACCAAGATTGCCACGAAATGTGGATTAAGAATCGGAAACGAAGTTTGCGGGAAGCAATGAAACGTGAGCAAGAACAGGGACACCATCCAAATATTCCACCCAAAGGTAATCCTCCACCTATTGGGGCTTCTAAAGGTCGAATGGCTAGTACCAGCAGCAGTGGTGGGAGTAGTGAGAATCCCAAATCTTACTCGCATATGTCAAGAGACAGCACTGGCCATGGAATAAATATGGAAAAATCCAAGAGTGAAGAGCAATCTATTAACAGTCAGAACTCTGACTCAAAAGATGCATGGATGTCAGTAAGGAATAAGGATTCTTCTGTTATGGGCATGGACCCTGCTGAAAGCAAAGATGATGTGACAGGCTCTTCTTCGACAGATTCAGAATGCAAATCAAAGTTGACAGGCTCTCCAAACCCACAACAATTGCAAGCCATAATCCAGATGCTTAAATCCAGCCAGAGTGGGTTAAGTGTGGAAGATCTGGCTAAAAAACTTAATGTTCGCTGTGATGAAACAACAATCAAGCTTTTGGAGAACCTGAATAAACAGCTTCAAGCTGGTGGTAATCCACCAAAGACAGAATCCCTAAGCCAATCTGCAACTCCACAAACCCCTAAAACTCCTAAAAGTCCACCTCCTGTCTTCCCAGGTGTGGACAGACATCCAAGTAGTCAGTATCGACTTGGTAACTTTGCTCAGAGAACTTTAGAAAATTCCCAGGCTTTAGAGTCAAAAGATGATGTTAACCATGGTGGTGGTGGTAGTAGTAGTGGTGGTGGTGGTGGTAGTAGTAGCAGCAATGGTGGTATTGGCTCTTTGGATGAAAATGGAATGAAAGATAATTCAAACAAAATGCTTGTACCACAGGGAGTTGGGATGTCTGCAAGTGGAGTGAAATATGAGAACACATCCATGCCTTCCGAGGGATATCCAAGGAATACAAACAATTTGGAGAATGTTAACCACAACCGAACCAGACTACAGGATTATACAGAGGCTCCAGTTTTAACAACTGTTCATCAAGAAAAGACTTCATCTTTGATGGAAACTGGATCTACTGGCAGCAGTATTGTAACTTCACAGGCTATTCTGGATAGTTTGGCCACTGATGTTTTAGTTTCAGGTAAACCTAGCTTTGGATCAACACAGACTGTTCCTTCAGGGGTGGAATTTGAGCAAAAGCCCAACCAATTTCCCTCACCAACTGGGCAGAACCCTCAAGTCTTCACTGAAGAGATGAGATTTCCATCTTTGGGACATATTCCGCTTAACCGGCCCCCACCAAGTAGTGCTATACACAGCACTAATACAAATCTTTCTGTTGGTGCAGCAGCTGTACCTGTTGCTGGTAGTGATGGGGCAGTGTCATTACGAGCAAAAGTACAAAGTTATTTTGACACCTATGGACAAGATGATTCCTTACACCCTCGTCCTAACCAGCCCCCATTTGGAATAGTGGGAACTCCACATGGTGGTGGCAGTGGTAGTGGCATGGGCCGAAGAAACTATCATGGGTCAGGTCTCCCTGGGCCACTAACTGGACCTCCACCTCGACCACCTGGTCACAGATCCAACATGCCACCTGGGGTTAGCAACCCCTCACCAGCTATGCCACCACACACTGTTGCTAGCAACATGGGTGCAAATGTTGGTGGTGGAATGTACCAGACAGGCCACATGGGTTGGTAGTCACAGACACATTTTACTTCCATGATTTACAAAAGTGGAAGAAAAAAAAAGAAAAAGACAAAAATATCTTTATATGATTTTTTTTTTTTTTTTTTTTTTTTTTTCAGTTATTTTCTCTCTTCACTTTCATTGTCATTTTTTCATTCATTCATTCTTTTTTTCTTCCACAATCCCTCCCTTCCCAATGCATCCTAAATAAATGACCACTTTCATTTCTTGTGATAAATAATTATAAGAAGTGCTTTATTTTTTTTTATTTTTATTTTTTTTATACATTACACAATTTTTAGTTTATAAACATATTTATCAATTTTTACTTGGAAAAAAGAATTTTTTTTTCTCCCTGAAACTTCTTGCCAGATTTTGTAGAAAAGGTTTAAAATAAATTTGATAATCTGCTAAGAACAATTTTCGCCTGAAAAACAAGGAATTGTTTTATGAAAGTATGTGTGGTTGCTTTCTTACCAATCCAAGAATAATGATTAACATAAAATATTTATTGTCAGATATTGCTGACCTCACTAGACATACTCATGTTTTATAGACATTTTCATGTTTTATAGACATCTTCATTTGGTATTACTCTCTTGATTTCAGCTTTTCTCCACATCATTGTTTGGTAAGGTTCTTTTTCCTCTTGCTTCACTGAAGACATTCTCTATTGTGTGCATTTTTTTCCCATTCAGTCATATTTTATCTCTCCCAGCATGTACTTATTTTTCAAACATTCCTTTATTTTTTGAAACATGATTGTTGTTAGCATCATGTATTAAGAGACCCATGTCCTTTTATATAAATTCTTTTGGTATCTTGTTAAATCAATTGCCAAATCTTATTTTAGAACTTTTTTTTCTTTACACAGTGCATTTTTGTGGTACTTTCAATTACTTAATCATCTGTTATAAGATGATCTGTTAAGATTTACAGGATAACAGCATCTCTCTTCTTTATAAGTTGATTTGGGTATATTACAGCAATACTTTACTGTTATCTACTGTTTATGTTGGAAAAACTGTATTTGCTTTTTATTAGACTACTGGTCATTAAGAACTTAAGCACTCTTCATATGAATTAAGATAAAATAATTTTATCAGATCTTTACTAAGTCCAAGCTATTTGCATCATGGACTTGAAAAATTAATTTATCTGCTTCAGTTTGTCGTATTGTTGCTGTAATCATATTGCGCATTGATTTTTATGGTTACTAAAATAATAAAAATTAGGGTAAGGTATATATGAGCGAAATCAGTTCTTGCATTGTGGTATTTTATGAATATTAGAAGCTTTTAGGAAAATAAAATTAGAATTTCAAAAAATTTCAAAAATTAAGCCTCTCCCTCTCACATTTAGTAAAAAGAAATTAGCTACAAGCAGATTTGCATCATCCCAAGTAAATAAAATTTACCTTTAATTTTTAGACTTTGTAGTATTCAATACTTTTCTAGTTATCAATGTTTTCTTCTTTTTTTTTTTTTTTTTTTTTGACTTGATCTTAAATGGATTAATTTTACACAATCTTAGATATGTTTTGTTTTTTATATATATATAAGTAAAGAACAAGTGGGAAAAGTCTTTAATTTAACATGTTTCACTTTAAGCTTATTCAGAGATTTGTTAATAAGGTAGTTATTTTATTTTTTTTTATTTTAAGTTAGTTTATTTTATTAACAAATCTCTGAAGACATTTAATAAAGTGAAACATGTTAAAAACACTTTTCTACCTGTTTACCTTTATGAATCTTGTATGATTTTAATCCATGTATTCAACTCGTATGTGTGTGTGTGTGTATGTATATATATATATATATATATATATATATATATACATATGCTTTCTTCTTCAGCATCCTGTTTAATGTAACTATTGCTACCTAATATCTAGCCTATATATTGGTTGCTTTCTGAGCAAACAAATTTTGATTGTAAAGCCATTCTTCAAATTTTGAAATTTTATCTATATAATATTTACAACACAAACTTTAAATTCAGATAAGCACTTGCATCATTTCTTATGAAGTTTTATATGTTGTGAATATATTTAATTTCTATATAGATGAAGTTTCACCTCTTTTTTATATATATATATATATATATATATATATATATATATATTGCAACAGTAAGGCTAAGCTTATTTTCTTTATTTTTAAGTATTGACTGTCCTAAGATAAAAGTCAAAGATTCAAATAAATTTAATTAATAATTCCCCAAGTTTTGACGAATGAACATTATCTAATATAAATATTTTTGTAAGCCTTCTGTTAAAGAAAACAATAACACACATTTATAGATAAAATCTGCTATCAGGATAGGACAGAATGTCCATTTTGAAACACAGATTTTAAAATATAATTTAGCTCCAACAGCTTTTAATAAAAATAAGCACCATACTAATGATCCAGTAGTAAATTAACTCCATCACGATAAAAACTAGGGTCAGAGGAGTTGAGTAATTTCTGGGAGGCATTTTTCAACCTGGCTCACACATGCATCTAAGGTCTGGAAAAGTGATTAATTTGTAGATAATAGGTCTAGTAAATAGGGAAAATGAGACAAGACTTCAGTTTGTTTTTTTTTTTGTTAATGGTGGTATGGGGCCTTACATTATTCTCTAGAAAAACAAGACTCTGACTATTGCCATTGCTGGTCAAAATATTGGCAATATTTGGTGTATTAATTTCAAATCTTGATATGAATGCTTTACCATGGCCTGACCAGATTGCAAGAGGCTATAATATATTATTCCATTACAGTACCAGAAAATAGGATGATTTATTGGGAGGTGACTATTTTGGTTTTGGTAAGGTTGAGGAAAGATCAGGTTTGTTGATCAAAAATAAAATAGTTCATCAGCAGTTTAGCACACTGATGAAAAGGGTAATTTTTTTAAACAAGCAGACAAATTGCAACACTAAACCATGCAAGCTGCTGATTGTCAAGTAATCATGGCTTGTGCATTTTTACCAGTTTGTGGTAGATGTCTTCTCACTGTTGTCTGGGATAACCCCACCTTTTCTCCCAGTGCCTGTACAGCTGTCTTCAGTTCTTCATTGAGTGATTCCTTGCAACCATAACCAAGCTCAACTTCAAGATCCAGATCATCAGAATCAAATTTTGGAAACCAAAGATGTTATGCTCCTTTATGAAATTGACTTCAGCTCCAAAGTACTTTGGCAATTAATGGCTGAGTTTGAGCTCGTAGAGTAGAACTTGAAACTTGCTTTTATTCATTGTTTCTTCAATACCCTATTAAACAGTAATTAAAAAAATAAAAGTAATAAAAATTCAAATATCCAAAAGAGGTGATGTATCTTTAAAATGACATGCATATATGCAATTTAAACATAAAATGACACACACACACACACACACATATATATATATATATAATTTAAAAATAATAAAATTCTATGCATAAAATGATGTGTGTGCCATCTTAAACATGAAATTTAATTAAATTTATATATATATAATGTGTGCATGAAGAGGGGAACTATGCAAAAAGAAATAACACAAATGCTGCCATTTATTTTGTGTAAGCCTAATATTTAAAAATAAATATTAAAAACTATGTGAGACCTGATAAAAATATTGAAATAATTTAATAAAATCTATCATAAGCATGATTGTCTGATAGCTTTTTTTTTTTTTTTTTTTTTTTTTTGTAGCAATCTTTGTTTCTTACTTCAGTTGTTTTTAGTTTTGTAGCTCATTTTAATCATTAAGATTAACATGAGAAAAAGAATTTTCAAACTTATTTTTTCCTTTTTACTTAAATTTTTAAATTTTTTCTTTCTCTGGAAATTGGTTATTTAGCTTTTTCTTAATTTGTATGAATTATTTTACTTTATTTTTATTTAATTATATCTCTTGATAAGATCCATAAATTTAGGAACTATTTTCAAACCCATCATTCATTAATAGTTTTGCTCCTTTTGTAGGTTTATGACATATTACATTTTTTATTTCTTTATTTCTTTATTATGAAACATTATTTTAATAGCATAATATATTTTTATGTATGATGAATCCAAAAGAGTTTTTATTCTTGGATTGGTGCCATTGTCCAGGATCAGAAAAAAAGTTAGTGTGGGTTATATATATGTATATATAAATGTACACCTTTCATATATATAGTTTGTATGTGTGTATATCTATCTGTTAGTGACAATTCATATATATATATATATATATATTTTTTTTTTTTTTTTTTTTTTTTTGCCATTAGTCACCACAGGAGTGTTGGAAACTAATATTGTAAATGAATACCTTTTTTTTGTACCTTAGACTTCTGACTTGTTTTTAAAAGTAAATAACTAAAAGGGATATTCATAGTGCAATAAAACAAACATTTTTATCACATGCATTTTAGTTAAAGCAATTTTAAATCACAAAAAAAGAAATAAAGATCTAGACGTGTGGCCTAGATTGATGTTCACCTATTGAGTTTTGAATTATGAAAGACTGTCCATTTAAACTTGAGTGACAAAATTCAGAATTTATGCAAGACATAAAATGATGTAATTTCTTTCATAACTTGTAAATTTTTGTAAATTAAATGCTTACCTGCTATTTAGTTATTGTTTTAAGTTCAAGTCTCTTTTTTCCATAGATTAGAAATCCTCTGAAAGTTTACATATCTTTAAAAAGAAGAGAGATATTAATGTTTATCTTCTGCACCATTTTCCTCATCTTATGGAAGAAAATGTATTTCTGACGCACACGTCTGGCCTACTTTATTTTGCTAATATTGATGTTTATTTACCTTATTATATTCCAGTGGCTGTCCAATCAACCAGAAATGCATTTGTGTCGTAAGTGTAACTTGGAAATTCTATCTGCTTATGGTTGAGGATGAACAAACATGCAGATAAAGACTCAACATCATCTTTATATTTTACTAAGATCATCCCCTCCCTTAAAAACACATCATTTTCCTCTTTACTCTCCTGTTCATCATCATAATTTTTTAAAAATCTTTCTTAAAAGAAGAAAATATCAAGAAGATTAATTTTGATTTAGTTAATTTAATTTTTTATTTTTTTCTCATTATCAACAATCTGCTCTCCCAATCATTATCTTTGTCTCTTGTGTGACTCACTAATTAGAATATAGAACAGGATCACTATCTCAGGTTTCATCCCTAGTCAAAAGGATACTTATTGTTGTACAAATGATATGCACAAAAATAATGCAGCTTAAAGGTTAAATATTATTTTTCACTTAATAAAGTTTCGTAGGTTGTTGGAGTTTGTGAACTGTTATTAAGGTCTTAATGGATTTTATTTTTTCATACTGATATTTTGTGGTTAATATTTTTGTATCTGTAAATTTTGAAATAGTCTAGTGTGAATACCTACTTAGGTGACACAGATATACTTAAATAATAAAAAAAATCTTCTACCTAGCTAGTGTTTAACCCTATAGCTTTCAACATGCTCAAACCCACTCTGTAAATATCAGCTCTCAAAGTCTCACTGTTTTGGGTGATTTCCTACGTTATTTGCAATGTTGTCATGTATTATGGCAGAGTATACATGGGGTAGATTACTGCAGGTTGAACATTGAGAGCCAATATTTACAGGACAAATTTGATTGGATTGACTGCTATTTTGAAATTTTGAACTTTTTTAAATATTACATTTATAAAGCTAACCTCTTATTTTCTACACCTAACCACAGTAGGCATAAAAAGAAACTATTAATGTTTAAGTTAATTCTTGTTTGTAGATGATTGCATCTTACTCCCTCATTCATCAGGACAAAAGTATTTAAAATAAGTAAAGGGGGAGGAGCAAGTCTGTATAGTATAAAAACTTAACCTGTGCATTTATTTAGGTTTTAATATTTAGTTTCAAGTCTGGACTATGTGCTTTCTCAGCTGAATGAAAGATCAACCTTGTTTTAGTTACAAAATGTCCAGTACTCTTTAGTTGTTATCCTCTCCGTCTCTCTCCTTGATCTATACTTACATTGCCAGATATCAGATTTTAAATCTGGCTTTGTGGTTGCAATAATGCTGTGGTATAATAATGTATCACATAACAACATAATACCTCTCTCTCTCTCATATATATATATATATATATATATATATATATATATATATTCTGACTCTTCATATTTCATGCTGCCTACACTGTGCAAGCACAAAGGCATGCAAAGAAATAAAAAATGACAAACATTATTTGATCAAATATAATTGCTTAAGGAGATAATCGGAGTATATTGTTGATTCGTTGTTAGAAACTGGGTAATTTGAGTTTACTCTGTAAAGTCTTTTGTAATTCTTGTCCACTGCTCTTGTCCTGCTAAATTTGCTATCTTTCAATGCATGAATATCTATTTGTGGATCTTTCAGATGACATTAAATGACTTATAAACTTGTTAATTCTAGAATAGAAAAGAGAAAAATTAAAACTTTCAGTTAATAGAACTATAGTGTAATTTTTTTTTCATTTACAATCTAAAATTCCAGTGTGGTCTTTATTTTTACTTACAAAATTAATCATTTAGCATTCAACACTCTCAAAGTCACGCGGTTTGTGGTCAAAGTTGCACTATTTGTGTGACTTTCTAAGTTATTTGTCATGTCATATAATATGGTAGAGTACATATGGGACAGATTGAACATTAAGAGCTGATATTTATGGTGTAGCTTTGGCCAGGTTGGATTCTACAGAGTTTAAACATGTATATTTGAATATCAAGATTTTATTTAGATCAATACAAAGTAATTTATACATTTAGAATTAAATCCTGTGAAATGACAAAATTTAACCTGTGCTATGTAAAATAAGGTTTAAATGAAAAACTTCAATTTATTTTGTATTTTTATAGATGCTTAACTAGGAAATTGATTTGTTCAATTCTATTAAAATAAAAAGATACTTCATCTATGTAATTTTAAAGATTTTTATTAAAATTTTGATTAGATGTATGGTCTGTGTAAATGCAGAAAACTCCCCCCCCCACTGTATTTCCCTTTTCTACTCTTTGCTCACCTGCATATAACCTATTGTACAAGAATTTCAAAATTAAATAAACTAATAATTTCAACAATGCAAATTTAAATATCCCCATCCAATTATCCTGTTTGGACAATTGTTCCTAATTAATTTAGTTTTGATGACCACAATTCTCTTTTATTGTTCTCACTACATTTAAGTACAATGGGTTGTGTGTACAATGCCTTCTTTGCTGTGCATCTTCCTAAAGCAAAAAAAAAAAAATCTTCCATTTTTCTTTTTCTGTTTGCTTTCTTTTGGCACAATTCAGATGTCCCTTACATATAACTTATTAATTACTTTTATTACTGTACTCTTACAGTGAAAGTATGAATTAAAATTATAAAGCCAACATCTTCATCTTTGCTATTGTTTATTACCGTAATTGAACTGAGAGATTTATATATTTATCTTTGTGCATTTTGTGCCAGTTAGCTACTTTCAGTCCAATACATTAAAAATTTTATCTTCTCAGCCCTCAAACAAATATCAGCAATATTTGACCTTTGTGTCCCCAAAAAATGGTATATCAAAAGAGCAGTTATTCTCTTGACACCACTATTACTGTATACACTTTTGACACCCTTGGTAATGTTTAGTTTTAAAAGGCGACGATTCAAATTTTAATAAAACCCAATATGAAAGTGGATTTGTTTATTAGGTCACTTATATACAAGAATAATTTTATGTTTATAAGTTTATAAAATATTTGAACCAACTGTAATAAAATATTTATTTGCATTTTATAAATAAATACATTTGGAAAGAAATTTTTATTATTCATAAATTTATAAAAGTATCTGAAGGAAAAACTTAAATGCATAACAGCAATTTCTAAAAAAAAAATTTTTGGTGTGTGGGGTGGGGGGATGAGTTTTTCGGGCATTTTTTCTTTTGCTCTTATCACATAAATTTGCTAAAATAGGTTGAACATCTCTTCCTCTTAACATATTTTGATAATTTTTCTGATTTTTTTTTTTAATAAAAAAATTTCTTTTCAAATTTATTTCTTTACAAAAATGTTAAATAAAAAGATAAATAATAAACATTGTACTTGGTTCATATACTTTTTATAATCTTTTAAATAAACATTACTGAGGGAGTCAAGTGTATGCAATAATAATGGTATCAAAAGAATAACCATCCTTTCAGGTGGGGGGCACAAACATTGCTTAAAATTTATATTCAAACTTAATGAATTTTTCACATCAGCATATTAGTTGCCATAAATCTGTATCAAATTCATGACAAAAACTGTTCAAAGTTCATAATGTTTATAATTATCATAATTTTGACCCTTGTTTGTCATGATCAAGAACATTAGATCAGTTTACAATATAGAAAAATTCTGATTATTTTCATATTTGGCATTTTTTAAAAATTTTATCTTTTTGTGTTACTATGTGTAAGTGACATTATGGTGAGATGGTTTATAGCTGGTGGGACATACATTTTAAAAATGAATCTTTTAGGGGTCACATGAGGGTGTCTAAAGACAAAAATATAAAATTTTAACACCTTTTAAAATATCTATGAAAAAGATATTGTTTAATGCGAGTTGTTACTTTTATTTTAAGAATAACTTATTTTTACTTATTTTTTTTCTTTAGCGTATAATATGTCTACAAATAATATGAAGTGTTAAGTAGTATGTTAACCTACGAGAAGTTGAGGGTTAAGACCAATATAAAAACTTTTTGTTTTTTAAATTATTGGTGTCAAAGATGCAATCTCCAAAAGGGGTACATAAGAGTGATTTAGTATAACTATTGATAATTAAGACTTTTAGACATTAGTCATTTATGAATTTTATTTTAATGGTATTTTCATTTTGTTCTTACTTAGATGCATCTAATTACTATATAAAATCTTGAATTTTTTTTTTTTTTTTCTAGAAGTCTTTGAAGTGAATTTTATTTGTTCACAAATATTTGTTGGCAGACTAATAAAGTTTTATTATTCAATTCTTTATAAAATGTGTGAATAAATTCATTTATCTCAAATATTTAAGCGCATTCCCTTATATATATATATATATAATTAGTAAAGTTATAACTAAAATATCAACAGAGGATTCTATTAACAATATTATTTTTTTTGTTTTGTTTTTTAAGTGTAGAATGGAGTTTCTTTGAAAGATTTAACATTTTCATTCAACACATTCTCAATCTCTCTGGGATTTCCTGTGTCATTTGCAATGATTTTGTCATATATTAAGCCAGAGTATACCTAGAACAGGTTATGATGAGTGGAACAATTTACACGCAGATAAAAGGCTAAAGGGTTAGTTATTTTGTCTAAGTTTCTTGAAAATGTGAATATGTCACCAGTTTACTGAACAAATAACTTTGGTAAAATTGTTACTTATAAGTGAGTTATATAGTAATTAGATATGGTAGAACCTATAAGCCACACCTGCACTCATATATATATATATATATATATATATATATATATTTCCTTCTCAATAGCCCAACTATGTGTGTATTGTACTCAGACTTGTGCTACCAGTGATGAAAAAAAAAAAATGTATATTCATTATTAATATAAATTATAAGTCTGTTATGCCTCAAGTATTATTTTATTATTACCAGCATTCAATGTGATATATATATATATATATTGCAACATAAAAGTGCGTAAGTGAATGACAGTGGAAAAACACGTTAGTCACATGTTTCTTTTCGAAAAGGAATTTCTTCAGACTAAAACAGCTTTATTGATAGAATTAGTCTGATATCTAAAAAGGAGAAAAGGTAGAGAAAAATACAATGAATGACAATTTACTTTTAAAAGATATATTGTGTGTGTGTGTGTCATTAGTCTTTGTGTAAATGTTACTATGATGGTCATAGAAAGGTACTTATGTGATGCAGGATAGACAATTATATATAATTGTTGGTTTAATATTAAAAACTGGATCCAAGAAATGTTTAGACATTTTGCATTATTATATCTATATAGCACAAGGCATTATCTCAGTTCGACATTATCTAATTACTCCAAAAGGGAAAAGACTGTTATGCTGATAGCTATTATCAAAATGGGCTTATCGCCATATGATGCTTAAACACTGGTTCTTGTACAATCCCTGAAGTTAAATAATATTAAACTCGGTCAATGTCTAGATGGATAACCATTTGTGAATACCAGGTGCTGTAAGCTTGGATGTGCAAGTATTGAAATGGATGACTGATTGGAAACTGGAGAAATGAGTTCCAATTCTAGTAAGGTTTGTTATATTCATTTACATGCAAATACCTTGGAAGATATGAATCTGCCTCTTCTCCCAGCTATGGATTAATCTTACTTATACCAGCAAAATCATTATTATCAAAAAAAAAAAATCATACAGTCTGAAAATATATTCTGGTTTAAAATGATCTGCAAAGTGCTTGATGAACTGTGAAAAACAAAATCGGTCCTGTCAAAAAGGGACAACTCGCATTAAGCATGATATTTTTCCATAGAAAAAACATTTTAAAATGTGTTCAAAATTAATTGGGTGAGGTGACACTGCCATTTTATGTAACACCAAATTTTTTTTTTTTTTTTCCTTACAAAAAATGAAAAAATGCATCACTTTTACATATCAGCTGTCTTCCCATTATGTCTCGTACTTTGATATGACAACACAAATTTAAAATTATAACATTTCTCAAAAGGTCTAGGATGAAAGAAATTAAGTATTGTAAACTGATGATATTCACATTCTTGGTTGTATCTAGTGAGGATTAAAAGTATTAGAATTAAAACCATTATGAACTTTGAACAGCTATTCAACTAATATACTAGCTTGAAAAAGTTATTAAAAATTTTAATAGTAATTCAAATTCAATAAGACAAGTTGGAATAAATTCTTGCTACTTAAATATGTGTGTAAGCACTTGGAAACAGGTCTTCACAAAACTGATATACTTTCAGAATAAATATTCAGTAAATTTACAACTTGAAACTGAAGAAAATGCTGATGTTGGTTCAAATTGATTAATCAAATTTTTGCAACCCCACTTTGAATATCTTATTTTAACTTTTTTCCCAAGCTACTATTTCAAATGCAATCCTTTGAATTGTGCCTTAATCTTGTGCATCCAAATATGGCATGTATATCATTGGCTGTTAGAGTTGTATGTTTGAGTGTATGACTGCACATTAGAAAACAGTATCACTAATAATAGTAATGAGATTAGCATTTTTTTTTAAACCTTACTATCATATTTTAGATACACATTTCTAAAAATCATCAGTGATATTTTTTATTATATACAGATAAAAGCTAAAATGTATTGAAAAAATCAAGTTAGCAATAAATATAATTATTTTGAAATGACAATTGTGATAAGGTCACATGACTATGTGAGCCATGCAGAAAATAAGACATTTGCTTTTATTTTATGATATATATTTTGATAATGCTAGTCAAGATTAAAAAATGATATCCAAAATATGAGAATAAGTTGGAAAAAAATTGTTTCTCTCAAATCAGATGTGAGTAGAATGGAACTTGATCTGAATTATTATTTAATGTGATCTTAATATGTATTAGTTGGCTAACAAGTTATCACTAAATTTGTATTTATTTTTTGTTTACATTTATTTGTGCATCCAGGTGCCCAACATTCATCTGGTGACATTTGGCATAGGTTATAAAAATTTATTTTTATAAGCTCATACTGAGATGGTATTATCAAATGTATTATTATTACTCATGTTAAATTTTTTTTGCTACAGGTAGATATATATCACATACATGGCAAACCACAACAAAATGCTGATAATGATTTTATTCAAATATAGGATAATGAAAAACAAAATACTTGTATATCTTGCTACTGTGTTTTTTTTTTTTTTTGCTTTTTTTTCTCTCTCTCTCTTTTTTTTCCCCCTCTCTCCCAAACAACCTGATGAAATGGAACCTGAATTTGGCGTACCTTTCTGGGAATGTGTAATTGTCTCTTTCCACTTTATCTTTTCATCTTACAAGCCTGGTTCATTGACATTAATGTGCATCATTGCACTTTCTGGCAGAAATAAAAGCTTTCCACAAGTGCTGTGTTGTTTTCTGACTCTATTCTGTTAGCCAGTTACTCTACCTGACCAACAATCTTTGTGTGTGCGCGCACGCAAACACACACACTGTAAAATTTTCTTTACTTTATTGGGATAAATACATATTAGGGCTGTATTTGTGGGGGTGGAATTAATATTTCTAAATCTATTATTACTATTAAAATTATCAATTTAATATTGGTTTTGCTGTTAAAGTTGATAAATTTTGAATCAACTTGAGATGAATAGAAGTCCAATTACTGTATTTTGGATTGTATAATTAAAAGTATAAATTAGTATTTAGTTGTGTGTGTGTACACACACACACTAGTTCAGTACTAGAAATTATAGCATTTTAATTAGATATCTAATAGTTTTCAATGTCTTAAAATAATAATTTATAGTGATTTTGGGGTAATTGAATTTAATCCATTTTTGTGAAAATTCTAGCAAACATGGTGCTAACAAAATTTAACCTGAAAACTCTGCTGAAACATGAGCCTTAATTTTTGTCAATGGAGTCCAAAACCATATTTTAAAAAAGGAAGCTAACAGCTGTTTTCTTAATAAAAATTTATGTCTGCCAGATTGTTACATCCTGAAGGATTTACTCCATGTTTGCTCATCCAATGAAATCTGACCCAAAAGATTGAATTTATCAATTAACATTTCTTGCTTTTCCTAGGAAAATGTAGAGTTTGAAACATGCTCAGAAAAAGCTTATATGCTTTACTTTTGGGGTGCTATGCCATATTTTACAAGGCAAATGTAATACTTTCAATTAATGTTGAAATTTTAACCAACTTGTATAGATTTGTAATATAAGAAAACAGTCCAATGACAGCTATCAAATTGTCTGAAATGTGTACCAGTATTTATAATTTATCTTGTATAATCTGCATTTAAAGTATTGAAAAATTTAAGCTTTAAATTCTATAATTAAAAAACAAAATACCTGGCATTTGCTCTGCATGCTTATATCTGCTTTGTGAGCATTTTTTTTTTTTTTTTTAAAAGAGAGTCACCTACATTCCATTGGAAGTAACAAGCAAGATAATCCAATACTGGTCATGCAAAAATATTTTTCTCTTCTGTAATTAATGTCCAATTTAAAAAAATTGGTGAAGGATCCAAATGTAAGTAAAAGTTTTAAAAAAAAACCATAGGGGGCAGCAGAGTAGGAAATTTGATTCAATAAATGTTATGCAGAAATTTCTTGTACACTTTTTTTATTATTATAGGTACATATGAATGAAGAGATAAAGCAATGTTTGTAGAAATGGTGATGGATATTTTTAGATATGAATATTACTATAATTAGCTTTTATCTACTAAATTTTTTTCTTGTTAGATGTTCAGGTAGAGTTTGGCTATAATTTTCCAGGTGAGCAGCAGTTTTGTTGCCAATGAACAAGTGTATATGCAAAAAGTTTGTGATATTATTTTGTAATTTGAGGAATGTATGCAATAAATTTAAGGAAACAAATCAAAAATGTACATTAAATATATCAGTAACTATTTTTGTCTGTAAGGAGAAAAGTGCCTTGTAATTTTTTTTTTGTTTGAATTTTTTTCCCATGTTAAAAAGAATTTTTTTTTTTTTTGTAAATTTGAATCAGTATTGAATTTTTACCCATTGAAACCCCAAATACTGATATTTCAGTGGGTATATATTGTATTTATTCTAATTTCTTTTTATTTCATTTTTATTTTGATAACATTTTTCCTTTTTGTAAAAAACAAAAAAAAATTTTTTTTTAAATTCAACTTAATTTAAAACTTTTATATAAGTTGCAAACTTTTGCTGAGTTAGAAAAAAAAAACTTGAAAACTTTTTCTAAACAAATTTGTAAGTTTAATAACAGAATGCCTTCTCTAATTTTAACAGATTAACATTTCTTCAAAAGTCAAAATAAATATACTCAAATGTAATTTCATACAAATCTCTTAATGAGCATCTGCCATAGAAAATTGAGAAATTGTATATTAATTATGGAGGTAGGTGTGGGTGGTCATGGCCTCAGTTGAACCAAGATGGCTCTGCTTAATTCTTTGACAGATGCTATATCAATTTTATAATGGTCATCATATTGATGAGGAGGTCATTGGCTTAGGTTGTGTCTCACTACTTTTTTTTGTCCTCCTCTAACATATACTCAGTTATGCTGGACAGGCATGGTTGTGTCATTATATCACAAATTTTAAACAAATCTAAATATACTTATTTGACCTTACAAGATGAATCTATTACTCAAAGTTGAGCTCATCATTTTGATTAATTTGCCTGACAGTTTAATTATTTCAAATTTTTCATAACCACTTCATGCAGTTTCATTGTCCTTTAATCATTTTGTCAGTGGCTCATTCTTGTACTGAGCTTACTCATTTTTATTTAAAATTTCTGACTGTAAAAGTCATTGGAATACTAAAAAGACTTTTAGTAATCACTCTAGCTAAAAGTAATGCTCTAGTCTACTAAAAGTGAAGGTTCCCTTTCCTCTCCCTTGGCCTATAAAATCTTTGAAAAGTGGAAGAACTGTATTCATTTTGTTTGTATCTGTGAAATTGGTTAAAAAGAGAGAAATTTCACCTATGACTTAAAATATTTTGTTTTGGTTAGTGAATTGTGAATTCACTGTATTTTTGTATGACTCCTTTCTTTTGTTACTTATATTTCTCTGTTCATTTCTTGTTTTGTATATAATAAATTTTGTGCAAATATTTCTAAAAGTATCCTCCCTTTCAATCATCAAAGGGTGAGAAATAGAGCTTTTTGTACTTTGTATATTGGATACAGATTAGCAACTCTTACAGTTTGAGAACTACTTTTTTTTGTTTTTGTTTTGTTTTTTTTTGTTTTTTTATATAACTTACAGAGACTTTACAAAAATAAATTGAACAATTCCCTCCGATTGTGGAGACTGCTTTCTGGATTCCACCCCCCACCCCACCCCCGCAAACTAGTTTGCTGTTTCTCACTCTCTCTCTCTCTCTCTCTTTTTTTCTCTACCCACCCCCACCCCCCCACAGAGAGCAGTTAGTCAAATAAAGTGTTCATGGGGTGCCTATTAGCAGTTTGGAAAGAAAAATAGCCACACTATTGCATCCATAACACATGGATATTTGGTCAGTTCAAGACTTTACTGAGCTCTCAGCTTAAAAACACAGATTCTACATTGAGATCTCATGAGGAGTAAATGAGAGGAAAAAAAAACAAAGAAAATGACACCAGTATACTTCACTATGGACTACTGTACAAAGTACTTCTGCCAACTCTACCCCCACCAAAAGAAAGAAAAAAAAGTGAAAAAAATATAAAACAAAAAAGAAAAAAAAATACAAGCCAAAAAGAAAAAAAAACAAAGAAGCAAAAAAAAAAGTGTGGGGGGGGATTGTTGCTTTTCTGAATCTCAGGAACAGGGACCATACAATTTAATGTAGAAGTGTGAATGAAAGAAAAAAAATTATAAGTGGTTTAGTGAAAGGAAAAAAAAAAAACAAACACCCAAATTCCATTTTTTTTTTTTTTTTTTTTTGTATATAATACCTGGATTTTCCTGGATTCACAAATAACTGTCATCATGAAAACGTGGAGGAAAAAAAAAAAAAGAAAAACTATTTTTTTAAAAGAAAAGAAAAAAAATTCCCCAAACATCTCCTTCCTGGGTGATCCTGAAAAGATATTGGAATACTCCTGTAACATCATATGAGAGCCAATGGATTGTGAAAAACTTGGGGCTGGATTATTACCAAATATCGACAAAGGAAAAAAAATCTTGGTTGCTGCAACAGGTTAAAATAATGGATTACTTACAGCTGTTGTCTGGTTGCTGTCTTGAGTTGCGTCTGTGAGCTATTTTACCTGCCTCTTGGGATGGTACAGACAGGTTGGTATTTTAATTTCTCTGTGTAGAGAAAATTAGTTTTTTGTTTGCATTTTCCTTTTTTTTTTTTTTTTTTTTTTTTTTGCATTCCCATCAGATTTTTATTTAATTTGAAATCTGCATTTGAAATTTTATTCCCCATTTAAAAAAAAAAATTATTAGATATATGCTTATATGTACACTCATGAGATTTAAATGAGTGTACATATATAAGAACTTGAAATTTGTGTGTACTGATAAAAAGCAGTGAAAAAAAAAAAATACAAAAAACAAAAATGAACTGGCTTAGAAACACATTTTTCTTTAGAATTTATTCCATTTCCCAAATGAAAAAGCAAGAAAGAAATAATGTAGACAGTAAAGACTGGAATTTTTTCTTTTCTTTTTTTTTTTTTAATAAATAACTGGAAAAATTTCAATGATATACTGAATGTTTTATTAAGATACCCATACATTTCTTTTCAGTCTCTTAAAATTGACATTCACTCTCACAATTAAACTTGACTATGCTTTGTCTTCATAGCAATGAAATTTCATAAGTAATAATTACTTATCAAATTTTGCTATTTTTTTTTACTGTTTCTCGTAAGCGAATGTCAATTGTCCTTCTGTATGTATGCATAATTTTTATATTTTGTTTCTAATTCATTAAACATTTTACAAAATTTTCTTCCAATTGTAAGAAGAAAGAGTAAAGAAATATGTGGTTGAATGATGCGAGCAGTCAGTTTACCAGTTTCCTGCATAAATGTCCTCAAAGTTACTTCAAGTTAGCTAAAAATATATTTCTAATGGTACAATAAATTTAATAGAATCTATGCTATTGCAAGGATACATTCATCAGATTTAACTAAAGTTATTTAAAATTTGCTTTAATCCTCTTGTTAAAGTCTGAATAATTTTGCGCATTAGTAAATTGTTCATGTCAAGTTGAAGTAATATAATAATAATAATAGTATAATAAATATTTATCAATATATTATGCAGGTAACTATTACAACTGTTTGATACATTGATCAGCTTTCATTCTTGGGCTTGTAAAGTTTGTGTGAGTCTTGCTTAAAGTTTGCTTTTCATCAGAATCCACTCAATGGATTTGGTTAGTATTTAATCATGACCTGATATATAGCTATATTTAGTTATCAGATTCTAATATTTAAAAAAAATATCTTTACATTTCAATAGTGATAACTTTCTTTGTAGAAAAGTTGTGCCAAATAAAAATACAACTTTTTAGATTGAGTTATTGACAAGTTCAAATGTTATTTAGCTATTTGGTCTTTCAATACTGATTGCATGTTAAGTAAACTAATTTAAGTTTTGTGGCATCAGTTTTTATTTCTTATTAAGCTGTATACATACAAAGATTTTATGTCCCAAAAATTACTAGTTAGATAAAATGATAAATATTTGAACATTTACATACTATTCAAATTAATTATTTTTTTATTTTCTTTGCATTTAAATAAGTAATTAGATATATTTCATGCTTGGATAAATTGAAAATATTTACATTAACTTAGAAAAGGCAGAGAATTTAAAATCAGTTTGCTTATACCTGAATCTGTTAGGTTAATTTGCACCTATAGAAAATTCATCTGAAGTGATGATTATTCTAAGTACATAAACAATAATTTTTTTACTTTTCTATTTTTTTACATTTATAGTGGTGAGAAAATGTTTATATACATTAAAAAAAAAAATGAATATTTGGTTTTTCAGTTATAGAGAACTCTGGATTAGCAGTTGTTGTTTTAGAAATTTTGAAAATTTAGTTACTGAATATTAATGTTTATAAAAATAGACATTCTGTAATTAATACAATCATTTTAATTTGGGTCATTGCAAGTGAGTAACCTTGAAACTCTTAATCAACCTTCAGTAAGTATTGTGAATATAAATTACTTATAATGTAATAATTATTTTTATATAAAATCAATATAGAAATAAAAACAAATCACTAATGTTATTAAAAGATCCAAAATATATTGAAAACTGTTTTAAAAGGTATATATTTACTAGAGATTTTACCATTGTATCACCAGAATTTTGATATTTTTTAAATTAAAAATTATGAATCTTTAAAATTTACCAATAAGATAGTTCACAGTTTGAACCAATAAAAATATATTTTAGATTTCTATTTTCTTTATTATTCAGAGGTGAAATAAAAATTAATGCTTATGTCATTATATATCAATATATAAGCATTAATATGTTCTGTCTATATGCAATAATAAGTTTTTGTTTTGTTTTTGAAATAGCATTGTTTCTTATTAGAAAAGTATTTTTAAGTTCAAATTTATTAGGTTGACAAAAAAGACTTCTGTTTTTAAGTGTTTGGTTTTAACTAACTTCAAACAGTTGCTTTTAATTGTGACAGTTGACTTATCAGAGAAAAAGCCCACCATTAATCATACCAAAGATCAGTCTTCATCCAAAGGTGATCCAAGAGAGATTACATAATTAATAAAAGTAAAAGGTTTGCCTCTTAGCTGATTGATGTTCCCAATTGGACCAATTGAAGGTAACAATTAACAGAATGTATTTGGAATGAATTACAAGAAAGTGCAATATCCTCTCAAAATAATGCTGCAGTACATGATTTTTGGTGTGCAGACAAAAATTGTTAGTTTTGCTGGGAAGTTTTTATTTGTCTGCTATAAGCACATGCATCTTTAGATTGTCATTATTTTGGTCTTTTAAAGACATGTCTTAAGCATAAGACACCTGTGGCATCATTTAAGATACCATTTTAGAAGCAAATTTATAAACAAATTGATTTCCCTGAACTGAAAGAAAAATCTACAGATTACAAATACCTGTGGTTATACATATGATGTCAAGCATCATTTTCATCTGATGAACAGTTGTGAAACTACAGTGGTAAAGATGAACAGGTGGTATAATTGTAAATCTATTTCGTGGGTTGGTCTTTCTAGAGTTAATAAAAAATATTATCTGGGCACCTTATACATTTCTTTGCTGAGAAGGATTAAAAATTTCTGAGAGAACAAAATTATGAAAATACCTGAAAGATGACAAAAGTTAGAAGAAAAAAAATGGTAAATATATTAATAAAGTTAATCTTGGAAAAAAAAAAGATAGTCTTTTAATAAACTAATCAAAATTTTAAATATATATTAAGGACTATCGAAGAAGAATATCATTTTGCATAAATAAAAAATATTTTTTTAAGTATAATCTATTGTAATTTCCAATTTGGAGAAAACTATTTAACTTTTTAATATTACCAGTTATAAAAACCAGGTAACCTCTTCATTAAAATCTATCTTTGGATGGATGTTTATTAGCTACTAATAGCCAATTAGTATTCAAAGAAAAAACTTGCTTCAGTATCTGTATAACAATACCTTTCTGTTACTAAACACAATTTATCTGTCTATATTTCTGAGATAAGGTATTGTAGCTATTTACATTGTTTGGACTGTTGTCCTTGTCTTTATTGTCATATTCACAATGTACACTCTGGCCTTCTTCAGGATCTGTCTATACTTATGAGATTAGGTATTGTAAGTGTTTACATCATTCAGACTATTGTCCTCTTCTTTATTGCCAAATGTATGGGGGTAGATTATTCTTATTCTACATGCCAGTTAATTTCATTTAGTAATTCAACTCTCCAAGTTTTTTCTTCTGCTGTGGCTAGGTATCGAACTCACAACTTTGGTCAAGTCACTTTTTAAATTACTTCAACCAACGCTTTTATCCGCTGAGTCATGTATCCTTGGTGACAAGCTAACCCTAGTTTGATTAAAAATTCCGACACCTGAAGAAGGTTGGAGTGTACAACGGCAAAAACACCATGAATATGGCAATAAAGATTAGGACAATGTTTTGAACAAAGTAAATAGTGTAATCATCATCATCATCATTTAATATCCATTTTCATGCTAACATGGGTTGGACAAGGTCTTCTTGATGGTCCTTTTTCAGGCCGCCTTTTGTGAAAGGCCTGGCTTTAATCTCAACCTCCTTAAATCATCATTGATAAGCAGGGTCCATGTTTTACATGGTCTACCTATCTCTCTTTGGCCATTGACCTCAATAAACCTACAATTGCTGACTGGGTTTTCTATGTCCATTCTCTCAACATGCCCAAACCATCTAAGTCTTGTTTGACACATAACATCTGTTATGTTGGCAATACCCAGCCTCTTTCTTAACTCCTCTGATGATTTTCTATCCCTAATACTGACATTGGACATCGACTGTACCATTTGCATGTTGCTTTGAGCAATTCTGGTAATACCTAAATAGTACACAATTTAGCGAATAAAAATCCTTTAAAAAAAAAACTTGGAATATTCTTTTGTACAATAGGTGCAAATCAATGTAAATTTTTTATTTACAACAGACTTTTTAAAAAGTCAGTGATAATTTTTTTATTTTACCTAGGGTTTAAAATCATAGTTTAGAATGCAAATTGAATTTGAAATGTCATTAACAGTCTCATGATTGGATATGGTCATAGGGTTTCTGCACAGCTGAGCACCTGACCAGTTCCTTCTATATCAGTCAGTCAGTTAAGTGCCATACGTGATACACGCTTGGGCGATCATGTCTCGAAAGAGACATGACTGACTGGGCAGAAGATTATCCCGCAGTAGGTTGCCATTGCTTTCTGCGGTAGACTGGTTGCTGACCAAGGCTATAGAACCCAATCTGTTCTATTATTTAACCCATAACTGGAAGGAATAGACAGATTAATACCTTTCCCAAGGGTATTTGCACGTAAATGAATGCAATGGATTCGGCTGAAATTCGAACTCGGCTCCCCGATTTCTCGTTCTGAGCCGATATCCACTGCACCACAATGCACATCCGTTCAAAAATAGGTTTGCTTCAAAGTAGGAAGCAAATGCCCATATGTGTTAGGAAGATCAAATGATCTTTTGGCGTCCTTGTCAAGGGGAGTGCTAACCATCTCTCCTTTTTTGCAACAATATACCTGAATTAAAAGCCAATCATGCATTGCCCAGGCCATCTCTCTGTCCTGGTCAGACCACGGCTGATGACCTCCAACTTGGTCATGGGCGCATCATTTGATTTTGCTAGGAGGGTCCCTGTGTATTGACTGCTGACTTCAGTCTAGTATACCCAGTGATACCATGTCATCACCATGCTGGCTGCATGCACGTGTGTGTATGTGTGTGTGTGTGTGTGTGTGTATATATATATATATATATATATATATATATATATTATAAGTTATATTTTAGAACATGTACAGAATTTTTTTTATAAATTCACTACAATTTTATACATTTGTTTTGACATTGAAACTACAATGTAGATTGTAGTTTCAATATTGAAACAAATGAACAATTGTAGTGGATTTATAAAAATAATTCTGTACATGTTCTAAAATATAATTTATAATAAATATTCACAGCTCTATATATTATCTATCGAGCACTGTTTAAATTAATGTTTTGGATGTTGTAAAAAATTTTTTCTTTGTTCTGTATTCACTTGTGTATATATATATATATATAGAGAGAGAGAGAGAGAGATCAGTCAGTTAAATGCCATACATGATACACGCTTAGGTGATAATGTTTTTTTCAATCCATGACTAAGTAGGCTGAAGATTTTCCCGCAATAGGTTGCCATTTTTTTCTGCGGTAGACTGGTTGCCAACCAAAGCTATAGAATCCAATCTGTCCTGCTATTCAACCCATTGCTGGAGAGAAGAGATGGATTAATACCTTTTCCAAAGGTATTTGCGCGTAAGTGAATACAAAATATATGTATAAATACAATTTTAGATTCACAGAATGTATAATTAATGACTAATAATTTATAGAAAAGCTGAAATTTAATATGGTCACTAAATTTTAAATTTATCTTTTTTTTTTAATGTGTGGGTGGGTTTTTAGATTGATTTCTATGTTTATACTTTCAATAAAAAGAAAAGGAACCTGCAGTTATTTAGGCTAAAGTTAGTTATGTTATTCCAGAAGAATTCCCAAAATTTTAGTCTGTATTATTTCCCTATTTTCTGCTGGCTGAGTAAAATGAAACTGATTAATCTTGAACCTTCATACCCACTAAAAGAAAAAAAAAACAAAACAAAAAACAAACTGTCAAATGAGTAGTTTTTTCCTTTGACACCACTATTTTTTAACTACCTTCACTCCTTGATAATCTTTTGTTTTAAAAAGACATGTTTAGGATTGAAATAAAACCTAAACATATGAAAGCGAATTTATACGTTTTCTTTGTTTTTGAGAATTGATAACAAAAATAGTAAATACTAGTTAGAGTTTATTCACACGATTTATTATATTGTTTATTGGAATGGTTGGCAAAATATTGGCTAATTGCCAATTTTCATTTGAACTTTATAAAATGGTAAATAAGAATTTTCTTATAGTTCACATTTTATAATTTAGTAAATGTTTATGAATAAAAATTTTCATATTTTTTCTTTATAAATTGGTAACTGATAAATATTGCATTAGTTTTAATACAGTTCATTTTTAGAATGTTGTAAATAAACAAGCAAATAGTCTTTAATATTTTTCTTGTAAATTCTTAAGAACAAAAAAATGTATAAATTCACTTTCATCATATGTTTAGATTTTATTACAATTCTAATTATTACTTTTTAAACATTACAGAGAAGTAAAGGTAATTAAAATAATAGTGGTGTCACAGGAAAAACCATCCTTTTGACATTGTTTGAGGGAGGCATGAAAGTCTAAGATTGCCAAAATAACTTTCTGTTGAAACTCATTTTAAATCCTCCATGAAGAAGTAGCATATGCCAGTTTTAGTATTAAAATATAACCGCTTGTGTTCAGTAATATGTAAAATCATTAACTTATTTTTTTATATCTTTGATTCAATTTTAATTGAAAAATTATCCACACATGCTAGGGACTTTTTTTTTAAGTACTAAAATATATGAATACATAAAGATGTGGATTCAGATAGTTTTTAAAAAGTAATCTTTTCATTAATTAGAAGGAAACTGTGCCTAAATTCCATGCAATCTTTTTAATAAATTTATAACTTACTTTTGAGAACATTATGAAAGTATGAAGCGAGTTATAAGCAATATGCACTTTTTTTTTTTATTTTTTGTTAAGTTCAAAATGCTTACCGCTTAGAAGAAATATTAAGAAAATTCTAAACAATAAATTTTTGTGCAATAGTAACATAAAAGCTTTAACAATATTAGAAAATAAAATAAATTATAACTAATAATTTATAAATAAATGTTTATTAAAATCAGTCAGTGTAATCGTAAAGAAATATTTAGTCAAACTAATCGAGCATTTTGAATGCTTAGATAGCAAGGTATTTTTTTCTTTCTCTTTCTTTTCTTTTTTTTTTCCCACTCAATAAAAGGTGTCAAGGTAGAGGATTACTAAATGATGATGTTGTAAGGGTGTACATAGAGATAGACAAAGGTGCATATTACAAGGATATGTCAGATAGGTAATGGCTGATCCATTACTTGATTAGTAGTGACCAGGGAAGCAACATCTCAAGACTCTGTTCTACAATCCAGCATTCCGGGAATGAGGGTGAGTCAACTCTGTGAACCTGGTATGGTAGGACCTAGTTGTAAAGGTCTGAATTTCTGGTACCAAGGAATGCATTTCTCCCAAACATCACCCATGTATAATAGCAGTAGAGTAGCAATATTTTGTCCATAGTGGGGAAATGTAGGGTAGAGGACAATTCATCACTTACAAGGCTGTGCAGATGCTTTTGAACTTGGTCAAGGCTGAAAAGTGAGGATTAGGCATCTCAGGCCCAAGTCTGGCAGCAATACTTTTTATTATAATCTAGCTCTTGTAAAGAGAGTGCATTATAGGAATAGTTGGGTACTTTCTGTTGGATGTGCGTTGTGGTGCAGTGGATATCGGCTCTGCATGAGAAATTGGGGAGCCGAGTTCAAATTCCAGTTGAATTCGTTGCATTCACTTACGCGCAAATACCCTTGGGAAAGGTATTAATCCGTCTCTTCCTTCCAGTTATGGGTTAAATAACAGGACAGATTGGGTTCTATAGCCTTGGCTGGTAACCAATCTACCGCAGAAAGCAATGGCAACCTACTGCGGGATAAACTTCTGCCCAGTCAGTCATGTCTCTTTCGTGACATGATCGCCTTATCGTGTTTCACGTATGGCACTTAACTGACTGACTGGGTACTTTCTGGAGTGGTTCATGAAACTGATCATTTGTTCAATATCTTTTTGAGATTCTGTCCCAAAAGATGTTCCAGGCAAGAATCTTCATTGAGAGTACAACTGTTCATCATGACTGTAGAGGGTCTGCCCTGTGATGATGAAATGTTGCCAGCTTGGTTTTGGCACTATTGAATATTACAAGCCACTTCCTCTCCCATTGAACTGTGCAAGCAAGAGCAGTGGAGTGAACAGCTGCCAAATTCTAATCATCTAGAATTTTGGTATCATCTGCATATATACTTACTAGTGAAAATCCCAGCCTTTGGCTACGATTTCTCATATTCCGATAATATTAAGCCCAAGCTCCAGAGATCCATCCTTCCAGGCATTATCTGTCTTTTGGGAGGGATCTGGGTTTATCACTTAGCATCCGCAAAAGAGGAAGTGTCAAGGAGGCTTGTGAATTTTTCCATGGTATTGCCATTAAACCCACTGTCAGTCTCAATCTTATGTCACATCTAGTTGTCATGGGCATGCTGGTGGATATCTATATTTACTAGAGATCTGTGAATGGTCTTAGACAGATTGTTAATATATGACAGAGAAAGGGTAGGATCAAAAAGAGAACATTTGGGTCACCTGCATTGATCTTATGGGCATCAGAGAACTGGCCATTAATGGCAACATTGATTAACCTACTTGATAGGAAGAATTTGACAATCTAGAAGATTTTTCTAGAAATGCCATAAGTGGGGAGTGTGTATCAGACCCCTATGCCACAAAAATCCTTAGATATCTAAGGTAATTGCTCTCATGATGGATTTACTATAAAGCCTTTTATTTCAGTTAAATTTAATAATGAAAACATTATTTGTAAAAATTATATTCTAAATATGAACACAATAATGTTAATTAAGAGTTATTTATTTATTGAAAATATCCAGTAAATTTAAAAAAATATACTACAACATTTTTTGAGAGTATTTTAAGCTTGCTCTCCCTAATTGAAAGTTAAAACTTTAAAAGTGCCAAATTATTAATGTCAGTTTTTCTATTCTGTTTATAGTTTGGAATACAATATGTATTTATATCCAAGTTGATGAGAATTATGAGGACCTTGAATATGTTCTTGCTGTTTTCCAACAGATGGTATTCCCAAAACTGTGTGTGGAGTTTCAGATGGTAACACATCTATAAGGAAGTACTATAAGCAAGCTTGAAATTCAGTGTATATCATTTCACCAAAGAGTAAACTACTTCGTTTCTCATATCGTTAAACATGTCGGATTTTGTGCTAAAGAAAGTGTATTTGTGGGGAATTTTTTCTGCACTACTTTATTTAAAAGAAATCTGCAGCTAAAGCACACAGAATTCTTGTTACGACTATGCTCTGTTGGAAACAACATACAGAAATTGGTTTAAATGCTCCAAAAATATGATTTTGATGTTAAAGATAACGCACTAAAAAAATTTGAAGACAAAGAATTGGAGGCATTACTTCATGAAGACTCATGTCAAGCACAAGCTGAACTTTCAAAATCATTAGGAGTTGATTAAACAGCAGTTTCGAAATGTTTGAAAGTATTAGAAATGATTCAAAAGCAAGGACATTGGGTACCATACAAGTTGAAGCCAAGAGACGTTGAACAGTGTCTTGTCATGTGTGAACAGCTGCTTCAATGGCAGAAAAAGAAACTTTTTTTTTCTTTTGCATCATTTCATGACTGGTGATAAAAAGTGGATACACTACGATAACTCTAAGTGTAGAAGATTGTGGGTAAAGCAAGGCCATGCATCAACATTGGCGGCAAAGCTGAATATCCATGGTTCAAAGCTTCTGTTCTGCATTTGGGAAGGATTGACTGGGTGTCGTTTATTATAAGCAGCTCAAACTGATCAAACTCATCACAGGAGATCGTTATTAACTACAATTGATGCATTCAAGCCAAACATTGAAGAAAAAATGGTTGCTATATGACTAAAGACAGTGATTTTTCAACATGACAGTGCTAGGCTACATGTTGCAAAACGAATGAAAACCTATTTGGAAATGCTTAAATGGGTGGTCCTACCCTAACCACAGTATTCACCAGACATTGCTCTGTCCAATTAGCACTTGTTCCAAGTCAACAGGACATGGTCTGGCTAAGCAGCACTTTCATTCTTATAATGATGCCAAAAAATGGGTTGACTCATGGCTAGCTTCAAAAGACGTTTTTCCAATATAGAACTCAAATGCTGTCAGAAAGATGGAAAAGAGTAGTGGCTAGTGATGGACAATACTTTCAGTGACATGTTACTAATTTTTGTAAATAAAACATTGCTTTTCATGAAAAATTAGCGAGAACTTATTCAAGGTTCTAATACTATTTCTTATCTGATTAAAAAAAAAAAAACAATAGTAGTAATCGAATTACCAGTAAATCTATAGTTGTTAAATGAAAACCATGTCTTTTATATTGTGATTTATCATAATTTTATAGTTTTATATAGCTGATAATTTCATAAATTACATCAGCATTTCTCTCAAAAGTAGTAGTTTTCTATAAGTTCTCTTTTGATATATATACCACATAGCTATCATAAATTTTATTAGTAATTTTACTAAGTGGAAGATTTTTTTCTTTTTCCAAAATTTTAATTAATGATAATCCGCCTTAAAAATTAGCATTTTGAATTGAATGCTTAACCAGGTTTAAACACCATGTACATGAGGTTAGGTAAACCTGCTAGCATTGCAGTTTCTGAACAAATTTGGTGTTTTTTGTTAAATACAAATTCATAAATGCAAATAAGATTTACTATTATAAAAATACATATTTAGTATTTTAAAATATCTTATATTTGGGCACCATGACATGGTGTAATGGTTATAAAGCTTGTCTTGCTATAACCTATTACAATTAAGTAGTGAGTTCGATCCTCACTGGATACCCCATACTTTTTGGTCTTGTACCACATCTAAGACAGCACTTAGAAAATCAAATATCTTATAGTAATATACAATTTTTTTTTTGACTTTTTAGTAATAGATAATAATTTTCAGGAGGAAATTCTCTGAGGATTTGGTTGAATTGGTTTTGTATTTATGTCCTGTTTATAAGTTGTTTGTATTATCCTTTTTTTTATTGTTATAGTTCAGAGTTTTTTCATCATAACTTTAGTGCAAAATTTTCAAGGAGAGCTGTGTATATTTTACACATTTTTATGAGCCAAGGAATTCAGTTTTTTACATTAATGGATAAAATTTAGAGTGTGAATAAGTTTTATTTGATTTTCTTTTTAGTTAGGGAGATATAATTAAAAGCAAGAGAAATATTTCCATTAGAAAGAAATAAAACATTTGTGGCAAATTGATGGGGAATTTAGTTTGGAAACTTTTAGCATTTTATATAATTTGTATACATATTTCTAAATTTCTTTTCATACACTGTATACCAAGTCACATTCCATGGGAGAAATTAAAAAATATATCAGTAATTTTCCTATAAGTGTCTGTTTATAATAAAAAGCCCTTTTTAGTTTAAATCAAGCATTTTCTGAAATGATTCAGGAATAGATCACTTTGGTCATATTAAAATTAAAGAGGATATTCATAAAGGGTACATATATGAATTAAATCTTAATAAGCTTTTATTTTTTCACATTTGTGTTTGGGGTACACTTATAGTTTCAAGTTAATTTGTGTTTAGAAGCCATTTCTACTTTTGTTTCCCACCTCTTATAGATTTTATTAGCTATCTGCTAATTGTATTCTGTTTTATAGAATTTACACATTTGGTAATTTTGAGTTATGATGATGGTGACTTTGGGATGAAGAGGTGTAAGTAGATGGGTGGATGATCACTTATAGAAAAGAAATGAAAAACAAAATATTATTCTTTAGGTTTTTTGTTATTTCTTTTACTGGCAATTGCAAATATAATCTGAAATTATAAAGTATATACCTTTCTTAGTGCATAACTTAAAGATGACATAGATCATGTGCATATTCCTTTTAAAACTTAACAAAAAAAAGACCATTCTTTATTCATTTTAATATAAGCTTGAATACTTTTGTAAGCACACACACACACACACACACACACACACACACACATATGTGTGTGTACGTGTGTGTGTGTGTGTGTGTACTTACAGCCACATCACAATGAAATGCCAGTTCCTGTTCAATCACCGATATTAAGCAATGTCGAGCTTGGTCAGTACCTAGATGGATGACCGCTTGGGAAAACCAGATGTAAACTTAGATGTATGAGAGGTGTCATGGATAATGGCTTGGAATTATTGATCAGGGAGCCAGGATTCAATTCTAGTTGGGTCCCTTATATTAATTTACACACAAATACCTTTGGGAATAATATGAATACACCACTTCTCTCCTCAGCTATGAGTTAATTAGTAAGGCTTGTATCATTAGAACATCTTTCAAAAAATTCTTAGAAAAGAATTTCTAAATTATTTTCTGGTTTTAAATAACCTGCAAATGGTTAAGAGGTAGAAAATCAGGAAGTGAATGGATCAATCAATCAATCAATCAATCAATATACATATGATTTTGTGTATGTGTTTGCACATGCATGTTTTTATATATATATATATATATATAATGTCCAGTCTGTAAACGGTGAGGATAATCCAACAAGATTAACTTAATATAATATATAATATTAAGTGTTATATCTATATAGAGAGCTCAATGGATGTTATCCAGAGCAAATTATATTTGTAAAGGAAAACTCAACATGTCATTTCAAGTGGTTATAAACTATAGTCCATTTCTATGAGCTAATTAGCTCATTTCATCAGACCTTACAATGTAACTTCCATTTGGTACAAAAAACTTTGCCGGCAAAATTTTTTGTACCAAATGGAAGTTACATTGTAAGGTCTGATGAAATGAGCTAATTAGCTCATAGAAATGGACTATAGTTTATAACCACTTGAAATGACATGTTGAGTTTTCCTTTATATATATATATATATATATATATTGTAAGAAAGTGACAGAACACGTAGATTTTAAACCCACTATTCAAGCATTTACTTTTATAAAGAGTGCTCAATACAAAGTAGAGCTTTATATTGTAATAGTTGTTACAATGGTTTATAAAAGGATAGTATCACTACACAAAACTTCACGTGTTTCAGAGCACAACTGCTCTTCTTCGGGTGATTTTCTTCCGCAAATCACCCAAAGAAGAGCAGTTGTGCTCCAAAACACGGGGATTTTGGGGTAGTGATACTATGCTTTTATAAACCATTGTAGCAACTATTACAATATTACAATATATATATATGAGAGAGAGAGAGATAGCACCTTTTTAGAAAAAGTAAATGCCGGAGAACTCGGAATTCTAAAACTGTTGGTTCTCTTCACCTGGAGATTATATATATATATATATATATATATATCATAATTTGATTTCACTATCATTCTCTTTAACTCTTTTGTAACTTTATAATTCTGACACACTTATGTATTATACCTTTACCCTTTACATTAGATTGATAGAAACACAAAAGAAAATGGGTCCTCATAATTTTGATACATTTAAAAGATGGAGAAACAAGCCTTGTACACTCACTCCTAGATATATAATTTTCATTCATGAGCTGCATAAATTTTTTTTCAATCTATTTTGAAAATAGAGATAGAAAATTCCTCTTCAATTCATTTGTTAATCTTTGTGGCATAGTTGCAAAATCATTTGGTCTTTGTTTGTTATTAGTGAGGCTAACCAATACTGATTAAAAGGAATTTATATCCTAAAAAAATCTACTTGTTAATTTTGATTGTGATAGTGTAATGCAGTTACACAAAAATAAAATCTATAATTGCCCTTTTAAGATAAGTTTTAAGGAAATATTAAAATAAAATTTCAACTGATATGTTAATGGGTTGTCTCTCTTAAAAACATTTTCACTGTCTGAAATTTATGTTCAGGAAATATGTAAAAATAATTTCTCTTGATTCTATTTTTGGATTGTTGAATTATGATAGTTATCTCCCTTGTGTTGACATAACTTTGAAAATGTTTGTCAATTTTAGATTTTTAAGGTTAACTAAACTATATGAAAGGAATATTTTTAACTAACAAAGTTAAGATTTAATTTTTTTAATTTTTTTTTTTTTAAGAAAATAGTCTCAATATCATCTCTATTCATCTCTTTTATTAGAAATTAAAAAGTTGATAAAAAAATATTCTTAAATTTATGCTAGCTTTATGATCATCCACATTGTTTTTTACAGCTTCTAATATAATGAAAATGATTATTTAAATAATTTAGATTTGCCTAAACTAAAAAAAAAGCTTTCTTCTTATCTCTCTCTCTTTCTTTCACAAGAGTAATGTTTTTTGAAATATGATTTTTAAAAAAATGTTTTGTAAAGGATCATCATCTCTTTAAAATATTCTCGAAGTAAATTATCACCAATAGATTTGTAAATTCTTCCTATTTATTTTCATTAGAATACTCTGTTAAATTCTAACATTGATACAGAAAAATATAAAATAACTAATGCCTACTAAATACATGGACACACACATACACACACACACATCCAGATCCCACATAGACAAACTAGAATTAGGATACATTTAGATTCATAAAGCAATATTTATGTTTTTCTTTTAGGCTTGAATTCTTTTTTTTTTTTTAGGGAACTTCAAAAGGATGCGACAACTTATACTAACTCTGCTTAACAAGTCAAATGCACGTGAAGCCTGCTTATCTAATGTAAATCAAACAACAAAAGATTTAGGTTTGGGATTGAAAGATTATTGGAAATATTTTGCTGAATGTTGATATACCTAACATATTAGGAAATAAACTACTTATTTATTTTGTACTTGATGTGTATGCAGACACTGTTATTTTTGGATATTGGTTATTCTATTTTCTTGATCAATTAAAAAAACACTTTTCATTAGAGTAGTCATTATTCCATAGTTTTCAATTTAATACTTTTTGAATAATAATAAATATAAGTGCTTAAATCTTACAGCTTACTAGTTTAAGGCATGTAAATATTCTATTAATCTATATCAGTGTTTCATAACCTTTTTTTACTTCAGGGTGACCTCGAAGAATAACTAAAACTCTGAGATGTACTTTAAATTTTAGTAAGTAAAAATAAGTCATTAAATTTGAAAATAGGAAAATAATAAAGATGTCTCATGAAATAGGCATTTATATTTGACATTAAATTGAGTATTGTATACTTGTGTGAAAACTGTGCTTGATGTGTTTTGGTACTTTTTACAATGAATGGCCTCATATATTAAGCCTTGAGGAAAGCAAAAGTGAAAGGATTGTCGATTCCTTTCTAAAGATTAAGCAATTTAGCATCCAGTTTAAAATAGGAAACAACTTAGGCATGAAAGCCATGTCCTTGGTCTTTCTATCTTTTTTTATATTTAAAGAATTTTAAATATAAAAATAGTTCATAAATTGCTCTTCTATTGACTTGAGGCGTACCTGGTTTCCTTTCAGGCCAGGTTGCACCAGTTGAAAAAAAAAATATATATATATATATATATATATATATATATATATATATATATATAGTTTCAGTCTTTAAAAATTTTGATTGATTTCTAATCCACTATATTTAACAAATCTTTTTGATTGTTCATTCAAACCTTATTTTTGTTCTTAGTTTTATTTACTTTTCTTTCTTTTTTTTTTTTTTTTTTTTTTTAATAATATTTCACCCAAGAAATATTTACTAATTTACCTATGAACCACATCCAGTAGAAAGGCCTCTGATCGAGAGATCAGGACAACAAGTGCAGAAGGGGTTACGGTGAGAGCAAAAACAAGGTAGAGAGGATGCCAGAGAAAGGATAGAAGATGGCAATTGGCATTGCATTTGAACTTTTGGAGATTTTAGCTATCAGGGAAGCAAGCAAACAGAAGGGAGTTCCACAAACGGGAAGTGTGAGAAAAGAAACTGTTAGAGTAAAAGGGACGGTTACATTTAACTATTCTGATGTTAAAAGGGAGGGACCTTGATATCGATCTAGTATCACAAGTAAATACATGTGGTTGGTGTACCAGGAAAAAAAGTCCATCAGAGCAGTTACCATAAAAATGCTTGTAGAAAAGACAGAGAGAAGCCACATCATGGCAGTAAGAAAGTAACTGAAAGCAGGCTGTCAAGTCAGGATCTATTATATTGCAGATCCTCCTTTGGATTTTAAAAAGAAATAATGCAGAGTGAAATTTACATATTTTAAATCACAATTAACTCTTTTATACTTTTATAAGCATTTTTTAAAAAATATTTTCTGTATAATAGTTATAGTGTTAATATAGGCACATCCAGATTCATTTTTATATAATACTCATGTGGTAAGATTCTTAAATATTATAAGAACAATACCTAATTTTTTTTTATCCTTGTATTAAATTTTTTATTATCCTTATAATAAGTATTATTTGAAAATAGTATTCATTAGCAATCAGATATTGGGACTGCTTTCTCTTGTTTTTTTAATATACTATTACCTTACCATACATGATTTATTTCTGTTATTAAATTTCCTAGTAATCAGTATTTTCTTTTAGAAATCTTACTCAAATAATGTATCGTTACACTCTTATTTAAGCTTTTGGTTATATTATTTTATCTTTAGTACATTTTTAACAACATGTCGGACTTGTTATGAAATATTTATCTTTAGTCTGAAGTTTAACATTAGCCTGATATAACTAGTTTAAAGACAAAGCTTTGTTTTTTTTTTTTGGTTTTTTTTTCAGTTTTCTTATAAATAAAAATCAAACTTTGCGAAATAATTAAGCTGTTTTTGTTGGTAATGCAGATTTTAAAAGCAAAGACAATTATAAACTTGGTTTTAATTTTTTTTTTTTTTTTTGTAACAAACCTCAGCAGCACTTAATTAGAGATGAGACTTTGGCAATTAGCTCCAGGTTTCAAATGTCAGTGACTCAGTCATTCAAATGTAATGTTGGGCCTTTCAGGTTGTAATTACTGATTCTAGTCATTATCCTTGACCTGCAAGTGCCTCTGGATGCATTCTCTCTGGTTGGTTATTTTTTCCTGAACATTTTGATGATACTTCTAGTTAATATGAAAATCAATACTTTATGATAGAAACTGTTTAATAAAAAGCCTATGTGGAAAATTAGATTGTATATACATTTATTTAAGCTGGTTTTGTGTGCTTGTTTTTTTTTGTTTTTTTTTCGTTTTTTAGATTAAGAAACTTGTATTCTAATTTAAATCCTATTTGGTTTTTTTTCTTTTTCTTTTTTTAGTTTCTCTCCACAGAGGTTATTAAGTTAGTTAAGTGAACCTCAAAAAATGATGTACTAGTCAAAATAAATTTTTAAAACATATGTCATAATTCATTACTTAAAATGTTTACTAATTTACCTATGAACCACATCCAGTAGAAAGGCCTCTGATCGAGAGATTTGAGGTTTTGAGGCACATGAAATGACCTTTTAACTGTTGTTGTTCTCAGGTTCCCATTGATCTGTGGTAGTATCATCTATTAGGGTCCTAGCTATGGGCAAATAATGAACTTGGAAGCAAAAATCAACAATATAGCAAGATAACAATCAATGCAACACTAAACAAAAATAAGAATACATTTTTATAGTAAAATTGCCAACAATACATTTTATGATCTACAAACTGTATATTTAAAAATACCCCTTTACTATTCGTATAAAACATACCTTTACTATTTATAAAGTATAAAATTTTGTTAAAAAAAAAATAAAAAGAAACAATGTTCAGTGAGAGCATAAAATTACTTATAAAATATTCAGATTTCAGTATTAAATAACCCATAGAGATGTTGATATGCCACCAAACAAAATCAACCAAACTTACTTATACCATAAAAAAATAAGAAATATTTGCATTTCTTTTCATACATGACTATAATGCAGTTACAAAATCTCTATGCTTTTATCTGTTAGCTAAAAATAATCTAGAAAGTAAAACAAATTATAGGGTTTTCTGTATCAAGTTCAAAATAATAGTTCTACATCTTGCCGCAGGAATATCTCTCACATAATAGTAAGACATTAATGGCAATGGTGTCTTCATGTTATACCATTTTATGAGAGGTATTTCTGCCACACCTGATATTTCTATATCATCATCAGAACACAATGTATAGATATGCATCTGGTGACATAGAAAAGTGTTACATACACAAATTGCATTTTATATATATATATATATGGATTCCTTTTCTCTAAGCTTGCATCTACGTGAAAACTTATTAAAATTTAGCTGCATTCTAAAGTTGGTTTCAGTATTTTAATCACAAGAATCTTGTAAAAAAAAATATATATTTTTCCAAGCTTTAATGTTTACTAATATAAAGTTAATTTTTGATTCTAAGTTAACCTAGCAGTTCAAATTTTCAAAATGTACACAATTATTCTACTTGCATGTATTTATACTTTTCCACCTAGGGGTCAGGGTATAGTATCTGTGCCTGATCCTCAGCCCTTATGAGAAGAAAGCAGTTATATTTTCTGACCAAGAAATCTACATGATATTATGCGGGAATTGACTTGGGAAAAGCAAAGAAGACGACAAAGGGGAAGAAGAGGGTATAAAGGAGGAAAGAAGAAAGGTAAGAAAGATAGAGAAAAATGAAAAGAAAACCAGGTGAAAAAAAAACATGTATGCATAAATGGAGGTGCTAAAAGTTCTTGATCCACTTCTGATGTTTGCTCATTAACATACAAATTTTGGAAAGTGCACTGGGTTGAGAACTTATCAGTATCCCTTAGTTTTTGAGAGATGGGTAAAGGGATGGAAACAAAAGAAAGATACTGTTTTGCTTGTTGGATATCAGGAAAGAATGAACAAAAGATTGAAAAGCAAATAGTGATAGAAAGGCATAAAAATTGCAATGTATTAAAGTTATTTATGGAGAAAGTAAATCTGAAATGAGAGACAATGCAGTAAAAAAAACCTTTATGCGTTCTTTATTCACTATTTCTGTGATGAGGTAATGTAATTATTTGCACTATTTACATTGTTCAAACTGTTGCCCTTATCTTTATTGTCATATTCTCAATGTTTTGGCCATGGTATGCTCTGGCCTCCTTTAGGATATGTCTGTATTTCTAAGATGAGGTATTGTAATTATTTACACTGTTTACATTGTTTGGACTATTTTTCTTATCTTTGTCATATTAGTGATGTTCTGGCTATTGTATACTCCAGCCTCCTAAGGATTTGTCTATATTTCTGATATTAGGTATTGTAATTACTTACATTATTTACATTTATGGACAATAAAGATAAGGACTGTTGTCCTTATCTTTATTGCCATATTCACAGTTCATTATTCACATGTATGATTAATCAATGTTTCTATAATATAGAGATAAAAACATGAACAAGAATGAAAAGGAGGGTGATGTACTGGGGCCTGAAGTAATGGAGAATTTTTGTTGGGGAAATTCTACAGGTCCACCTAGTACAATTAATAAAAGGGTAAAATATTATTTAATTGATTTAACCCTTTAGTATTCAACCAACTTGCCCATAAATATCAATTTTCAATGTTTAACCTGCTGTAGCCCACCCTGTATACTCCTGCCATAATATATGACAACATTATTGCAAACAACGCAGGAAGTCACGCAAACAGTGAGACTTTGAGAGCTGATAATTGGAGGATGAGTTTAAGTGTGTGGAAGGCTAAAGAGTTAATGTTAGTCTATAATATACAGTTATTGTATCCAGGACTTTTATTACATGAATGTGTGTGGTAAGTAAAAAAATAATTTCAAAATGCCTTTCATTACTAACAATAGGTAAGTGTTAAAAGAAAGGTGTATTGAATCTTGAGCTAACGAAATTAATGTATATAATAATGTTTAAGATAATGGTGAGTAACTAACATATCCTCTTTTTTTTTTTTCCAAGAATTTAGGTTTATAAATATTAGCCTACCTTTCTTTTCTCTGTTTGCTAATTTGGCATGTTGGTACTGAAGCATAGTAAAAAAAAAAAAGACAAGAATGGTGCAGAGGAGAAGACATGCATGAAAGCATGTCGGTAGAAGCAGAATCTGATCTTTGATCCTTTTCTGACTGCATTAGTTAAAGCCTCTACATATTGTATGTAAATGTTGGGGTATTTTATAAGAATATGCCAGTTCTGAAATTACATTTTGACTAAATGGTGAAACTTATAAAAAATTTTTTTATATTAAGAACCTTCTACTCTGTTTTCTTGATTTCTTATAAAGCGCTGTCTCTTGAAGAGCAGCAACAGAATTTCTTTGCTGTCTTCTCTTCACCAAAGATAGGAGAGAAAATATATGCCCATAAGGCTGTTGCAATTGTACAATAGAGATGGCTTACTAGTTAATGTAAATGTTTTATTTAACTGTAGTTGCATACAATTGTCCATCTAAAATTGGATATGAAAATCTTCTTGGAAATTAGACAAGAATAAAACTCAAAATATTTTGAATTTTGGTGTAATGTGAGATCTTGTAAAATCTACAATAACTAAGATTAATAAATTGTATGTAATCTTGTATGATTAAAGCCAAGTACTTTTCTTACAAAATAATTTAATGAATTGTTTCTGGATTAGTAAATAAGATATAGATTAAAATAATCATTGTGATAGGAAGATCTTTTTTTTTAAAAAAAAAACAAGCTTTCTTTTGATGATAAAATTCAACTTATCAGCATTTGGGATGATAAAGACTTGAAAACTTTGTGAGATGGTTTATTTGTAACGTCTACTACTTTTAGATAACTTATTTATTGCCTTCAAATTTTAGAATCTGTTGTTAGGGTTCAAGTAGATTTCTTGTGTTTCCATCTCCACACATACAGGAATTAAGACATTAAAAAAAAAAAAAAGTTAAATTTGTGTCTTGAGCTTCACTACTGAGTGGATTTACTAATCTATCAACCTTCATCATCAGCCAGAACATGGGGTTAAAGAGTTTTCAGGCAATATCCCCTCACACAACTATCACCACTTCATGATGTTAAGATGTCGATGATTATTTTTGAGACATCTTTGCTTAACATTTATGCAGCAACATTATATTTCATTGGAAAAACCTATAACAAAAAGGCCAGAAAATGAAAATATGTTTTCTTACTACAATTAGAATAATTCAGATAAAAGTCTGACTGACACTGAAGAAACTTAATAAAGTGAAACATGTTAGATTAGACACTTTTTCTACCTGTTCTTTACTTATTTTTATTCTATCATATATATATAAATTTTAATGCTTCTAAAATGAAGCTACTATCAATTAATCATCACAGACAATCGCACCAACCTCCTATTAGCATGGACCAGACTTGCCTCCCAGAGAGTAAAACACTACGCCTCCTTGGTCTCACACTTTCAGCGAACCTCAAATGGAATGACTATATCGAATCCATTGCTAAATCCGCTGCTATGAAAGTCGGTTCTCTGTGCAGGGCCCGGAGGTTTTTTTCAGTCTGAATCTATCCTGCACATTTATAAATCTACCATCAGCCCGTGCATTGAATACTGTTGCCATATCTGGTTGGGTGCCCCTGCTATTCTCCTTGGGTTTCTCGCCAAGGTACAACGGAGGGTTCTGTAATGTGATCAATACCGACTTAGCAGACCGCCTGCAGTCTCTCTCTCACCGGCGTGACGTGGCTTCCTTGTGTCTCTTCTATAAATACTTTCACAGCTTCTGCTCCGATGAACTTAGATCACTGGTGCCCCCTAGGTTCGAATTTGCTCGAGATACTAGATCCCACCCTTTTACAGTGAAACCGATAAAATGCAACCGCAACTTCTACTCCAACAGTTTCTTTTCTCGCACTTCCTGACTGTGGAATTCCCTTCCACAAGACTGCTTCCCTGATGGCTACAATCTCCAGGAGTTTAAATGTAAGGTCAATAGACGCCTCCTAACAAACTAACCCGCTTCTATTCTTTCAAACACTGTTCCCACCCACCCAGCTATCTGTTACCCACCTTCTGACATTTCCTATATCTAACCACTCTTTCTATTTACCTTCCCCGATGTAGCCCCAAGCGCAATAGTGGCAGTGGAATGCCCTGCTTGAGGTGAAATGATTAAAATATATATATATATATATATATATATATATATATATATGAGTCCTATTTTGCTGTATCACAGCTCATCAGTATAGTTATGCATTCGATTGCTTCCAGCCAGGATTGAAACCTGACTGATTTAACATCAGTCAGAGATTCTATCTATAAGCTATCAGTGCATGGTGGAGAAAAGCAGACTTTAGCGTTTTATATACGTAATGTAAACAAACACTAGTAGCCAAGAGTATTCAATAACAAAGTAGGAAAGGTGTCTTTTCACTTCAGGGATAGAGTTAAAGATAAAAAAATTTTTAAAAAGAGACAGCATACTGGAATATTGTTTGGGATTGTCTCTTTGAAAAAGGTTTTAAATTTTTAATTTGATATCTGAAAAAGCTTTAATGAAAGTAAAACACATTAGATTGAGACACGTTTCCTACTTGTTCTTTACTTTATTACATCATCTTGTTGAATTCCAATCCATATATATTCAACTCTCTCTCTTTCTTTATATATATATATATATATATATATATATATATATACACACACACACACACACACACAATTGCTTAGCTGAAATGTAATTTCAGTTAAATACAGATTATTGATTTTGTTGAATACAGTTCTCAATATCCTCAGGATAGAGCTACATAGGTTGTAATGTTAAATTTTATTTTTTTTTTTAGATCTAATTAAAATGTGAGAAGCATATACATAACTTAAAGTTTCAAGGCAATTGAACACGCAATATAAGGAAGGAAGATAAAAGAAGGTGCCACTCACAGGAATATATATTGGTGGAATAATGGAACTGACTTCATTTTAAGCATTTAGGCATATATCATATGATTTTTAAGTATGCATAAGCTTGGCAAATTTTAAGAAGATTAAAAAACGTAATGTACAATGTTTATAATATATTAAATAATATAAGGAACCTTTTTCATTTAAATTGATTATAGTTGTGCTATAATTTTTTTTTTTGTGTTGACTACTTAACAAAATAAGTACATTTTAAAATCTGATAGCAAAAGTTGTATGTTTGGATTACAGTTCGGATAAATTCAACTTTTAAACCTAATTTTAAAAACTTTTACTAAAAACTATTCGTTAAATATATTACATACATACATACATGGACATGTTTTGTGTGTAATGGATAAACTGTTATCTAACTTACACAAAAATGTAAATATCAATGAATTTAACAGATATATTTACCGAAATTACACAAAAATATCTTGAAATACTAATAAATTTATTCAATAAAATTGTCAATGATTCAACCACTACCTCCAGATGACTTTAGAATCTCCTGCAATTCTTCTGGATGGTCTCTTTGTTTAAGTTGGTGAATGCTGCAATAATACTTGCCTTCATTTCATTTTTTTGTATTACAAGGAGTTTTGTTGATCTCTCGCTCAGCTATGCCCCACACATAATAATCAAGGGAGTTGCAATCTGAGGACTTAGGTGGCCAAGTGTAAGAGGTGATATAGTCGCAGAAATTGTCTGACTTCTATGACTGGGTTCTCCTGCCTTTGTAGCATGGTGCAGTGTCCTGAAGGTACACGATGTAGACCTCTGTATTGAGTCTAAGGCACTCACCTACAAATTTGGGAGTTTTTTCTTATCAAAATGATCAGAGTGAGTTTTCCAAGCTGCTGTACCTTCATAATCACCATTAGACTCATCCTACTCTTTCCAAATCCTCTGCACAGTTCTCAGATTGATACCGAGACACTTAGAAATGTTCATATTGGAGCACCTGGTATAAATGCCAAGCAGTCCACCATGTCATTTCCAAATTTCCAGCAGAGTGAATTGAGCCATGGTGCTCTTTTACTCACAGATTGTGCCCAACTGACCCTACTATTCTGTGTAGTTGACAAAATCAAAAATAAACAATGCTCATAAATGAAATTGAAATATAAAATGGCGACAATTTACCCATCGCACATTGTATGTATGTATCTTATATAAAAGAAAAAAAATACCTTTTTATGTTTTCTGAAAATTAGGATGTTCCCTAATACACAGAAAATACCTCATACATGTAAATAATATAGCATAAATGAGCAATGTTTTTTGTCATTTTCTTCATGTTATTGCAGAAATTATCTTACAAGTAATTAAACTAATTAGTATTATGGTGATGATGATTTTTTATTTGCTTTTTCACTATTCCTGCTCTTTTTCCAGCCATGAAACTGCATCTTCTTTAAGAACAGGTGAAGTATTTGCTTACAGCACAGAATTCTTAATTAGTCAATATTTCAAGTCAAAGCACACTATGGCTTTACAGGAATTGGTTTCTATCTAGACTTATCCTTTTCAATGCATTAAAACAAAAAAAATCATTATAGAAGATTTTTATATGAAAGACAGATGAAAATATATTTACTAAGGAATTTGTATCTCAAAAAATGAAAAAGAAAAAACAATGATTTATCTTATTTGTTTGGTAATAAGTAAAAACCAGGAATGTTCTAATTATTTGTTAATATAGTCATTGAAATATCTTTTCAATGGAGTCCAAGCAATATGTATTGGTGATTATAAATAATCACCATTTATTATATAATAATAAAGTGTACCTTTTATCTTGCAATATACTGACTTTTTGATAAAAGCTATATTTTGGAGCTCAGTAAAGAAGATCTTGCTTGCACTGCACTATAGTTAGTGGTTCAACTAATTGGCTAAGAATTTTATTTCAAACTTACTATAGATGTGCAACATACAAAAACCAAATATATATAAAGTTTCAAAGAAATTCCTATTTGTTGAGAAATTAACGATTATTTTTCTATATTTCTGAGATGAGATATTTATATTATTTACATTGTTCTGACTGTTGTCCTTGTCTTTATTGTCATATTCATGATGTTTTGGTTGTTGTACATTCCAACCTTCTTCAGGTGACTGGAATTTTGAACCAAGCCCTTTATTTTAATCACTGGGGTATATTCTTTCCATGAGTTATACACTTCCAGATGTCTTAGTTATTTCCATTTAACTCCACTCTGTAAGTTTTTGTTCACTACTACTGTTACCAGGTATTGAGCTCAGAATTCTTTAAGTCAAGTCACTTGAATCCAACCAACACTTTTGTTCACTAGGCCATGTTTTCTTGAGGACAATAAAAGCAAAAACTGCAGTCCAAACAATGTAAATAAATTGGTGATTAATTACAAATTCGATCAGGGTAAAGGTTTTTTTTTTTTTTTTTTATTAACTTTTTATGACATAATCTCATTGAGGAGGAATACAAGTCTTTGGAGTTTGAATCAAAAATATCTCCTTATCTAACATTTTTAATAATTGATATACTGTTTCCTATCCAATAAATACAGTGGAGATCTCAAAATGGAACAAAATAGGGTAGATAATATAAAACTTTTATATTAAGGGACTCTTCTTCCTGTTTATATTTAGAAACATGTGATCTTGCAAAAAAAAACAAATTTCTCATTGGTCAGTGAAGTTTGCTTTTTTAACAGACTTGTATGATGTTTCCAGTTGATGTCTACATTTGTCTAATTATGACACCCTTTGCGTAGAACATTACATTATCTTTGGTTAAATATTTGCTTTTGGTATAAGCACAAGATTTTCCTTGGCTCATAAGTATTGTTTCTTTTTTTAAATATAAGCATAAAAGAAATGCTTTACATCACTATTAAAGATTCTCTCCAGCAATGGTTTAGTATTGTCTTGTTCTTAATGATAAATGTTGACTGAAAAGTGAGAATTGATCTTGTGGAACCTATTGGCCAAGTTTTGACACTGCAAAATTCATGGACATGGATTATTTTTTTATTATTGTGGTAGGTGTATTGAATTATTCTGCCATTTCTCATACACTCGGATAAGATCTTACTTCAGTTGCAGTTAAGAAAGATTATCAATTTGTCCGAAATGAGGAGAATCATAGAATATAAGATCCCTCAACAACACTGAGGAAAACATTAGTGGAATTTCCTGATACTTATGACCTTATATTTGTATAGACAATTCATTGCCAGTTCTGAAGTTGATTAATCCTTTTTGACTTTGAGAAGCATGAAGTCACTCAACTAAGTCTTGGTTGTATTAATTCAAAAATTATTCAACTTGACATTAAATATTCATGAAAGGAAAAAGGAAAGGTCAGAACATTAAGTTATAGGTATAACTATGCCTATTATAATCAATTAGCAAAACACAGGACAGGACTTTCTTTGTAAATCTAATAGAAGACTTGAGATCAATTCCAGAAATTTTACTTTAATATTTTACTTAATAAAAAAAAAGCACCTTATATCATAAAACTCATAAGCCATTTTTTCCTGCTTTTTGCATCTAGTAATATTAGAATTTTATCTTCCCATACAATCACTGAGGTTAAGCAACATTGAACCTGGTCAGTACCTAAATGAGTGACCACTTAGGAATATCAAGTACTGTAAGTTTGGATGTGCAGGTGGCATAGTGGATTATGGCTAAGAATTTTTAATTGGAGAGTTGAGTTTCAACTTCAGTTGGGTTCATTATATTTACTTACACACAAATAGCCTTGAGAAAGTTATAAATCCACTGCCAGCTATGGATTAATTAGTAAGATTTGTATCACTAAATCAGTTCTACTTCAAAAAAATTCTTACAATCTAAAAATATTTTCTGGCTTTAAATAACCTGCAAATGATTGATCAGCCATAAAAAAACAATTCGACCAAAAAAAAAAGATTTTAGATAAAATCTTTTCTACAATTCTGTTTAGAATAATTCATAGAACTGATTGTCAAAAATTTATGTAGTGCTGGCAAAAGTTAGTGAAAAGAATACATTTGTAGATAATATTCAAATATTGCCAGAAGGCTGCTATAGAATAAACAGGCTAAAATTTTCTGTTCAAAACAAGAATGATGAGAATACTAGTTTGAGTACTATTCAGCTTAGAACTTATAAGAATCACAAGCTATGTTAAATAAATATAATGTATAAAACTTATTTGACATTGAAAAAAATGATAATTAATCAGTATTGATACTCAGTCGGTTAAGTGGCTTATGTGATACACATTTGGGCGATCATGTCTTTTTCAATCCATGACTGACTAGGCAGAAGATTTTCCTGCAGTAGTTTGCCATTTCTTTCTGTGGTAGACTGGTTGCCAACCAATGCTATAGGACCAATTCTGTCTTGTTATTTAACCTGTAGCTGGAGGGAGAAGAGATGGATTAATACCTTTCCCAAGGGTATTTGCACGTAAGTGAATGGAACATATTCAACTGAAATTCAAACTTAGTTCCACTGATTTCTCATTCCAAGGCAATATCCATTACATCACAACACACATTGGTACTACCAGGTTATAAAACATTGTTGATACATTTTATGATAAATATAAGACTAATTTTTTATAATTCATTGAAACTTTTTATCCAAGAATACTCTTTACCTACTCATGTCTATTTTCAAATTTAAAAATCTGTTTTTAATCTTAAGACTATTCTTTGGCAATCTTCTATAAAATAAGTTAATAATTAATGTCATAACCAGAGATTTGATAACATTTTATACTGGGGACACTTAAAAAATTTTTTACAACACATCATTTGAGTTGTGTTAGTCAAGCTAAATACATAATTCACAATTTAAAATTTAATTAAAAAAAGAAGTAATTCATTTTGTTAAGGTACCATGGCAAACCATGATACCTGGTTTAGATATTTCAAACTCTAAAATCTTGATTAAAAAGAGTTTTGCTTAAATTTTACTCACTTTTTTAATGATATTTTAGCAAACCTTTGTGCTCACAAAAAAAACAAACAAACCCTAGAGTGTCAAAAGAATAGTTTTCCCTTGACTCTGCTATTATTTTGTATTATCTTCACTCTCTTAGTTATGTTTATTTACAAGATTATAAAAATATGTGAGCCAAGTACAATGTGATATTTATTATTTACCTTTCATAAAAATTTAATATTTGCCATTTTATAAAGAAATAAATTTGAATAGAAATCTTTTTATTCAAAACTTTATAAAAATTTATCACATTTATATCAGCCAACATCAATGCAATATTATTTACCATTTTATAAATAACTATAGAAGAAGAAAATTTAAATAACCTATTACAAGAAACATAAATTACAAGAATGTTTTGTTTAGAGGAAGAAAGGCTCTTAACGTATGGCGAGAGCAAATGAAAAAATGCCTGGAAAATGTTATTTTTTCATGTGTCTAAAAATTTTTTCAGACATTTTTATATTAGGCAATGATTAAGTAAGCGATATAGCTCAAAATTAAAGAATTTGGCAAAGTTTAATTTATGTATCTGCAAAAAAATGGTATTTTAAAAGGACAGTTTTTTTTCCTTTACACTGCTATTACTGTGTACTATCTAAACTTTCTTGACAATGTTTAATTACAAGGTTATAAAGATAAGTGAACCAAGCACAATGCGATATTATTTACCTTTTATAAAGATTTATTATTTTATAAAGAATAATTATGAAAAGAGATATTTTTATTTAAAACTTTGAAAAAATATAAAAATATGTAAACTATCTACAATGCAATATTTATCATCTTCCATTTTATAAATAACTTAAAACATTTTTTATCCATAATTTTATTAAAAAAAAAAGTTATCACTCAATTGCTGCCTGTAAAAAATAAATTTTTAAAAAATTACAGTTACTCATTATTACCTATTTAAATTTTCATGCTTCACAGACAATATTTGTAAATTTATGGAAAAAAATTCTTATTTATTTCTTTATAGATTGATAAATTAGTTGGTTTGCATTTTTAGAATGTCAATATAAAATTATTCTTGTAAATAATCTAATAAACAAATAATGTTTAATCATTTTGTTGTAAATTTTCAAAGAACAAAGAAAATGTATAAATTCACTTTCATATGTTTGGGTTTTATTAAAATTCTAATCAACACTTTAAAACAAGCATTGCTGAGAGAATGGAGGTAGTTGAAATAATAGCGGTGTCAAGGGAAAAACCATCCTTTGGATACATTGTTTTATTTTGGGCATGAAAGTTAAAAATTGTTGATAATTCTATATTTTGTAAATGTTAATTTTAAAAAACTGGGATTGTTTGATTGAACCATCAAAATTGAGATACAAAATACTTTCTTTTTTTTTTTAGGCCTAAATCTTGAATTATTTTTTGCCATTTATTGCTTATTACAGACACTTAAAATAAATTGTAATAATATGAAAATGCATTAAATATGTTTTATAAGATGTGTAACATTAATACCTTCATTTTGTGAAACTTAGTATGAATTTTTTTTAAAAATCGTGTCACCTCAAGCAAGGCGCTCCACTGCCACTATAGCACAGGTGGTTACATAGAGCGATTGGGTATGGAAAATGTCAGAAGGAGGGTGGTAGACGACTTAGGATGTACATAGGGAGAGAGTTGGAGAGAGTGGGTGTGAGTTAGTGTGTTAGGTGTCTATTGACCTTACATTTAAACTCCTGGAGGTTGTAGCCGTTGGGGAAGCAAGCATGCAGTAGGGAATTCCACAGGCGGGAAGTGCGAGGAAAGCTGCTGTTGGAGTAGAAATTGTGGTTACATTTCATCGGTTTCACTGTAAAAGGGTGGGACCTAGTTGCCAATCTAGTATCTTGTGCAAATTCACATCTAGGGGGTACCAGTGATTTAAGTTCATCAGAGCAGAAGCCATGAAAGTATTTATAGAAGAGGCAAAGGGAAGCCATGTCACGCCGGTGAGAGAGTGACTGCAGGTGGTCAACCAAGTCGGTATCAATCACATTACAGATTCTTCGCTGTATTTTGTCAAGAACCCCGAGGAGAATAGAAGGGGCACCCAACCAAATGTGGCAGCAGTACTCAATACACGGGCGGATGGTAGATTTATATAAGTGCAGGATAGATTCAGGCGGAAAGAATTTCCGGGCCCTGCACAGAGAGCCGACTTTCATAGCTGCGGATTTAGCAATGGATTTGACGTAGTCATTCCACTTGAGGTCTGCTGAGAGTGTCAGGCCAAGCAGGCGTAGTGTTTTACTCTCTGGGAGGCAAGCCTGTTCCATGCTAATGGGAGGGACGTGCAGTTGTCTGTGGTGGTTAATTGACAGCAGCTTCGTTTTGGAAGAATTGAATTTTATGAACCATTTCTTACCCCAATCCATCACGGATTGGAGGTCCTTCTCAGGCTTGGCAGCGAGGTTCGCCTTGTCACCAACACCAGATTTTCGATCGAGGCGAGAGTAAACTACACTCTATAAGTCATGTTTTTCATTTTCTGATATCGTATTCTTAGTCTGAAAAAGACACATTTAGCAAAAATCAATGCATATAAATACATGACACAAACAATACAAAATTTATTTTTTTTCTTTTTAGAATGTTCTTTATATCGTGTAGGAACAAAATACCTCATCCATCAGATAATTTCTATGTATTTAACTTTTCCTAATTTTAAAAAGAAATATTGAATTATGTATATGGACATTTACTCCTTACTAAGTAAACTGGCATTTAAACATCTATTTAGGGTTAAAACATGCATCACTAAGAAGTCAATTTTTTTAATGATAACTTATATTTGGCTCACTAACTTTCTCTGTGGAACAACTAACATATTAAGTTTATTACAAAAGTATTTCTGCCAATGATGGTGTTTTTCTTCCTTCATATTTTGACTAGCAATCACTTAAATATTTCCAAAACTTTTTTTACAGATACATTTGGTGCAGTTTAGGAACTGTTCTTTTGAATTAAAAAAATATTTTAAATTTATTTCAAGTTCTAAATAATTTTTAAATTATTATTTTAAAGGTTTCATTTATTTTTTACTTAAATATTTTTCTTTAGTAAATTATATTCAGTATTATATTCAAATGTAAATTTTTCTTATAATAAAATAGATAAATGAAGGTTTACCTTGATTAGTTAAAGGTTTTTCTAGTTTCAATACAGATTAAAATACATGTAAGGAAATGTTGATTGTGATAGTTAAAGCAATGCTGGAAAGATTATCAGCTAGAATGCATTATCTATCCTGTTAACCTGAAGTCGTAACCTTTCAAAAACAAATAAAAGCAAACGCATGAAAATACATTTCATAACGAAAAAGAGAGGTAACAAATATATATATATATATATATATATATATATATATATATATATATATTATGATTAATGTAATAATAATAAAAAGAAAACAGGTAAATTGGTTTATTAATCCTTTCTCTCAAAAAAATATTTACATTAAAAACTAATTTTAAGTTCCACTCCTTCTGATTACAGAAAGATGACTGATAGGACTTTATATACACTGAATTCAAAACTTAGTAATTGGTATTAGCCTTACTCGGTACTGAGTACTTTTGATCAAGTGCAGATTGGTGAAGGTAATAAAAATATAACTTTGAACTTGTAATTTATTCACTTACTAAAACTGTGGTTAATGACAGACTGTATTATAATTTTTCTTATTAAATATCAAATTCACATCAGTAGTTCTTATCTTGAATCTCACTATTAGATTAAGCATTGTCTGGGCTAGAAGACCGGGCACACTGCTAGTATTTAATCATGTCCAGCGATGTGCCTGTTGTTATAGCCCAGACATGTTCTTAGTGTTGAGTTAGATTAATAATGATTATCACTTGAAAGTTTTGGATTCAGTGTATATTAAGTCCTATCAATCATCTCTCTGCAAGCAGAATAAGTAGTTAGTAGGCTTAAAAGTAATTAGTCTCTAATGTTTGCTTTTTCCTTTTCTTTTTTCTTTTATTTACTATACCCCTTTTTTTCTCCTTAATTTTTGCTCTGAAGAGATAAGAATGATAAACTAGTTTAGCTGTTTTTAATCACTATTATATTTTGGCATCACCATTTTATAGTAATATAAAATTTTTAGAATGAAATAAATTTTAATATCTCTACTTTTATTGCTCTAATGTTAAAAACTTGAGAAAATGGTTTTGCAAATGAAAATAAAAGGGTGGGTTCCACATTTTTTTTGCAAGTCTTCTGGTGATTAATTATGTTGATACAGGAGAATCTTGCCTTTGCACAATTGTTGCAGGAGGAAGAAAGGATCTGGAAGCTCTTGCATTGTGAAACTGCTGCTTTTTTTCTGCTCTTTTTCTGTGGTTTGTTTGGCAAAGGAGATTGCCTGATACATCATCTTAACCTTTTAGCACCCTGTTTCCTACTATTGATGGTTGAATCTACGGGAGATAAAAACCATTTTTAAAGAGTCTTTGTATTTCATTAGTGAGGGTCTAGTTCAGAGGCTAATTTTCCAGTAAATTTTCGTTTTAATTCCCGTTGCTTTTCCCCTTCAAACTTATCCAAAATAGCATTATCTCTGTGCAAATGTATATGCCGAACTCAAATCAAGTGTTAGTGAAGAAACTTTCCTTTTTTGCTTTGAATGTCCATTAAGAAAACGAACTATATCTCGCACGTTTTCTCTCCCATAACTCTCATGAAGTCGTGTAATTGACTGCAGAATGGTGGACTATGTAAGGTAACGAAATTTGGCCTGTTTACTTCCGGTTAGGGAAGTAATGCGCTTTTTTCCAAAAAACACGCAACTTTCTGCTGAAATTATTTATCGAAAACAACAAGTGCATTACTTCTCTAACCAGAAGTAAACGGGCGGATGTAAACAGGCCCAATTTCGTTCCCTTATGCAGTCCCTCATTCTGCAGTTAATTACATGATTTCATGAGAGTTACGGGAGAAAAAGTACAAGATATAGTTCGTTTTTTTTATGGACATTTCGATAAAAAAGTTAGTTTCTTCACTAATTGACACTTGATTTCAGTTCAGCATATACATTTGCATGGAAATAATGCTATTTTGGATAAGTTTGAAGGCGAACATCAACGGGAATTAAAACAAAAATTTACCAATGTTCCAAACTGAAAGGTTTTAAAAATAGTCCTATATCCTAGCCATATGACTTTCTCAAACACAGTCAATTTTAGCATAACTTCAACACTTAAAACCTGACAAACTCAAGAATTTCATGTTACTGATGAAATTGTTCCACTGAACAATTAAAATGGTACAAAAACAATGTAGGTAGATGTGTTCATAAAGGTATTAGCAGCACTGGTATATAACTTAGCATTCAGTCAGTTAAGTACCATATGTAATGCAGGCTTGTGTGACTATGTCTCAAGAGACATGACTGACTAGACAAAATCTTTCTGCAGTAGACTGGTTGCCAACCAAGGCTATAGAGTTCAATCTGTTCTGGAGGGAGAAGAGATGGATACCTTTCCTAATGGTATTTGCGCATAAGTAAATGCAATGAATTCAACTGGAATTCAAACTTTGTTCTCCGATTTTTTCATTCAGAGACAATATCCATTGCACCACAATGCACATTAGGCACCATATATATAATTGTAAGCATCACAGTGACTGTGTAAATTCTTTTTTTTTTATTAAGTATTTTTGAGGTTTTGTTACCCCAGACATGTTTATATACTCTACCAAAGGCATAAGCAGTTAGTTGCTTATTTCTCTGTTCTGTTGAGTATCAAAGGATATAATGCTCTTGAGGTAAGTGAAGTCCTAGACTACCTCCAACTTTGTCAAGCTAATGAAGACAGAAAATAAGTGGAACTTTTGATCTAGTGCAGATTGGTGGAGGCAATATATAATAATAATAATATAACTTAAAACATAATTTGTTCACTTAATAAAACTGTGGTTAATGATAAACTATATTATAATTTTTCTTATAATATGCATAAATAAGTAAAATATCAAATTCCCTTTGGTAGTTCTTACTTTGAATCTCATTATTAGATTAAGCAAAATCAATTATTAATTTTTGAGGTGTATTTGTTTCCTCTGAATTTAGTTTCTTTTCACTGCAACTACTCATACTGTCATTCGAACACATCACTCAATAAGTCCCACGCCTGACATATAGATGGTGTTAATAATAAAAAAATCCATATGATTTTTATGAAATACTAACCTTCAAATGGCATGTGATAAAATTTAGGCCCAATTGGATTATTAGTTTACAAATTACAGTTATTTAAGTGAAGCTACTGTTGCAAATTTTCAAAACAATGAAAAAATCTTAATTTTGTGTGTTGATAAAGCATTGCTTCTGATAGAAAAAAGTACTGTTCAAGCAAAGCAATGTCTTGATAAGTGTTATTTGGACTCTGCTCTGTCGGAAAGAACAGTTAAGAGGTGGTATGCTGACTTTAAATGCGCTTGTACAGACACAAATGATGCTGAACGCTCAGGTCACCCAAAATCAGCAGTTGTCCCAGAAAACACCAAAACAATCCACAAACTTGGTTTGGCCGATTGTAAATTGAAGTTGTATGAGATAAGAGGAGTTGAACATATCAGAAGGCAGTGTATTCACTATTTTGCATGAACATTTGTCAATGAGAAAGCTGTGTTCAAAGTGGGTGCCATGTTTGCTCACAGTCAATCAAAAACAACGTCGACAATTCAGAGCATTGTTTGCAACTGTTTCAATGCAACAAGAAAAAATTTTTGTGTAGATATGTGTCAATCGATTAAAACATGGATCCACCAATTCACTCCAGAGTCAAATCAGCAGTCAGCTGACTGGACAGCAGCAAGTGAAGCCATTCAAAGCAACCAGACGCAAACATCAGCAGGCAAGGTTTTGGCCTCCCTATTTTAGGATGTGCAAAGTATTTTGTTCATCAATTACCTTGAGAAAGGAAGAACCATCAATAATGAATATTATATAGCATTATTGGTTCATTTGAATAAAGAAATCACTGAAAACAACCACAAATAAAGAAGAAAAATGATCTTTCACCAAGACAATGTTCCGTGTCACAAGTTGATCTCAACGATGACAAAACTATATGAATTGCACTTTGAATTACTTTCACATCCACCCTATTCTCCAGGTCTGACACCTAGCAATTACTGACTGTTTGCAGACCTCTAAAGAATGCTCCAGGGAAGAGATTTGGTTCCAGTGAAGAAGTGATATTAGGCACTGAGGCGTATTTTGAGGCCAAAGACAAATCATTCTACAAAAAAGGCATTGAATTGTTAGAGAACCATAGGAATCAATGTATCACCCTAGAAGGAGACTATGCTGATGAATATAGTTGAATTTTGCTTAAAAGTTGTTGTTTTATTGTTAAGGCCCAGGATTTATTGAGTGATGTATTATGGTTGTCAGTGTTAGTAAACAGTACAGATTGAAAATAAGCAGCTCCTGGTGAGATCTGAAGTTACATCCCTTTTACTTGTTTTTAAAAGGAAAGCTTTTCTTCTGTTTGAGCTACAAGAACCAATCATACAGAAGATCAAATTTAACCATATAAGCGAATTCTTTTTTTCGCTATGAAATATCAACTTTCATTGTCATTTCTTCCCTGGCACATTTTCTGGGAAAGTTTCAAATATAAGCTTCAAGCCAGGTGGCCTTCCCCCTAGATAGTACTTCTTCTTCAGGAAGAGGCTAGATTTATTGACTGGCACCTGAGGCTTCCCCAAAAGAGGAAATACTGAGGGGGCTTAAGCAGTTTTTTATGGTATTGGTGTTAGACCCACTTTAAACTGACCTTGTGTCACATTTGGTAACAACATAGGCACACTGAAAAATACACATATCAATTTTCATTGTTATCCAATAGTTATTTTCATTGTCTCAATAAAAGCATCGAGTTTCCAATCTCCTAATCTGGTTTGTGTTAGTAAGGCCATACAGCTGTAAAACTTGCTCCAATATTTCATGATGGTTTAATTATGGAGCCATCAAGAAAACTCTATCCAACCCATGCTAGCATGGAAATGGATGTTAAACATGATGATTGAGCTAATACATTTGAGGTTATTTTGCTAAAAACAGTTTGTTTCATCAAAGTAACCATAAATAATTTTCTATCCAGAAATAATAAATGAGCACTTCAAGAAATTCTAATTTACATAACTGATATTTAAATTGCACTTTCTAATAATTATTTCCTGTTAGAAATTACCAGGTTTTAAGTTTTAAGACAATATGCTGACATTGTCATCAATAAAAACTTATCTACTAACTGAATATTCACTAGGATAATTCTTTTTTATATAAAGTGTTGTTTATTGTGCATATTTTCTTTTTGTAATCCACATCTATAAAAATGCAGTGTGTGTGCATGTTTTTGTGATAATTTTAGTGGCAAGGTTGTTTTTATGGTGGTTTATTGTAGAGTGTTGAAATATATAAATAAAGCCCTGATTTTAGGTAGAATGCACAGATGCTCTGGTCATACGAAGGGCCACAATCACAGACATATTCTGGACATCGAAATCTATGGCAACTGTCAGTTTCATGCCTCAAGTGATCTTAAGCTTTAGATGTGAAAATTAATGCCCAAAGCAGTCACCATGCAGTGTTGATTTCTATGTCCATTTCTATGTCTGCAGATGTTCTATTGACTATTCTTTCACAATAAAAATTGCAAATTTTAATTAATATAATTATTTTATATATCTATATATTAATTGGGTACCTCCAAAGAAAACTAAAGTTTGTAATGAATTAAAAAAAAAAAAAAAGAAGAAAAATCTTTATTGAAACTTTTATTTTTGTTTTAATTTCAAGCTAATAAATTTAATTTAATAGTTCTAATAAGTAAAATACTTTGCTGCATTTCAAAACTAATTTAAATAGACTGGAAGGATTTTTTTTTTTTTGCTAAAATTAGCACCATTTTGAGCCATCTTTTACCACAATGTAATTCTCTTTATTAAAAAAATAATCCAAAAATAAAATATGCTTTTCAGAATATTTATTTGAGAAATATTAGTTTATTTGACGTATAATTAATTTGTTTTGAGACAAAGTTTTTTTGCTTTATGTTTTTTATGTTTAAAATATTGCAGAAATGCATTTTTTAATGGCCATAGCTGTTTATTTAATATGTTCATTGCTTGATGGATAGATGTTTATCTATTGTTTTTCTATGTGGGCTATATTTAGAAAGAAATGTAATTGGAGACTATAACATAAGTGCTCTTATCATTTTCAGGACTGAGTAATCTTAAAAATTCAGGAAAATGTTCTCCATAATCTAATGCTTTATTGAATTTTAGATACTTTGGATTTAAATTTACTATAGTTATTGCTCTTATTTTTTGATAATGTCATGTATGAACAACCATATCTACAAAAATCAGCATGTTTACAAACATATAACAAATCTTTTTAAAATAATGGTGTTTGATAAACTGTACAAAGCTTTTCAATTTATGATTAGTAAATATAGTTTTTACTTAATATCATCTAAAAGGGTGAAATTGATACAGAATTTTAAGGAAATGTATAAGGAACATAGTTATTGACTTGCTTCTCGTAGGATCATTATGAATAAGATTTGTAGTTGTAAATTCTGAATTATTGATTTTGAATAACCCTGTTGTATTTATGACAATAATTCTGATTGGATTGTCTCAGAAAGCATCTTAAATTTGAATTGACTAATTAACCATTTTAGTTTTCAGTTCTATAAATTTGGGTTGCCCTTTAGTAATTTATATTTGAATGTTTGAAATGTGGAATTATTAAAATTCACTGATTTAAACATCTTAGATATATTTACATTTTAGCCATTGTATTAGTGACCTATAAGACATTGACTAGTGTAGTGCTTTTCCCTTTTTTTTTTTTTTTTTTTTTTTTTTTTACTGCAGCACACATTGTGACCCATTATACTTACACTCAATAAATTGAAGCCAAACTATTCAATAGATTCATTTATTTAGCTTTAACAATTTATATGTATATTTGTTATGATCCACACATATTAGAAGTGCATGTATCTATTTATATGAATATAAAATTACTACTTTTAGAAAAACAAATTTAAAGGAAGTTATAAAGTAAATAATATTTGAAAAAAAATGAGATGGATGATTCCATAAGCAACTGATTCCAATTAGGAAAGCAGAAAGACAATGCTACATGCATATCAGATGCAGTGTTGAGCCACTTTCTATCCTTCATTTTAAATTAACTTAATGTGGAAAATCACAGTTCAGTCAAGTAAGGCAATAGTAATAAAATGACCTTTTTAATTTAGTGGTATAAATTCCTCTGTTCTTAACCCAAAACAAGATACTCAATGAGAGCAGACACACACACACACACACACACACACACACACACACATATATAAATCCTACATCTATGGCACGATGGAGTTTCGTGCGTTATGCAATCATCAGGTGCATATTTCAAGCTTCTGTGTGTGTGTGTGTGTGTGTGTGTACATACAAGCTTACTTTGGTGAAAAACTAGCAATGATTTATGAGTGCTGTGCAATATTTACACTTGTTTATATTCTGCATTTTGTATATTTTTGTTGTTTTTATTTTCTTTCTATTTTGTTGTGACCCATTTTATTTATCTCATGACCCACAGTTTGAAAAACTCTGGTCTAGTGGATAAGTGTTGGTTAAGTAGATCATAGACAATAGAATAAGAACATACAGCCCCAGTGAATGTAATGAAGGGTTTGTTTTAAAATTTCAGAAGATTACAAACAGACACATGAAGAAAGCCAGATAGTACAGCGACCAAAACATAATAACCAAGATGGGAACACTCATCGGTCTATATTGATTCTTTAGCATTTCAGATAGATTCAAGTAATTTTTTAATTTCTGGAAACTTTGTAATTTATTCGGTACACTGGATTTCAGTTGCTTTATATTAAGATCATTATTTTAAATATACTCAATTTTTAAAACTTTCCCTTCTTACTTTTTTCCATATAGGATTTGTGGGACCAACAGCAAATAATTAAATTCTGTTCGTTTTATATACACGCATACATTGCACACTTCAATGATGTCTATTCTGGAGTCATAGTAAGTTTCAGGCATCCATGACATTAGATTTTCTCTCCCATGGACCATTTCTCGACCAGCATTCTGGTATAGCATGGATATAATATATATATATATCTATATATATATATATATTGAGAAGAAAACTTAACACATAATTAAACAACTATAAACCCTGAATTTATTTCAACAATGTAAAGAAAAGCTTTTACAACTGCTTCATTTAGACTGTTGATGAATAAAATCATTTATCCATTGTAAAAATTGAGTTTTCTTCTCAATATATTTGCTCTGTATAATAACCATTGAGCTCTGTATTTCTATCTAATTGATAATTTATATTCATATTACTTTATTAATTTGATAAAATCTTTTGGATTATCCTTTCCATCTTCACAAGTTGCCATTCTCTCCTTATATATATATATATATATATATATATATATATAATAATCATCAGTTCTTCAGGATAAATGGGTTGAATTCAATCTCTCTCTAACCTGTTTAGATAATGAAAATGCTTATACTCATGAAGTATTTCATGAAAATGCTGTTAATATATTAGTTTCAGTTTACCAAATCAAAATAATTTTTAGCAGAAAAGGATTTTAAGTGCTGCTTAAAGTAGATCAATTATTTTGTTTGTATCAAATAATTATGTAAATGATAAAATAACTTAAATGAATTTAAATGCTATCTTATATCTCAATAAATAAATTATTTTAAGTTGTCTGAAAAAAAAAATGAGATTGAAATTGACCATAAATAACGGCAAAAAATCAAATTCTAGTTTAGGCTCAATATTTATACACAAAACCCTTGTCAATTTTTACTGATATGAAGATTTTTTTAAAAAATTTTCTGAAGGAGTGTGGTGATAAAAAATTTTATTTTTGATCTTGGAAACAACAATGGAAATTAATTTGGTAAAAATATAGAGAACAAAAAACTCAGCCAATTTACTTTTGTTTGTAATAGTTTAAATAATTATTTTTACTGTTGACTGAGTCATTACATTAGCTCTTTTCTCTTGTACAATCAGATGTACAGAAAGAAATGCTTTTCGTCAGTATAATTCAAAGGTTTTTAAAAGGTAATTTGCTAATTTATTATTTTTGGTTTTACTCATTTTTTGAAGAGAAATATTCTATTACTTCATATTGTTAAAAATGGTTTAGAATAAAACTTTTTGCGGATGTTTTTTGTTATAGTTGGTGTAGCTATGTTTCAAGTGAATTAATAATTTAGTTAGTGACATTTCTGATTAAATGTTTATATGGATTTCTAATATAACGATCATGAAAGACTTCTTCAATTAAATTTGCTTTTTTGCCATTGATAATAGTTATTTTATTGTTCAGTGTGGATCAGCTTAGTAGTTTCGTCTAAACTGTGACAAATTTATAAATTGATATTTAAAGATTATTTATTCATTTTTTAAAAAATTTGTTCATACATCTTTTATATTAAATATTTTATCTGTTTATTTATATTAGTGATTATTTTATACTAATTTACTTGTTCTCAAAAAAATGACAATATTTAAATAATATTGCAATTGCATTGGTTAAAATTGCTACAAAATTAATCTAGAATTTTTATCTATACAGTTTACTCTATTGTTAGATGTCAGAAAAAATTCTGCTTTTTAAATCATTAAAAGTATATCTGAAGAAAAATAAAAGTAACGAACTAGCAACTTGTTCTTACAAATTTGTAAAAACAAAATATTTTATTATTTTAAACTGAAGCATGTTTACTTATTGCTATTAAATAATAATTCCTGTTACCACAGCACCAAAATATCTCATTAGTAAGTATGGTAGATCAGGCTAATCAATATATAAAGTCACATTGGGTTTTATAAACGATTTATTGGTTGTATAATAATTGTTAAAAGTAAAGTTTATATAATTCTTGCAGCATATTTTACAAACCATTTGTATTGCCTAATAAACTTCATTTTTTTAAAAATTTTCTTTTTATCTATGATATGATACCCACAGTAAATGTAAAGTTACTTTCCTTGTTGAAGAGATTAAATCAATCATATTGGTCATTATATTTAATGTATCTTCATGCTTAAAATTATTTCCATCTCTTATAAAGATGTTATTGTATGAAAAATAATTTCCTTTGCTTATTTTAGTTATAATTTCACTTGGAAGATTATTCAAATTGCTTGTAAAGATGAATTAGAAGGTAAAAGAATGCATGTTTCTCTTTTTAACCGTTTTCATAGAGAAATGTTTATCTATACCAACGGTCCCCAAGCCTTTTTTAGGTTCCTGCACTCTTGTATACCAAAACACTAGCATAATGCTTCCTCGCACATATGTATAGTCAACTTTTGATTGGATTTTCTTTGTGCTAGTATCGCATGTTAAATGGGTCTTTTAGTATTTCTCATAATTGTTATTTAAATGGAATACACTGATAAGTGAAGGCAAGGTACTCTTCAGGTACAATGGGTGTGTATGTGTGGTGCCCATTTTTTTTCTTACTGCCCTCCTGGATCTTGTCACCCTCTTTGGGAATCAATGATTTATACAGTTACTGGTATTGACACATTTGTAGGCCAAAAGATCTATTTGAATTCTCGTAAACAGGTAGGTAAAGCTAGCAATCTCCCACTTTAAAAAAAATTATGAAGTTAAAATTACTTTCATGATGAATATATTAGTTATAGATGGAATTGAACAGAAGAAATATATTAAATTAGGACACAAGAAACTGCACGTTTAACACTCTTATTCAAATCTTTTTTATTTCAAAACTAGTTCCTCTCTAAGATCAAAGTTTCTTCTTTCTTTTTTTAGATGTGAGAAATGCAAACATTTTCATCATAGACGTTATATACAGGGTTGTTCAAAAGTAGGTGGGAGATAAATGATACCATTTATTTTGAGATTAGATATACAATTATATTTACTAACACAATTATTACATTGACAATTAAATTTATGTACAGAGTGGTCTAAAAGTAGGTGGGAGGTAAATGATAACATTTATTTTGAGATGGCATATACAATTATATTTACTAATCAGTCCTTGTGTATTCCTCAAAAGAAGAAATTCATTAGGGTCAAGTCAGGTAAACATGCTGGCCAATGAATTGGACATCTTTGATCAATCCATTTTTTAGGAAATTTTTCATCAAGATACTCATGGACTGTTCTTGAATAATGTTGAGGGGCCTCATCTTGTTGGAAATACAGCCAATACACAAACCTATTCCACCTACTTTTGTACTACCCTGTATAATTTGTAAAAGGAAATTTTCATGCTCATACTAATAAAGAAATTACTTCATAAAATCTGTCAATGTTTGTACATGTAGGGAAATTATAAGCAAGATTTAAATAGTTTGTGTTCTTTTTAATGTTTGATGATTGATAAAAACTTCTTTCTCTGGATATTGTTCACTGGGATGATTCAGTTATAATCTTTATTAGATTTATTACAGAACAACTTAAATTTGAATAAATCAAAATTCTGATTTCATAATAGAATTGCCCTAGAAAATGAATTAAAATACATAAAAAAAGAACTACTGTTTTCTCAAGCATTAAAGAAAAGTCAATATTTTCATAAGTGACTTAAATGCGAAACAAAAATATTATTTTGAGTTAAAAGTCTTATGTAAATCTGAGAACCTTTCAGTTTAATGAAATCTACAAGTTTACTCATCACAACAGAATACCAACCAATAAATTATTAATCACCCAAAGTTTGTAGTACTTCAGTCCCTACTTTGAAAATTAATGAATTGTTCCATGAAAGTTTAATCTGCTTTGGTGAGTGCAAAAAATACTACCACACTGTGAAATATTTTTGGTACAACATGTGATAGACAGTAAACTTAATGAATTTACATATCATATAAATATCTTTAAAATTGTTTACTTATATACATTTATATACCTACAGTATGTTTAATATTTCTTACAATTTTATTATCACAAATTACTTAACTTAAGAGAGGGGCTTTTTCATAAAAATGATTTAATTGTATGAATTCTATCATTAAATGCTGTGTTACAATCAAGTATCATTCTGGCATGAATTATTTTCAGTTATAGTTTTCAATGACAAGACATTGAAACAAATAAGTTGCAATATATTTACTATAATTGATATTTAACCATGAACAGGTTTGCTAAACCTGCATAATTTAGGAATACAATATTAAATAATCCTTTTATTTCTATTAGTACCCAGTTGTATTAATCCCTTTTTTTCTTGATTTTCAAAGTATAACTGATTAAAAGTCGAAATTTGCTAAAGTAGATTTTCAGTAAGAAAAAAAATTGTGAAATTTGAGTTGTGATATATTTAAACATAGTTATTTTTTTTATTCTTTTGTCATTGAATCAGCTAGTTTTTTCATTAAAAATCATTGAAGTTCTGTGGATTACAGAATTTGTATATGTGTTATAGTACAGCATGCATTACATTTTACTCTCCTACACAGCAGCTTTTTTTTTTTTTTATAGTATCAGAAAATAATTGAACTTAATAACATAGGTTGAATATCTTGATTTTTTTTTAAATTACAAATGTTTTTCTTGCAATTAATATTTTTCATTTTACAATATATCACTTTTAATATTTTTTTTTCTTTTTTCAGGTAAGAGTGTCGTATGGGAATATAATTTTTTTTTTATCTCTCTTTCTTTTTTTTTTCTTTCTTTTTTTTCTTCTCCATTTCCATAACCTCTCTATGGATTGGATTTACATTTTCTGCGACATCTCAACACAAGTGCTCCTAACCCTGGATTACCTGAATTCGCAACATTCGACTTTGCTTATTATGGTACTGATATCACCATATCTACTGCAAAAGACACCTGTATGGTCGACATGGCAGCAGCTACGTGGAGAGTACTGAAGACAACAACAACCATTTTGCTGCTATTATCATCCATATCAAACTGCCCGAGGAGATATCTACTTCAAATTCTGGCTGACAAAGGATTAAAATCAAGGTTATTTCTGATGCCCTCTGTTTGGTAACTTAACAACCAGGCATCTCAGTAAGTTTCCAGTCATGCGTGTTTGTACATCTATTCACAGACTTGTGGTTTTCTAATGATCTATTAACTTTTCAGCATTGCACAAGGAGAATGTAAGAGGAGTATAAAAAAAAATATATTACTGACAGATGAAGAAAAAAAAATTGGGTAAAAATAACTTAAAAAAAATATATGTTTGTAGAGTTGAAATAGCAAATGCAAAAAAGAAAAAAAAACATATTGGAATTTAATTTCTTATTTACATTTCACAGTGAAATTGTGACTAAAACATTTGCGTGAATGTTTGATGATAAATTTTCAGAACAAAAAAAAAACATTGCTTCATTTCACTGCTGATATTTCTTATCTCCTTTTTCTTTTAATTTAAAAATATTTTAATCTATTTTTTTCTCATTCAATACATTTTTCCCATTCATTGTTTGTGTGATATAATTCACTTAATTTTTAATTTTTATTAGTGTTTTTTTTTTTGTTTTTTTTTTTAATTTCATTTTTTCAATTTTAATTTATAAAATTTTTTCTTTAAGTGTTTTAGTCATTGTACTGGTTGATAATTTTATATAGACTTTTATCCTATATTTTAATTTTTTTTCAAATTCACAATCTGTTGGTGACAATTCATGAATACCAGGTACTGTAAAAAAAAATTTTTTTAAGAAAATTCCTAGTCCAAAATGAACTGAGAGTTTGATGTAAACTCATTGTTCCCATTCCCACAGTAAGAATAACTCAGTTAAATATGCACTAAATGAGTATCCTCTTAAAGGACTAATGATTTGAATTTGCACTGTTCCAATGATACTTTTTAAGTTTCTTATAGGGTGTGTGTTGTGGTGCAATCGATATCGGCTTGAAATGAAAAAGCTGAGTTTGAATTCCAGTTGAAATATATTGCATTCACTTACTTGCAAATACCCTTGGGAAAGGTATTAATCCATCTATGAGTTAAATAACAGAACATATCGGGGTTTTACAACCTTAGTAACCAGTCTACTTCACCCAGAGGATAAAGAGGTTTAAGAAACATTGACAACCCCCTTGTTGATGGCGAGGGGTTGACATTGGCCTATTCTCTACTGGGAGTGATGGTGTTTTAAGATTTTAGTAACCATGGTATTTATCTGAAAAAACAGAAAGCAAAAAAAGGAAATTTATAGTTCAATTAACCTTTTAACATTCTGATTGACATTAAAACCACTGACTATATAGAAAGACTTAACTTCTACTTAACCTTTGAGTGCCAGGATATGTATCTTAAAATCTGTTCCACTAGTGGAACAATGACCACAAAAAGATTAAATAATAGATTCTGTTTTAATTCATATTGTATGTTTATAAGTTATAATTAATAACTAAGGCTTTCATCTTAATGTTACATCAAATCATTTAATAATGTGTCATATCACATAACAAGTTCTGTAACCCGTACTGTCATTGGTGCATCACTTGCAGTTGTAGCAGCATTGAGTGTGTCTTGGAAAAGTTAGCCTGATGGAGCCCATTCCTCTCTAGGCTAGTTTTGGATTCAGTTTTATTTCTCTGGCTGTTTGCCACCCTCTCCAGAAGAACTCAGTTTACTCTGCTATTTAACCGTATCTAGGTAGAAATACAGATTCACACTTTTCTACTGATATTTCTATGAAAGTGAATGCAACAGCTTTGACTAGAATTTGAACATGGATGTCAATTCTACTTTTTGTGCCATTACTTTATGTGCATTTTCATAATCATATCACTCAAGACATTTTACTGCCACTGTTTTGCAGGGGGTTACATAAGAGAAAAGTTATGAGAAAGAGTGACAGGTTATAGTGGGTGTCAGGAAGTGGGTAAGAGAAGGATGAGAATACTGATGAGAGTGGAGTGGACAGAGAAAGGAGCACGAGAGAGAGGATGCAGGTTAGTGGGATAAGAGATGACTATTGACTTTACATTTAAATTCTTGGAGATTGTAGCTGTCGGGGAAGCAAGTAAATGGAAGGGAATTCCACACCCAGGAAGTGCGAGAAAAGAATCTGCTGGAGTAGAATTTGTGTTTACATTTTATTGGTTACATATCCTAATGTAGGGTAATTATAAAACATTTTAATAAATACTATTAAGCTAAGATTGTTAATTACTTCTTTATTGTTATATCCTTTTCTTTTAATAAGTATCCTTTAACCATATTGTAATTATAGGAAAATATTCATCCCTATATAATCAGATAAGATACTAACTTGGTTTTATTGCTTTCTATTTTGCTCAAACAAATAGTATTTATTTGGAATGTCTTTTTCAAGTGTTTCTCATAAAATTTGAGTAAATAAAAAGAAATGCATAGATCATTGGACTGCAGGTCCTTTGTTTCTCTCTTTCAGGTAAGATTTGTATAATGCACATAAGAGAAGGTTGCTGACTTGAAAATAATTAAATTTTTACCTTTAATATCATAGACATTCTTTAGAATATTATTAAGTTCAATAATAGTCTTCATCTGTTTTGTAATTGGATTGGGTTGAAATGAAAGTTTGTAGTGATTTCTAAGTGAATTTCAGATACAATATTTAGATATTAGTACATAAATTTATTCAACTACATATATGTCCTTTTGTTCCCCTACTTTTCCCTGTTATGATTCTACCCATAGAACATTTCTAAGTGAGGAATTAGTCTCTTAGTAGTTTTTACAGAAATTTTTTTCAATGAATTGAAGTTCTTCCTATTTAAAAACATTCTGTAGCAGTTGAAAGATGAAAGGTCGAGTATAGCAGGTCTAGTTGAAGCTGTACCAATTTCTGCCATATCTACAAAAAGATGGGAGGTCTGTTGTTGTCCTGATGGAAGATTACATCCTTCCAGTTGGCCAGTTTGAGATATTTTTTAATCAGTCTAATTGAAAACAGTCTGAATTCAACATCTGATTTTACAGAAGCTTGTAATGCATAATTCCATTCCAATCCAACCAGACATGCATCATCCCCTTTTTTCAGATACAGACTGACTTTTGGATTGATTAATCGGGGCTCAGTTAATTTTTGCCAGAACCTTTTTTACTCCACAATCGCCTTTTTATCATGTGACCAGTCTTTTAAAAAATGGATTTTTTTGTTGTTTGAGCAGAGAATTACACATAGAAATGTGTTGGATTAAATTTTTTTTTTTTTTTTTTTCAATTATGAAACATCTAAACATCTTAGTGATTCATGTATCAAAGTTTTTTCAAATGATTTACAGTGTTCATATGCAATATGTGGAGTATCTTTTCAGTGTCATGTGACCTGGATTATTTTTAATTGGCATTTTCATTTGATCATCATCAGTAACTGAACACCTGCTGGAATATTCTTGTTTTTCTCAATAAAAATTTTCACTTCTGGATTATGAACATTACTCTCAGCTATGCCACCATCTCCATAAATGGCACATATCTTTTTTTGCTTTTTGTACAGCACTTTTTCTTTTTTGAAAATAAAAGTATTTGATGGAGGAAAATGCATCTCATTTTCTTGCATTTTCACTTTTGACATAAAAACATTTAAAATTCACAGTTCACACATGAATTGTATATAAAGACATGTGAAGTAAAATCATATGTTCAAATGCACCTACTGAAAAACACTACAAACTTTTGTTCCAATCCAATATTTTAATAATTAGTTATATCAGAGACTAACATTTACAGTTTCAATTCTTGTCTATTTTTCTTTACATATAAAATGTAGATAAAAAAAGAAAAAATATCTCAACTTTCAGAATATAAATAATAACTTATAACAATTACTTTCAGCCTCTAACCAAGTTAACCTAATCATCAGTTAACAGATAACTAATACAAAGTTGGTTAACATTAATTTGCAATGGACCTAGTAGTAAAATGTCTGGTAGGTTTTATAATATGGATATATTTTTATATATGGTGATTAAACCAGACATTGAAACTACTTTTAAGTAAGTATTATATGTAAAAATAGTTATGACATTGCCTTCATTTAAAAATGGACATTTTTTAAGTCTGTAGTGATAAATATGTGTAGCAATGAGAGACAGAATGAATGGCTTATAGTATATTTATAAAATTTAGACACAGGACCTGGTATTCTAAATGTTCACCAATTTGTTATTTATAAGTCGTCGTCGTCTTTTTTTAGTAAGGTTCACCTTGTAGAAGGCCCAGGAGCCACTTGAGGTAGAGGGTTATGTCAAGGGGTAGTCTATATTGATAGGAGAGGAAAATAACAATTGACTAGACTTGAATAGGTTAAGATTGTAGTGATTAGGGAAGCATCCTCTTGGCAATTTGTTTCACAGAGTAGTTGTTTGCAGAATGAAGCTGTTTGTGTGGAACTTACTTCTTGCCAATGGAATACAGAAGGAACGTGAGTGATTTGTAAGTGGCTTGGCAGGTCCTAGGAATGTAGTTAATCTGAGCACTTTCCATGGAAATAGCGATAGAGCAGTGAAAGACTCAGCACATCCTGCCTGTGAGAGATGTTGGAGGGTAGAAAAATAATTTTTCTTCAACAAGGATTCTGACGCACTTTATTGTTATTCTTAGAATATGACTAGATTAGCTGTACAAGGTCTGGTGTTAGGCAGAAAAGTGAAATGTTGCTATAACAAGAAGAATGAGGATCATTGTTCTGTAAGTGTTTGTATATTTTTACAAACTTGTTACTTCTGATTACGATATTTCAGTCAGTAGGATCTCTGGTCATCACTAGCTGACCTACAAATAGTGATTTACTAAATGCTTTCTATAGCAAAGATCTAAAGCTAAATAGTTACCTGAAAATGAGGGATCACTTAAGAAAAAATACAGAACTATTCCAAACTAATAATATGACCCCTAAGAAATTTAAAAAAAAAATTTTTTTTTTAAAAAAAAAATTTTTTTTTTTTTTTTTTTTTTTTTTTTTTTTTTTATCAATTCACCCCAAGCAAAGTGAGACTGTCATAAGTGCTATTTCAATGATAAAAGGGTGGGACCTAGATGTCAGTCTAATCAGTCAGTTAAGTACCATAAGCATCTTTTATTTAAATTTTAATTTAAATAAAAGATGCCTAGTATACTGCTTTCTATAAATAAAAACACATTTTGCCCTTAGGCAATCAGTGATAAATGATTAGAAAAGTATTATTTTTGAAAACAAGACATATTTCTAATATGTGATTCGTTCAATGTATATAGTTTTCATCTTGGCTTTAATATGAAACAAAAAGATTGTACCTATTATTATCTTTCTATAATAGGAAAATTTCTCCCTTTTTTTTATGTGTTAAAAAGATGCCATGAAATATCAGACTGTATTTTAAATAGACAGTAAGAAAAAAGGGTTTTAGTTTTTTGGAAAACCTTTAATGAATAGATTGATATAGGGATTATGAATTTTTAATTTATATCATCCTATACAAGGCAGTAAAGCCACTAAGACACAAGGGGTTACAGGGTGTGGAAGAATTAGAAACAAAAAATTAATAATGAGTGGGAAAAGAAAAAAGTAATCAGGAGAACAATAGATAGTAATTGACATTGCATTTAAATTTTTGCTGATTAAAGTTGGTCAGAAAGCATGGTCCCGGGTGGGGGTGTTCCATAAACAAGAAGTACGAGAAAAGAAACTGTTAGCATAGAACTTACAGTTACAACTAGCCAGCTCAACAGTAAATTGACAAGATCTTGACACCAGTTTAGTACTGTGCTTAAATTTATAAAGTTTAGATACCATAGCAAAGGGATCATCCAAACAATTACAATGAAAGTATTTGTAGAAAAGGTACAAAGAGTGGTAAAGTGACTGAAGCCAAGCCACCAGATAATAATATTGCTGAATTTTTTTATTTTTTTTTTAACTTATCAAGAAGGTTACGGTAAATAGCAAGGGCACCAAACCATATATGGCAGCAATATTCTAAGCATGGATGAATGGTAGACTTATAGATATGTCAGGGAAAAAATGTTTCTCATGATACAGTGAACTGACTTTCTTAGCAGCTGACCTAGCAATGAATTCATATCAACTGAGAATGTTAGTCTGCAAAGACACAACAAGTCTTTTTTTCTGGAGGTTAGCATCAACCATTCTGATGGAAAGTAGGGACAGGATTAGTTATAATTAAATCACTTCACTCAGTTTGATGGAATTAAATCGAAAGTTTATTTTGTTAAAATATAGACTAGCTTTTCTTTTTATTAAAAGTGTTTTTTTTTTTGTTTTTTTTTTTTTAGATCTTTCTAGATTTAAAAAATAATTTTTTCCCCCTTTTCATTTCAAGGTATTATGTTATTTTTTTTTATTTAATTATGTTTCTTTATCTTTTTCTTATTTTTTCTTAAAAAAAAAAGAGAAAAAAGACAAATTTAAAAGAATTTTTTTCTTTCACTTTTCTTTTTTTTATCTCATATGATTGTTTGCAGTCATCAAAGTTACTGGTGAGTGTTTACATTTTTTTTTCTCTCTCTCTCTCTTCAAAACAAGTTATGGCTTCACTGCCATATCTGGTAGTAAGTACCTGTATATTTATAAGTGTACACACATTCTAATCTGTATTAAGCACTAACTTTAAGAATATTGCTACTTGGAGAAAAGAAGACTAGATAAGTCATATTTTCTAAGTCTCTTTTTCTCAATGAAGTTTATGGTACTTTGTTAAAACTTACTTAATTCATGCTTGTGGTATTGACATTTTTAGACTATATATCTTTCAATTTAACCTGAAAAATTATAGCATCATTTTGAAAATAACAAAAGATAATTTGATTTATAGCTTATAGAGAAGTAAATCTGTTAACCTTTATCACTATGTATGTGACTTCACTTGCTGTACAAAATGTTTATCCTGTCATTGAAGGTGACTCTGATCCCTGAATAATAGTGCATTTGAATTTCATAGTTGTGTTGTCATATCCTTCTATGGCAACATAAAACAATTTTGAGTGAAATTAGCAATAAAGACACTGCAATTGAAAGGATTGGAAAAAATACAATGGAAAGGGAAGTAATATTAATAATTCAGAGTGCTAAAGACACAAAATGATTAAACTGTGATAGTTTTGTCTTAATGTTTTCAGTGCTGACATTATTCTACCTTTACAATTCAAAGCACATAATCAAATTTTATTTATGCTTTACTAAACTGATTAAACATTATTAAAGTTGGTACACAAGATATTAAAAAAAGTATAAGACCCACCACAAATCTTATTGAAACATTTAACTGAGCAACAATTTCTCAAAATTGATTATTTTGCATCTAACAATCACAGAGTTGTTGCTTTTTCATGTTCTTGTTTCATGATTAAAATTTAACATTTTTCCCAATTTATAGATAATTTTTACCATAGTATTTCAGCAATCTCTAAACAGAAGTACCATATTCAAATTATGTGAACAAAGTAAGCTGAGATTCACTAGAGAATGGATTGTTCCAGAATGTTATCTATTTTTGCAGTGGGTAAAGTTTAAAAAAAATAATTTAAATAATTTTTTTCATCACTGAAGATATTTTTAAATTCTAATTATTCTGGGAGACACTTTTCTGGGATTATTGATAATTGTAACTTGATTATCATGTCTTTTACAAATAGATAATCTAACTTGTCTGGTGGATTGGAAAATGTTTGATCTGTGTCCATACTTAATGGATATAAATTAAGCTAATAATAGATATTAATAAAACATGTAATTCATATTGTCATGGCAGTTATTTATATAAAAAAAAAGGTTGTTTTCTTTTATCCCATGAAATATTTGCAATTGTTCAGAATATCTAGACGGTACAGTTCAATTCTGTCTGATATTTTACATCTATTTCATATTCTATTAGTTGTATTAGACATACTAAATGAATGAAAAGGATTTATTATGATATATTGATCTTGGAACCAATATTCATTTTGGTTGTATAGTCATGTTTACTTCTGTAGCCTTCAGCCATTTGTTGAATTCAGTTGTATTGTCAGAATTTCAAACTGAATCTCATTTTGCAAAGGGATATAATTTGCATCAATTAATCAAACTCTTTCTGTTAAACAATAGTGCATAAATTTCATTACCTGATTTATGCAGTGAAAGTCATGTACACAACCACCAGGTAACTAGATATATTTAACAAATGCTATTATCCACTTGGATGCTATAGCCTGAATAAATACTTTCTTTTTGAAGACTCCCAGGTAGGGTTATTTCTATGCTTTTATTCATGTTTCTAATATAGGATGTAAACTCTCCCCTGAGTCTTTATTTTTAAAGAGCATAAAAGCTGAGTATAGTTTCAGATATTTTTTCTTACATATATGAAAGTGCTCTACTTTAAATTCTGAAGCATTCCTTTAAATAAAAAAAATGAAAAGAACAATAAATCTTGGAAATGCTATAAAAAAAATTAAATTTTATACAGCACTGTTAATGAGTAAATTATATATATATATATATATATATATATGTGTGTGTGTGTGTTAACACTTTGGCAATAGTCTGTTTTATACTTGACAACGATCTTCAGGTCAGCTGACTAGATATACTTAACCAATAACCAGAAAATTGTGTTCATTCACACACACACACACACACACTATAAACATTATTTTCGTGGGTACATCTGTTTGAGCTGTTGTGTTTTTTGTTTGTTTTGTATTTTAGTAAGCAGTGAAATTAATAACAGTCTAAATTGAGAAATAAACCTGCTTATCTTAATAAGTAATTCTAGCATTGCCCTGTCAAGTTGAACTGGTAGAGGCACACTTAGGATAAAAAAGTAGTTTCCCTAACAGAAATATAGGGATGCAAGTTCAATTCCTCTCAGAGATACAATTTTTTTTTTTTTAGGAGAACTTTTCAATTTAGACCAGTTGTTGTTATTGATTTCATTGTTTAGTAAAAACAAAAAAAACAAACAATAGCAATGCAAACATGTGTAGCCACTAAAATAATAATAACAAATGTTGAATAAAAAACCCGTTCAAGAATTACACATTATTTTTCATTCTTTTTAAAGTTACTTGAATGAAAAATAATGTGAATGAAAAATAATGTGTAATTCTTGAAAGGGTTTTTTATTCAACATTTGTTATTATTATTTTAGTAGTGGCTACACATGTTTGTGTTACTATTCTGTTTTGTTTTTGTTTTGTTTTGTTGTTTTTTTTTACTAAACAATGAAATTAATGTTACTTGAGGATGTGCATTGTGGTGCAGTGGATATTGGCTTGGAATGACAAATCGGAAAGCCGAGTTCAAATTCCAGTAGAATTCCTTGCATTCACTTATGCACAAATACCCTTGGGAAAGGTATTAATCCATCTCTTCCCTCCAGTTATGGTTAAATAATAGGACAGATTGGGTTCTATAGCCTTGGCTGGCAACCAGTGTACTGCAGAAAGCAACGGCAACCTACTGTGGGATAATCTTCTGCCCAGTCAGTCATGTCTCTTTTGAGACATGATCGCCCAAAGTGTGTATCACGTATGTCACTTAACTGACTGAATGTTACTTGGCTATATATGACACTTATGATTTTTTTTTTAAATAGTTGAGAAATCATTTAATTTATTATTGATGTTCTTCTCAAATGAAGAATCTATTCTTGTTATATCAGGCTCATTCCTATAATCTTCTGTGTTAGAAAAGGTGCACTGAAAGCTAAAAATTATATCCTAACATGATTTTTTTTTTTAATGTATTCAATTTGGATTGTTCTGTCAGATTAGATTTTTTTCCTTCATGTTTTACAATAAAATTGCCATGTAGATAAGGTTTTCAGCATATACTCTCTTTGAAAATGAAAGTAATTCCTGGAGAATATAGGTAATAAAAGAAGTTAGAAATAGAAGTTATAAGATATAATTACAGTTTAAGATATTTTTCTCTTATATACTTATTAAATTCCTTTTTTTATTCTGTAATGAATATTAGCACATTCTGTAGATCTCTCAACCCCAGTGACTCTTTAAAATTAAGGATACTTCAGAACTAACAAACAGGGATTTAAGCTTTTTAAAAAATTTTGGTAGTAAACATTTTATAACGAAACACATTAATTTACCAAAATTACTTGACTTCGTAAAATTGAAACAGTGGCTCTTTTCTCTTTTTATGAGAGTGCTGAAAAGTTTTCTGCTCTGATCTACTTAAAGGCTGACCAAACATCTTTTTGGGTTGTTTTTTTTTTTTTACTTGCTTAAGCTCAAATTTTTTCAGCACCCTCTTGTGTTTTTTGATTTATTGTTTTTATAATGAGTTATAAAATTTAATAAAGAAAAGTTACCAAAATTATGACTTTTGAAGGATTAAATACATTTAATAATTTGCAAAAAAAAAAAGAACAGAATAAGCCCAACATTTTTAATTGATTCTTTATTAAAGGATAAATTTCATACAGATATTTAATAAAATCCTGGTAAATTATATATAACATTTATCATGCTTCAATACATACTTTCAAGGATATATATGTATTAATATATATTAAAATATATAAGTGATTTCTAAATTGTTGAGTCATTTCTAATTCCGTATCTTGCCTCTGTTATATAGCAGGATTGTGTAAGTTTGTTACAAAGTACCATTTCTTGGTTTGTATGCAAGTATATATATGCTTAATATACACATTAATGCACAATTGACTAATTTTAATAAAATAACTTTTTTTTTGTCTATAATATATGTATGCCTTCATAAACTATATGCCCTCAACATCAAATATCAACAAACTTCCTAAATTTCCTTTGATAATATGTCTGGTATGGTTTGTCTTGCCTTATTTGAATACACAGTTTAATGTAACTATATTTACTTAGGAGAGAGAGTGTGTGTGTATATATATATATATATATATATATATATATATATATATACACACACACACAAATGAATAAGGAATGAAGGAAATAATTGCAACGTTCAAAACATTAATTTAAAACAGTGCTCAATATAAAAATAGAGCAATGTATATTTATTATTATTACTTTAGAGCATGTACAACCTACTACCATCATTAACTACCTGATGAGACATTGTTCTTTCAATGTTAAAACAAAATGTACAATTTTGTAGTACTTTGTACATGTTCTAAAGCAATAATAATTATATAATCTGTTTGCAAAATGTATAATAGTATTCAAAACAAAGTGGAAAATGATGCATTTTACCAACATGATGTGCTGGGTTTACAATTGTGTTCAAAGGAAAATGAATTGGAATTTTTGAGGATAAGAGAGGAAATAAATTACTTTATTCAATCCAATGACCCAAGACTGAAAAGTGTTTGTTTATATATATATATATATATATATATATATATATATATATAAATATGAGTGCTATACAGGCTAATAGAGAGAAAAAAAAAACAATACAACAGACACAAATGGCTTTAGTGTGTGTGTGCATGTGTGTTTTATATATATATATATATATATATATATATATATAAGCACTTTCTGGTTCCTGGTCATCAGATCTGAAAAGGTAGTTTTATTTATTGTCTATCTTATCTTCAAAAATCCCAATTCAATTTTATATAAAAAAATTGCAACACATTTTCCTTACAGTTTTATTTTTCTTTTTGATTTGAAGAAACTGATCCCAACATACATCACATATGTGAAAAAAAAAAAAAAAATATATATATATATATATATATATATATATATATAAACTGTGCTTTATATATGGCGTATGGGTTACACTAATCTCAGAACCAACATAACATATTTTGTAACCCCATTTTTTAGATTTGAACTTTTCTTTTGCCTGTCAAATTAATTCAAGTAAGATCAATTTCAGTAGTTTTCATCCTTGTACTTAAATAGCTCTTATTGACATGCTACAACAAGAATATCTACAACAATTTTATTTATCTATTGAAATAGATGTAGGAACTGAACATAAAATGTTTCATATATTTTAATCATAAAGAATAAAAACAAGCATGAAGAATTTAGATGATTTCTCTATAAATTTATATTTGGTTATTTTAAGATACTTAATTTTAGTGTACTTCACAAAAACAACATTCTTTCTAAAAATATTTTTCTTTTTCTTCCTTGTGAAACTTTGTTGTTCAGTTTCACAATGCCTTAATATTTGGCTGTAAATAATTAAAAAAGAAAAAAAAAGCAATGTAATGTTGTATATGGCTAAATACTGATTACTGCAAACTTGACTTGGTCAAAAGTTTGGCTCTTAGCCTTTATACATTGTCATTTGATAAGTTTTCTTATTTTTTTCTGTTTGATTCAATCATTTGTCAATATATGAAAATGTTTAGTAAACTAATAAAATTGCGGAGCAAATATTTTGGACTATGCTTGGTATTTCCAAAGAAATGTGTAAAAAGTAATTGGGCCACCTAGAAAGGATTAAAGAAAAATTGTAACGTTTTGTCATTTCATTGGATTTAAGGAAATGGATCAAGCAGAGCACTTTTCAGTATTTCCTTGTAATACTTACATTGTTCAAATATATTGGTTGCTTATCAAAGTACAGTAAGTCCCAGGTTATGATAGTCCTGACCTACAAAGATTTGTGGTTATAACACAATCTCTATTAATCTTGTTTCCTAGTTGTACACCATATTGGATTGTTGTACATTCGCTCTCTTTCATGTATGGAAACTTATTGGTCTTCGTTATGTCTCCTCAGCATAGGGTAACCTCTTCAAATAGCAGTTCTTTGAAGAAAAGGAAAGTCATCGATATGGAAGTGAAATTACACGTGCATTATAACTTACACAGAAAACAGCAGAAACAGAACTCTGTTTTAAGTCGAAGACCCACTGTACCTTTAGTAATCTATTCTGATCGAGCTGTTCATCAAGAGGTTCTTTTTCAGTATTTTGCTGCCTTTTAGTGTTGTTCTCTAGGTTTTTAGTGAAGAGGTATGTTTTTCATTACTACTACTAATAATAAACGGAAAATAAACGTTGTTTCTTACAAGGTAGAAGCTTTTCTTCATTAAAGAATTTTATTTAACTGGAATTCTTTCCTTCCTCTGTGTGTTGTGGTGTGGTGGATATTGGCTTGGAACAAGAAATCGGAGAGCTGAGTTTGAATTTCACTCGAATTTGTTACATTCACTTATGCACAAATACCCTTGGGAAAGTTATTGTTGCTTCTCCCTCCAGCTATGGGTTAAGTAGCAGGACAGATTGGGTTCTATAGCCTTGGTTGGCAATCACTCTACCACAGAAAGTAATGGCAACCTACTGCAGGAAACCGGCCCAGTCATGTCTCTTTTGAGACATGATCGCCAATGCTTGTACCACATTTGGCACTTGACTGACTGATATTTTGTGGTTAACAGACATCCTTACTTCTTGGAACTAGGTTATAACACTTGTTACCACATCTACTTTAGAGGGAAAAAAAATAGATTGATTTTAAAATCAGGTTAGAAAATCTGTATATTTGTAAAACCATTGATGTTCACAGGACATTAATGCCTAGAAAGACAAGAGAAATTATAAATACAAAAAATAATTTGGTATTACATTTTTTAAATCTAATTGATTCATTAGAATTTTGTTTATCATTAATAAAAGAAATTTACAATTATAAATGATATACATTCAATTGAGCACTCTGGGGAAATGGTAGATTTAAAAAAAAACAGTAGCTACTTACTGTTATTTACGCATCGTTCTTCAGCAATGAATTGAACACTCTTGGCTATTGGCGTTTGTTTACATTGTGTATAAAAGACACTAAAATCTGCCTTCCTTCACTGCGTGCGGATAGCTTAGAGGTAGAATCTCTGACTGATGTCAAATCGGTTGGGTTTCAATCCTGGCTGGAAGCAATCGGATGTCTAACCGTAGTGATAAGCTGTGAAACAGGACTGTCTGCAGATGACATACATATTGTTACAGAAAATTTCGAAGATTAACAAAATGGTTTTAACAAGCAATATATTTAATTTATTTGTTTGAAGATTATTTTTAATCGATACTCATATTTGAGTAGATATTCTGTTTTTAATCAAGCAATACATTTATATATGTATTTCTATCGGCCTGATTATTTACGCTAAATTTTGTATGTTTACATTTATTGACATTAGGGTACATTTCAAATCAGAGGTGGTTGTTTATGTAGAATTGAAAATTATGTTATATAAGGCTTGATTAGACTGTGGAATCATTTGTGGTTGAGGAGTTGAAGACGCACCAGATCAATTGATGGCTTATGTTGATAGGGGTCGCAGGTTCGAATCCTGCCAAATGACACATTTTCGTAACAAAATTTATCGTAAATAATCAGACCAGTAGAAATGAATATATACATATACTGTTTGATTAAAAACAGAATATCTACTCAAATACGAGTATCAATTAAAAACAATGTTCAAACAAATAAATTAGGGTTGTTATGGATGGAATAAAATTACGATATCCCCAAAAAAACACTATTCTTAAATATTGATCTTGCAAGCCATTCTTAGTGAATCCAGTTCTCAATAAAGTGCTTCATAATTTTGTTATGGTACCAGTTTATGTCAATAAATAAATAATTTCACTAATTAAAATATAGAATCAAAATTCTCAAAAAATGATAATTTTAAGTTATACAAGAGAAATTAAATGCATTCAATTCAACAACCTGATTGCAATTTCTAATAATTCTAAAAAGCATCCATTACAGCTTCATATGTTAATATATCCATATTAAAACTCTAAAATTTTTAAAGAATGAAAATTTTAATCGATATTATCTCATCAACATATGTACAGTTATATTGCATTATCTTGTGTGCTTAATGTTTTTATAATGTACAGATACTATGTTAATATGCAGATGCTATGCTGATGCTAACTAGAAGTAGTGAGCCACACAAAAATTATCTCCATCATTCTCAGTAGGTAATATGCTTGTCATTATTAAAGATTTTGAACTAATACTTAATTGGCTGTAAACATCATTGAACTTGGAAAAGCTCAAATTTGAAGTTAGGTAAAAGATGAAAACTATTTTGCAAAGTACTACATTACAAAATTAACTATTTGTCAACAGTCTTATTATTGCTTTAATGTTTATAATTAGTAATAATCAACTAATAGTTTTTTTGATATTCATTTACTACTATTGTTAATATATAATAACTTGTGATTATACACTTAACATCATCACTCTGACAATTACCTTTCAATTAAAAACTAATTCCAGGAACCTGTCTGAGCAAACTCAACTAAAAATCTTAAAAAATTGAAAGCAACATCTGTAAACACTTATGATTTTACCTTGACTGAAAGGTGCTTAATTGTCATTTTTACAAATATTTATACAATATCTATCTTTAATAATAACAACAAAGATCATTAACCCCCTAACAAAACTCATTCATCAGTATAAGTTACTAGAGACTAACACACAGCAGACTTTCTTCTATTAAAGTGCTTAGTATTAAAAAATAGCATAACAATAGTTAATAGGTAAATAAAAAGTTAAACATTGTCCTGCTTATCATGGTAAGGAAAATCTACTATTCATTGATATCACATTTATTCTATTTCTCTTACTCTCTCATATATAAAACAAAGTAAGAAAAGTTCTTCTATGATGCTTTTCATCATTTAGGATATCATTGGACTAAATTTTGAACAAGAACTTTTTCTACTTTTCCATACATTTTTCTCCAATATGATCCTTGATATATAAAGATATATATCATTATCTCATTCATATATATATATATATATATATATATATATATGATAAAAAATATACTTTTGAGGTTTAATATATTTTTTGGTAAAAGTGCTCAATATAAGGAATAGATCATGTGTGAGTGAACACTGAGGAAGACACCCAGTGGCGAGTCATGTTTCATATTTGGACTCAATCTTCAGGCCTGATTATATATATATATATATATATATATATATATATATATATATATATAATACTTACACTTAATTCATTATATATATTTATATATCTTTGAATTCATTTGAATAAAATACTTTTTAATTAGTAACGAAGACAATTAAGAGTGAAAATAAGTAAGTAAAATTTAAATTCATAGGATATTACTACAAAATCTATTTTCTCCAAGTTACCACCTGGGCATTTTGATTAGTTTGAAGTTCAAATTTTTAATGTCTGAATCGGCAGACCCTTACAAAAGTGCATTAACAAGAGTATATAAAGCTGTGTATTTGCATCATTGTTGTTGTCTGTTCAAAAAAAATATATATAAAAAAAAAAGGAAAAATGACAAGGAAAGAATCCCATACCATTAAAATGGTTAAACAGAATTCACCTGATGAACCAAGACCAATTGATCTCTAATCAAAAACCACTGATCAACAACAGGATTTAAAGGTAAGTCATGTCTTAAGTATTTCAAAAACAATATGAAATAGATTATAATTTACTAATAATCTAAAAGCTCTTACTGTATAACTTATCAAATAGTATCATGTAAAACAATGTCATGTGTACTGTCAAATAGTCCTTTTCAATATGATAAATTTTACAAGTACACAAATATGTTCTTCACAGTAAGCACATAAGACTGAATGAATTTTAAATAGACATTTTGATTGAGAATGGGTCTGAAATATATAATAATGGATTTAATGTATTTTTGTGTGTGTGTGTGTGTATATATATATATATAAATAAACTAAGAAAAGTAAGACTTTGTTGACTATCTTAAAATGTATGATATTGGGAAACCTTAGCCATTGACAGTGAAGACATGAAAGGTTAATGTATACGCTATTTTAAACATTTCTTTAGAATCAAAAATTTAAATAATTTTTAGTTTTTGGTTTGTGTTGATAACTATATCATTGCTAAACAACTGTTCCCTTTTCTGTACAAGTAAAGCTGAGTGTAATAAATTCTATTGGTGAAAGTAATAGAAGTTTGTAATACAAGAAAGAATGTACTTAATAGAAGATAGAATTTAACAATAGTCGCTTTTTTTAAAGACTTAAGCCTATATAATTGATTACATAAAGGCAGAGTTCCATAGCATTATCTTTCTTTTTTTTTTTCCTTTTAAGATATGATGAAAACAAATATAGAAAAATGACAAAAACTTGGTTATAATAATTATTAATAGATTAGATGCAGAGATGATTAAATTGATAACAAATAAAAAAGGCATTTATCTCAAAAGTGGACAAAATTCCAGTCTCAAATAAGTCTCATGTGCATTGTGGTGTAATGTATATTGGCTCAGAATGAAAAATTGGAAAGCCAAGTTCAAATTTCAGTTAAATTTGTTAAGTTCAATTTCACACAAATTTCCTTGGGAGAGCTATTAATCCAGCTTCTTCCTCCAGCTAGGAGTTGATTAGCAGGACAGATTGGGTTCTATACTCTTGGTTGGCAACCAGTCTACTGCAGAATGTAATGGCAACCTTCAGCTGGAAAAATTTTATACCTAGTCAGTCATGTCTCCCAAGTGTGTATCACATATGGCAATTAACTGATTGATATAAAAAGAAACAAATTTAACATTGAAAATACATTGACAATACAAGGAACTTTTAATTTTAAAATGAGACAATAATTATATCTAATATATACACTCCAATGTCAATATCCAAAATATATGCTTATTTCATGCTCACAAATTTATACTCCATTTATGTTTACATAACTGAATAATCACTTAAAATGAATATTTGTATAGGTTATTTTCATATAATAACTGGTGAATGACTTTTACAGTTAATCTTATATGAGACTAGGATTTTGTCTACAGGTTTTTTCATGGATTCAATTAGATTCATGCCTTTCCTTGTGGTAGTAACACTATATATGTATACATAATTATGAATTATGAAGAATTAGTTACCTGCTACAATTTTGTCATTGCTGTTAATGATGATTATGATGTTGATAAAATTTTGTACAGTTTATTCTAAGTGTTTTACACAAACGTGTTTCTCTAAAAGTAAAGATTAATGGCAAACTTTGACCTTTGTGCATACAAAAACACATCAGTGTCAAAAGAACGTTTTTCCCTTAACATTACTATTATTTTAACTGCTTTCCATCTTCAACAATGTTTACCTTTTTAAAAAGTGATGATTAGAATTGTAATAAAACCAAAATATATGAAAATGAATTTATAATTTGTTTTTGTTCTTGAGAATTTACAGCAAAAATATTAAACATTATTAGATTGTTTATTTACAAGAATGATTTTATATTTACAACATTTGTAACACTAATACAATTCAATTTTTATCAGTTACCAATTTATAAAGAAATAAATGTGTAAACAATATTTTTATTCATGAATTTATAAACATTTACTAAAATATTATTATTAAAATATATGAACCAGTTATAAGGAAATCCATATTATTTACTATTTTATAAAGTGCCAATCATTGCGCAATTAGCGAATGTTTTACCAACCATTTCAATAAACAATATAATAAACAATGTTTATTTTATATATAGAAGTGTGTATTATTTTTGTTGTCAATTTTCAAGAACAAAGAAAACATATGCATTCACTTTCATATGTATAGGTTTTATTAAAATTCTAACTATTGCTTTTTAAAAGAATGAACATTGCTGTTATTAGTTAACATAATAGCGATGTCAATGGAAAAAAAAAACATCCTTTGACACTTTTTGAAGGCATGAAGATCCAAGTTTGACAGATAACTTTCTTGTGTTATGGTCAAAAGGCTTCACATTTAATGATAACTAACAGGTTTATTATAGAATTATATTCAGTGTCACATATATAGGCACAGTTATTTAATAGTGTACAAAGAAAAATGATACGGAATATTTGCACACTCTAACACTGTGTACATAAAAGCAACATAGAACATATTTTCTATTTTTCTTGTGTTAGCAACAACAAAAACTTCCAATGGAATTTTACATATTAATTTATTTAAAAAATTGTTTGCAACTTTTTTGAAATAGTTACATTTTATCAAATTAGCTGCTTTAAAACTTTTAAATGTCAAACTATCTTGGAGCTTCTGCAAAAGATATTTTACAGTTAAAATTCTTTATATTCCTCTTCTTCTTCTCTCTTTGTCATGTCACAAAACAATATTCAAAATTCTCATGCAAAACTTAATAGTCTAAAAAAAATTTTACATTAGTTTGTAAATAATGTAATCATTTCCTTGCTTGGCCTCCTGTTTTCTACTGTAAGAAAAGTTGGTTTTTCTTATTGGAATCCATCTTGTGTATTTATAAATCTACTATACTTTCGTGTATTGTTACCATATCTGGCCTGATGCTCATGCTGAACATTAAGATTCTTCACAAAATCCAAAGAAGGATCTGTAATGTAATCGTTCCTAACCAGGCATCACAACTTCAGTCACTTTCTCTCAGTAGCTTCCCTCTGTCTTTTAATTAAATATTTTCATGGCAGCTGATCAGAGGAGCTTTTTTCCTTGATTCCCCAACTGCATAAATTTTAAGGTTCTACTAGTTTGGCTACTAAGTCTCACTGTTTTGCTGTTAAACTATTCTAACAGTTGTAAGCCCCATCTAAAATATGTCTCCTATCTTCTACAATGAAATATGTTTTTATTTACAAAATCTAATTCTAAGAAGTAATTATGCCACTCTATCAATGTGTATATATATGTGTGTGTGTGTGTGTGTGTGTACATATATATATATATATATATATATATATATATATATTTGTTGTGTGTGCGTGTGTGTATATATGTATGCATGTGTGTGTGAAATGTGTATATATGTATGTGTATATTTGTGTGTGTGAAATGTGTGTGTGTGTGTGTGTGTGTATATATATATATATATATATGTCATCCGCAGACAAATCTGTTGTATCACAGCTCATCAGTACGGTTAGACATCAGATTGCTTTAACCCAGGATTGAAACCTGACCGAATTGGCGTCAGTTGGCGATTCTACCTCCGAGCTATGGGCGCTCAGTAGAAGGTGGCAGACTTTTAGCGTATGATGTATCATATGCCAGTAGTTAGTGCTCTAATTCATTACTGAATGATATGCAATTTGTTATATATATTATATTATTTATATATGTTGTGGAGTAATTTTTCGCACTGAAGGTTATAATTGGGCTATGTTGGTTGCTAATCAACTTAACGTACCCAAAATGTTAGGAACTTGGTAATCTTCCACTGAAAGTTGACTCCTTAGTGTTCAGCTAACTGCCGACTAATATCAACTGCCTAGTACTCCAATAGAACTCTAAAGAACTCCTATGAACTTCTCAAGAACTTTCCAATATTTATTGTATCAAAAAATACAATTATGGCACAAGGCCGGGGGAGGGGGAAAACTCAGGCTGGTCTTCAGTATTTATCCTATACCTAGCTAATCCAACTCGCAACCCAAACATACTTTACAATTTTCTCATCTACCATAAGAACATGTCCATCATCATTCAATCCATCATACACCAAAATACCTCAAACATACCAGTGTCCTAAAAAACCCAAATGAGCATAAAAATTTTATTGTGAATAATAGATACAAAAATATATTTAAAAATATATCATGAAATGATATGTGGGGAGGGGTATGACATAAATTCCCAAAACAAAAAAGTTTTTAAACAAAAGATACAAACAGAAATCATGATGTTAGTTGGACCCAACCAACCCACAAAACAAAGAGGCCGCTGTATTCTGTTCATAGGACAAAATCAAGAGGCACTCTTTCTACAGGGAGTGGAGAAGAGAAGATAAAATGGATGGGGAGAATATAATCTTGACCCAGATGAGAACTTCTCCAGTTAGCTTCCTGTTAACTCTTATTAATACAGGAGGGAGAGTCCATTATCTGAGGAATAGGTGTGTTTCCCCATAACAATATATTATATATGCATGGTACTTATTTGAAAGCGCACAATATCAGTGATAGAGCTGACATATTCATTTAGATAGGTGTGAGGTTTTGGTTTTTAAATTGGATATATGCATATACGCAGCCCTATATATATCCAATTTAAAAAAAAAATGAATCAGTTTGTCTGATGATCGCAAGCGCATGAAACTCAGGGTCACAAACTCACAAATCTCTCTCTCTCTCTCTCTCTCTCTCTCTATATATATATATATATATATATATATATAGTATCTTCTTTTTTTTAAACTGATGCTTTCTTATAAGTTTGTATTTGTAGTTCACCCCTGAATATGATCTTTAAGAAAATTGAAAGTACTTAGGTTGAAAAGCAAAAAAAAATCACGTTTTTTGATGGATTTCATCTTCTAATCAAGAAACTGATTAGAGAACTGTAAAGGATCAGTATGAAAACAAGTAGACACAATATACCTGCATTATTCCAAGAAACATGTTTGAATGAAGATATTCTGCTTAAATATACCTGTGTATGTATATCTATCTATTTTTAATATTTTTCTGAATATTTCAATATGTACTCTATACACCTATTATTCAATCCCTATTGTTCTAAAAATGAATAATTATAAGACTTACACTTAATTAAAAATTAATATCAATAAAAGTTCCCAACTGCTAACATTTATTATATTCAATACTTAAATATAAATATATTTCTAAATATTATTTATATTACTTAATTATAATATTGTAATATATTAAATAATACATAAATATCAGTGGTTTAATACATATTAATCCAGTGAAAGATTCCAACCTCAAAAACCTCTTACTTCCAAAATGGATTTATTTTTAAAAAGTTTGCTTGAAACTTGTAGACATTAATTTCTTACAAGTTTAAATGGAAATGTATTCTGTTTTATCATTCACACACAAACATCACTGACTTATAAACATACATATTCATACATTTAACCACCCATGCTTTTCTTATACATATATTTAAAAATCTCATTACACATATTTTAATATGCTTGACATGTGTATTATTATGCACATATACATATGAACTGAAAAACATTCCCATACATACACACATACACATACATTTAAAATAATGTCTGTTGCTTTATTACATGTGGCACGTATCTAACTAATAGAATCAAGCTCCAATCAACATTCCATACATATATATACTATCAGTATAGCCCGGCGTTGCTCGGGTGTAATGAAAGCTTTAAAAGTAATCCATGGTCCTGGAGCTCAGACTCAGCCTAAAGAATATTTGTGTGAAGTTTGGTGAGAATCAGATAAAAATTGTGGATTTGTATAAAGGACATACAGATAGATAAACAGACACAACACAAACATCTTGCCTTTTATATATATATATATATTATCGATTTTCTGCACTATTGTAAGAACTGCAACCTTGAAACTTCTGAATATCATTTCTTATGTCTTTTTCTATGAGTGTATCAAATTTGATTAAAATCGGATCTCTCCTTCTATAACTCGATTTTTTCGATTATCGATTTTCGATATTTATCAGGGGTTCCTTGACACAAAATATAGCTAAGAACGCTTGCATACGCTTATAGTACAACTGTGTAAATTTTCAAGAAAATCAGTTCAGCCGTTTCAGAGTCTATAGGTAACAGACACACACAGACAAAATTCCATTTATAAATAAGTTTATATATATATATATATATATATATATATATATATATATAGTTTGGATGACTAAACACTTTTTTCCTCACATATTTATGGTTAACATCTCAGCTGATCTTTTCTTTCTGTCTGGATTTCTTGGATGAGTTATCATGATTTACACTGTTTGCATTCATGGTTTTTATTTTTAGTATGGTTAGTAATTGCTTGACCTATTTCCAGTGATCCCAAATACACCCTGGCTTGTTCTCTTTTTTCTTTTTTTTTTTTTTTCAACCACCAAATACAATTGACTGTGACTGAAGCATGGTTTAGATAAAAATCTGTGGTAACAAATATTTAAAGAAAATGTTCATTTGTCAGAACTATTTTGAATATACCCCTCTTTTCATTTTCTGATATAAGAATCAAAATTGGCCTCTTGTTCATTAATGGCATTTTTTATTGATTAGCATGTTTTTCAAATTTTTTAAAATTTTATTTTTAACCCTGTGGATGTAGCAAGGCAAGTCTTGCCTGCAAAGGTCTGAACCGGTGGCACTAACGAATGGCATTTGTCTGAACATTTGCCACAAAGTAGAAGTAGAGTGATAAATTTGTCACATTCAGCCTGTTTGGTAAAAGGCTGTAAAGTATAAAATAAGTACCATAGAAAGAATTTTTTTAACTTTGTCAAAGCTGGAAATTGAGGATTGTGCAGCTCCAGACCAGATATGGCAGCAATGCTCTATTTTTGGTCTGATTTGACTCTTGTAGATATAAAGCAGGTCAAAAAGTGTTGGATACTTTCTAGAGCACTGTAAGAAGCTGACCATTTTTCCATATCTTTAGAGATTGACCATATATGAAAAATACACTTGAGGTTTGGGTTGAACATTAGTCCCAATAGAAATTCAATTAAAAATTATTTGTATTTATATTAATATCCTCATCTTTGTTGTTATTATGACATTTCAATTGTTGTATCTACTGGCTTCCTTCAGGTGTCTCAATCTATGAAAACTGCAGTGAATTTTGAACTGAACCCTTTAATCATGGAGTTGGATTGTTTTCATTTCATGGTCTGCATCTAGGGATATCTTGTTTTGTTTGTTTTTTTAAGTAATGCTCAGTTATTGTTTGCTCTGTTCCCACTGTGTCTAAATCTGTACTACCCAGTCCAGGAACTGAACTGACAATTACTATGCCACCAAATTCACAAACCAGTAATTTAATCCACTCATTGTTAATCTGAATATAAATAACTAGCAGTATAGCCCGGCATTGCTCGGGTGTAATGAAAGCTTTAAAACTAATCCATGGTCCTGGAACTCAGACTCAGCCTAAAGAATATTTGTGTGAAGTTTGGTGAGAATTGGATAAAAATTGTAGATTTGTATAAGGGACATACAGACAGATAAACAGGCACAACACAAACATCTTGCCTTTTATATATATATATATATTATCGATTTTCTGCACTATTGTAAGAATTGCACCTTGAAACTTCTGAATATCGTTTCTTATGTCTTTTTCTATGAGTGTATCAAATTTGATTAAAATCGGATCACTCCTTCTAGAACCCAATTTTTTCGATTATCGATTTTCGATATTTATCGGAGGAACCTCAACACAAAACCTAGCTAAGAACACTCGCAGTCGCTTATAGTACAACTGTGTAAATTTTCAAGAAAATCAGTTCAGCCGTTTCGGAGTCTATAGGTAACGGACACACACACAGACAAAGTTCCATTTATAAATAAGTTTAGATTTAGATAGGTTTAGACCTAATCTAAATCTATCGTCCCAGAAATGTTGACAGAAACATTGAAAATTTTTTCAAGGCTATGTCAATTGCTTTTGTGTAATTTGAATTAAAAATTTAACTGAAAATGAAAATCTATTCTGTTAAGTTGTATTATTTATCTAAACATTGTATCAGTCTATGGTAAGTTTTTGATTTGAATAGTCTTAAGAAAACCTTTACTTTTTATGAGTAGATACTAGTTTTATATATACAGAATGAAAATAGATGAAATTTATTTATTGTTGGTCTGTATATTGTTAATGGTTTATAGAAGCCAATCCGTCTTGCTATTTAATCCATAACTGGAGGGAGAAGCAGTAGATTAATACCTTTCCCAAAGTAAATGCAACAAATTCAACTAGAGTTCAAACTTGGCTCTCCAATTTCTCAGACCAGGCCAATATCTGCTGCACCACAATGCACATCCACAAAATTTATATTTTTGTTGTTGGCCTGTATATTGTTAATGGTGCTTCTGATTTACTCAATTTGATGATATTAGGAATAACAAAAACAGAAAATTTAATATGCTTGCAGGTGTTATTCAATTGACTCAGTTGTTTCAGGTTCTGTTCATTATATCTGGTGATACTGCATCCTATGTATTCAATATAAAATAACTTAAGTTGTGCTAGCTCTGACTTACATAAATTTATCACACCAACCATCACAGTCTTGCATCAAGTTCATTAAAAGATGGCATCCTGTGTCATAATATAGTTGGTCAATGAATATAGATGCTGGACAATCAATCCATCTTGCATTGTGACTATAACCACGGATTACTTGCAAGTTCTTGATTTGCCTTGCCTGAAATGTCCTGCATATCACATTCTGCATTCATGTAAGATTGTAGAAATATCATGATTGGGTCTATAAAGCTGCGATTTAGTTGGATGTTGTCTCTAGATGATGTTAAGTATAGTTCTCTCTATCCGAATGTAGGTTCTATCAAGCTTAGACGCAAGAGTTTTAGTTCATGTCCAGGCAGTGGTACCATACATTAACACCGACTCTATAGTTGCATGGAAGAATCTTCGTTTGAAGTTGTCTGGTAGATCAGATTTCCAGATTGTGTCCATTTTATTCAAGGTGGCCCAAATTTTAGCTATATGAATTTTCACATCTTTTTCAGTCGAATTTATTTTGCTTCTTAGTTATGTAAAAGATTGTGCAATATACTTAGTATTTTCTAACTCTACAAAACTCATCAATTTATAATTATTATTAATTAAAAAAATAGTTTTCAGAAATCAGTGACTGGTGGGATTGCATGCCAACTGTGTGTTTAGGGTGGTGGTTTTAGAGGTCAAGGAGTTTTAGAAACTGAAAATGCATCTACAGTTCATGACACTTTCAGAGTAACCTCCCTTTGTTGTCTTTTCTCTAAAAACAGGAGCCTATAATAATGCAAAGAATGCATTCTATTTTTCACTTCTAAATTCAAATTTAATTTACTCCAAAAGAAAAATTATAATTATTTTCATATAATAACACAGTTTTATTTGAGATAAGAAATAACAAGATATTTTATTTCTAGCATTTGTATCTCAACTTGAATAAATTCTATCAGATTATTATTTAATTAAATGCTTTCATATGTATCAGGGATAAAATTATTTTAACTGTTACTTCCTTGTTAGTCAGTCAGTCAGTATATTATTTATTTATATAGAATATTAACAAATTTGATAATTTGGAAGTTAGCTAATTAATAATTTCAAGTAGTAAAAAATTGTCCAAAAAGAAAAGAAATTTTAGCACAAATAAAATTATATACGAGGGGGCACTGAAAAGTTTATTTCTTAAATATGCCGAAAACAATTAAACATCGGTTGTCTTTTTTGTTATAAGGACTTTTTGCAATTAAATTGCTGATAGTAAAATACTTCTGATATATTTGAAATGTTGATAATTTTTTTTTTTTTTTTTTTTTCTCATAGAAAATTAGAAATTAGATTAGTCCAGTTTTTAATGTTATTTTGGAAAATTCTTTTGGTATTAATATTTTTGATTATGATAGATTTTATAAGACTGAAAGTTAAAAGGATTTGAAACTAGAATTTTCCTTACCTACGTTAAAACTTTCAGTTCTGTGCTAAGAGAAACCTTTATTTAAAAGTAAAGGACTGCTTTTATTTACTAAGTTAGTTTTATTGTTATGACTAAATTAGTACAGATTTAATTATTTTACCTTGTTAAAACTCAATAAATTAAACTAGTTAAGCCTTTCTCTCTGTTTAAGTAGATTTGATAAGAAATTTACTTGATAACTTGTTACTTTTATATCAAATTTAAATATACAATGAGAAAAGATCAGTAACATTTTCTGGCAATTGAAAAATTGTTTATTGTTCTAAAAATAATCTTTTTCATAGATTTAAAAAAATGTACAATATCTAAAGGAATTATCAGAGAGATATTCAGTCTGTTAATATTTGAATCTTTTATTCAGATCCAATTGTCATAAATCAGCTTATTGGCAAATGAATTATAGAATTATCTTTTTTAAGAAATAGTTAATTTTTGTTTAGAGAATAAGAAGTCTACTCCATTTTTTTAACTGCACTCATAATCAAATACAAAATCTGACATCTGAAATATTGAAAGTGAATTCTTTTGTTCACTAACCATTACTGTTAT